>CM062817.1:89697699-90237699 GCA_031772625.1 Pinus tabuliformis
TAAAGGTAGCGTAAAACTTTTGGTATCTAAAGTTTGTTCCTGTTGTATATTATTTGGTAGTTTTCTAGAATTCAATTTTCAAAATTGGAATAGATAAGAGGTTTTTAAAGCATTATATCTATTTATGAATCAAAATTTCAAAATCAACATTTTTGTCCAATTCTCTCCAATTTTGTGCATGATGTTCTCGGAATTGTTTTACAAAATTTTTAAGGTTTGAAACCTTGTTAAATAAGGAACTTCATAACTAAGGAGCCTGCCCAAGCCTAGTAAGCTATCCAACAATTTTAAGTAATCCAACACTCATCCAAATAAATTTTAAGTAATTAACTGAAGCGTAGAATTTTAAGTATCTAAAATATGTATAACAATCTTTAATGCTATTTGGTAGTTTTTCTAGAAACGAAAGTTGAAGATTTTAAATTTTAAAAATTGGAGTGGATAAGATGTTTAATGCTATTTGGTAGTTTTCTGGAATCCAAAATTGAGGATTTTGAATTTTCAAAATTGCAGTAGATAAGAGGTTTTTAACCAATTTAAGTAATATAACTAAAATATAACCAATTTAATTCTATTTCAAATATCACTAGACATTAAATGTATTTATATATTTAAAAATATATTTAAAAAATCACTATGAACCATCATATTTGACAATTTGGGTATACTTTGAAATTATATGCTATTGACAAGTCGTTAATTTCTTGGTGATAATTTTAAGAAATCATGGTTTGGCTTTTGGATTTTTTTTTTTCAAATACATACACGAATTCCTATAAAAAAAACCAAGAAATAATACATATTTTTTAATTCAAACTTCACTAAAAAATTTAATTTTTTTATTTTTTTAAGAAATGGTGATATAGCTATTGGATTCTTTTTTTCAAATGCATATAGAAATTACTATAAAAAAAAATACCAGAGTATAATACAAATTTCTTAACTCAAACTTCAAATTATAAATATTTTTTTGGAAATTAAAAATATAGAAATCATAAATCAAAAATTAAATTGAATTTTAAATCATTTATACATCTTAACCTTACCATACTTGAATGAATTTAGTGGGGCTGAAATTTACTTGAAATTGTGTTGTCTTTTTATTTTTATTTTTATTTTTATTTAATGAAGTTAAAAAAATGAAAACCAAATATTTGTTTTCTATTTTTAGTGAGACATTATTTTTTTGGATTTGGAAATTAAAATAAAACTAGATTGAAAACTAACTGGTGTCAGTTGCATTTTTATTTTTATTTAATTAAGTTAAAAAAATGAAAAACAAATATTTCTTTTTAATTTTAGTCAAACACATCCTATTTTTTTGGATCTGGAAATTGTAATAAAACTAGAATTCGAGTCTGTTAGTGAGGAAAGATTGAAAACTTTCATATATAATATATGTATAGACCAGAATATGTTAAAAATAATGTTTCCAGGTTGACAAATGTCTGAACATTTTGTCCTCTGTACATTGTTGCACATGTGTTGCTAATGGTAAAACTACATAAAATATTACAGAATAATGAAAAATGTTTGTGATTAGAAGTTTAAAAGCCTTTTTAAAATAATGAAAAAGGTCTGTGATTAGAATTTTATGAGCCTTTTTAGAATAACAAAAAAGGTTAGTGATTAGAATTTTATGAGCCTTTTTAGAATAACAAAAAAGGTTAGTGATTAGAATTTTCCCTCCCTTGTTTTGTAGTTTACGAGGAAAATAGCTTCAATCTGGTTTGTACATGCATGAGAAGGATCTGTTTATGATGAAGGTCGTTTATGAATTGAACAAAACCTAAATTATTGTTCTAGCAATGTTTGGAATTGTCAATGTTTATGAATTGAATTCTAGTCTTATCTGTTAAAAAAGAAACCTAAATTAATGTTCTAGCAACATTCGGAATTGTCAACCCAAAAATAAATTTACGAGAACGATTTGTAATTGTTCAATCCTCATGCTTTACTGTTGAAAATTTATAGTTGAATGATCAACTAAAAATCCACACTGTCCATAGTAATTGTTCAATCCTCTTGCTTTACTGTTGAAAATTTATACTTGAATGATCAACTAAAAATCCACACTGTCCATATTTGTTTTCAAGTGTTTCGGTGCTTGAAGATTGTCAAAATTGGGGATCCCCTGTTGATATTTCAACAATTTGTTTTTGTTAGAGATGGATATATCTATGTGACCTCTGGAAGTTTTGAATTATAAACACAACTTTCATAATTTGGTTTAAAGAATGTTGTGTTAATCATGAATAAATGCTGGTAGTTGTTACTTTTAGTAAATTGCAATAATTCCACTATATTTTCAACATCATACAATGTAATATGATTAGTATTATACTGAGATTGGAGGGTTGGATGACCGATTAGTATTACACTGACATTGGAGGCTTGGATGACCATGCTCATGCTGTGAATGTTCTATGAAAACTATATGATTCTACTTCGAAGCTTTATAAACAAACATAGAATTATTTCTTGATTATTACATAGAAGAGTTAAATGAGGAAAGATCCAATACTACTGGTTTAGTTTATTAGAATGAAAGGTGATTTATTTGGGTAAGACATGGTCACTCTCTCAGGTCACTACCGTCCGACTGCTACTCATTAACAATAACGATGAGCATCAATCGTATTTTAACATAATTTAATATATTTTCAGGGCGCATTCTATCGAGGTTTCTCATTTCTCTTCATTCAGCGCAAACAGGCTTTATAATTTCAGTGGAATAGGTCATCACGACCCCAGTATGGATTCTCGATTCGATTTTTCACTGAAAGCCAAATGCCCAATCCCTACTTCTAATTCAAACTCTGATCCAACTGTGCATTTGGATTCATTGACACCCAGACAATTAGATGAGAAATATTAGTTGGATCTTCAAGTAAAACGTGGAGTGCTGACCTCTGATCAGACGTTGATGTCGAGTCCATAGACAACCAGAATGGTGAAGATCAACTCCAAATACCCATCTATTTGGAGGAAGAAATTTGGAAGGGCAATGGTGAAGATGGGTGAAATAGATGTGTTGACAAGGTTGCAGGGGAAGATCAGGAAAAATTGTCGGATTGTCAACTAACCAAACTCAAACGGAAGTGAAGGAACTGTGAAACTGGACATGCCAGAGCCAACTATGATTTATTGCAATTATCTTATATTTATTTTCCAAGTAGCGTGCAATTGCAATTTCACTAAAGTGCATTACTAGTATAGTATTGTTTGTGTTATAAACTAGCATTTGCACCGGATGTTGCAAAGGAAATGTCGTAAGGCATAAATTCGAGAAGCATTGTGACCTATAAAGAATCATTGAAGATGAAAATTAGTAGGTGAAGGGTAAAGAGCTAGCACCCAATGCTCATTGCATTAAATAGGGCTTGTTCTTTTTGAAACATTTTGGCTTTGACATTTGGCCAAAAAAAACTTCTTATTTTTAGCAGGCTATGGAATGGCTTCAATTAGAAGGAGACAATATTGGATACTATTGCAGGTATTGAGGAGCAGAATGTTGTCGTTGTTAGTAATATGAATAAGGGAAACAAGAAAAGAGGAACTACGAAGGGTTGAGAAGGGAAGAAAGAGAAGCCAAGTTCTTGTAACTAGGGAAAGAAGGACTTGAGCCACATCAAGTGCTTCCAGTGTAAAAAATTTGGGCACTTTTCTTCCAATGTCATCAAAAGAAGGGGAAAGAGATTATAATTTGAGAAAGAAATGAGGCAAGTAAGAATTACCAAGGTCCAAAAATTTTTAATTACACCGAATAGAGAGGGACTTCTAAAAGCATGAATGGCTCTCGTGTTTCTATCTGTTGGAGGAGAAGAAATAGAGAGGTACAGACAAACCTTGCTACTATTTCTCAAGGAACTGTAGAATTTGAAGAAACTCTCCACCATACTTCCACCATATTTGGCAACAAAAAACCCGATTAAGGTATGCATTATAGTTCAAAAAATTTCACTCTTTTTGTGACTGCATTGGATGTCGAGGGCTTAGATTTTGGGAAGCTTCGACTTGATCTCAGCAAACGGCTTCCAGAATTTATAGCCGATGATAGAGAGAATGCGAAGCCCAGAAGCTAGACTGCAAGTTTTAAGCTTGCGGGTAAGGTTAAAGGATGAACTTTAATTGTGACATTCTATTATATGATCCTAAACAAGGAGTTGTGGCAATTGCCAAAAAGTGTTTGTGATGTACATTTTTGTGACAGATTATCAAAGAAATCTATAAGTCCATCAATATGTGCATTAGGAGGTCATGTATCTGACTCCATATCTGTACCCACGACAAATCATGAACATATAACTGATTTGAGCCTAGAAGACTCTGTTAATGAGATCCCTTCTACAACTAGCGTGCAAGTTCAACCGTCAGAAGATGTGAAGGGGTCCAGTTTGGCATCCTTGTTTTCTCTTGAAGCAAAACTCAGCTTATTCCCTCTAGTCAATCATTGGGATTGATCTATTTGTATTTTTAGAGAGGCTGCTTCGAAGAATGATAATAAAGTTGTTAGTCTAGAGGACGATATTGAGTTCACAGTTGTTGAGAAGGGGGTGGAGATGAGCGGTGGCAATCTGTCAGAATTACTGGATGGAAATAAGAGTTGTGAAGTGAATAGTTTGACATCTAGAGAAGGTTATAGTAGGATGGAGAATGACACAAGTGTCTCACATGTTCAACAATTAGTTTCTGTTGATTCCTGTTTGGAGAAGAATGGTGACGCTCATGTGTCTCATGAGCATAAACAAGAAAGACACAACAATTTGGAAAAGGCTTCTAATAGAGATGATGATGATTTGGTTGAGAGTGAATTCCTCAATATGCTTTATACAGATCATATTTTGTTTTGTTTAGGCACTGTAAGTGAAACAGGCTCTACCAATGTTTACCTTTTGCTTTAAACTTATTGTAGACAGATTTGAAGATGTCTTTCCTGGTCTGTTGAAGATGTATGATATATGGATCATCTATAAGCACAATGAATATTCATCGAAGACATGTTGCTTCAAAGACTCATGTGTTCCTGAAGATGCTTCTAGGTTCAAACTGACTTCCAAACAGTGAATTAAGTTTTTTAGTCTCAAACAATTGAATCGTTTTTTTTTTGCTACAGACTTCAAATTTTGGACTAGAATTGATAAGATTTGATCGTATTTAAATTTCAATACAGAATATCAATTGTACATTTGAATATTATTCATCAAATCGTACATTCAACAGTTCTAACAATCAATGACCATAGATCAATGTGCTTTACAAGGAGTAAAATAGTGCTTTGATTAGATTTATATCAATAGAAATTATTTTGGACTATCTAGAAGTATCTTGGATTTTGGTTTTGGTCTTATATATCTTATCAATTGAAGCTACTTCTCAGATGAGACTACAATTTTGATTGTCTTTGCCATATCCACACTGCTTAATTTAAATGTTGGCAAATAAACTAGACATTTGATATTATATTAAATCATCTACTGAAATTATTCCATGCTAACCCTAGTGCATTGATCAAGCCTTAGAAACTCTCCAAATCTTTCCCAATTCCAATCTCAACATCACTGATTACCTCCTGTTTCTTTTTGCAGCAGAGGATGTAAAAAATCCCACTAAGTTCATCACTTGTCTACCAGGGATCCTGCCACTCTTTCCAAAAGCTTCGTTCTTTTTATCGAGAGGAATACTCGTTTGATCTCATATTTCATACACAAGTTTATGAAAGCAAAATCCAGAGTCAGGAATCTTCCCACTAGTAAAATAGCATGACTTCTGCTGGGTCAAACTAGACACGATTTTTTGCTGCAATAAATATGTTGTAGCCTTTGGAACAATTTGTTTACATTGTGTATTGAACCTGTAATATGTATAGATAAATCATTTGTCTAGGACTTCTCTGCTAAGATTGAAAATATTTATTTTCCATTTCAATGAAAATTTCTATGATTTTAAGGTTGTTAACACTAATTGCTTTTCTTAATGCAAAGAAAAGATGGAAGAAGATAAAAAAATAAAGGAATCAATTGAAGTTTCTTTAATGATTTGCTGAAGACTATAACTGAGTATCATTTATGTAAATGCAACCTCTTTAGTTAAACTTGCCTTGCTAGCAATCACACGCTACAGTAAGAACATGGGTACTTAATAGGCAAAAAGTAAGTTGAATTCCTGTGATAGACTGGAAGGCAGACATAACCCAGAATTCCCAACTCTAAATTCATAATGACTGATTTCATTCCTCTTTCTTCAGACTAACCATTATGGTTTGTGTTGGGTGTTGTTGGGAAAAGTATCTATTCAGAACGCCCCTATCCCACTCTAAGGTGTGACAGTGCCTTAGCAACAAACAAGGAAAACTACTTGAGTATTCTTCTTTATGAAATGTAAACGAAGAGGAAGGATAAACTAACCTGTGTCTTGCGCTAGTTTGTTGATCCAATCGCTCCTCTCTTCAATAGCTCCCAGCTCCCTGCTCCCTTACCGGCCCAGCTTCACCAAATTCCTGCAAGATCACAGAAGAGAGAAACTACACGAAGATATAGATTTACATTCATAAAAAGCTTAGGATCAGATTAAGCTAAACATGCAAATATAACAAAACATCATTGATACACAACATGTAGGAGAAACTCAAATAGTTTTATTGATATGATAAGAAAGTCCAAGAGGAGATACAACCAAGTGAGTCCCGATCCAGCATCTACCTCCCAGCAAAGGAATCCCTTCCTCACCTCCAACAAAGCATAAATCACCCAATGCACTAATCTCAATCTCAAACCAACAACAATTCTCTGCAAAGTACAAAATTCCAGCCTCTGGATCTCTGGGATGAGGGATCCATATATAGATGTAAGCAGAGAGGATGAGTCAGCTTATGTTTTGAATTGTGGCTTCTCTCTGTCAGTTCTTTCTTCCACTTGGAGACTGAGAGCCTCTTACTCATCACTGGTCGAATTCAGTGAGGCAAGTGTCATTGGAGAAGATTCTGGAAGCTTCCATTGTCTCTCCACCTCGTTGGATGACTCTGCCACTTGTCATTTCCTGCTCAACGCACCTGGGTAGTGCATTCAAGTGCATTGCAACGCACCTAGATAGTGTATTTGGGTGCTTTGCAACGCAGGCAGCTAGTGGAGCATCTGAATTGATCCTGATTTGACTAGTTCTGAGTAGTTTTTGGTGGAGAACTTCTGGGAGAAGCTGTCATTGGTTGACCTTGTTTCTTTAGGAGCCGTAACAACATCTTTAGGGACTTAGGATCCCTTGGTTTATGGACTTTTCATGCTCAAAGCTGTAAGGCACAAAAATGTCTATAACAGTTGCCCCCTAAAGTATGAGGCCGTTTATCGGGTGAAATGCTTTATTAGGAGGATCTGAAGTTCTTTCAATGCTGGGAGGAGACCTGTAATAAGATACGATACAATACATTATTTTTCATACTGTTTTCATGATCTAGCTGAGGCAGGCATTCCCATGCTCAGCTTTATAAATTCATTTTTATGTACATAGGACAGACAATCGTCTGATGGTAGACTGATGATTCTGATGAAGTCATCATCCTTTTGGTAGGATGATCATCTGTGCTGCAGTGCTGTACATGTCAATGTCTTTATTTTTCCTTAATATATATCGCAGCCTGGATGGATGAAACTAGATCCGGGGTCTTCAATCTCGTCCGATCTTCACTCGAAGTACAAGTCGATCCATGTGAGAAATTTTTTGAAGTCGAACATGGAAAGACATCGCTTGATTACCAGTCAATGATGTAAACTGTTAACAAGCGCGAGAGGAATCACCGATAATGATAATGACCCTCAAGGTACTGCAGTACAATTCACGTGGTGTGAATAAAGGACTTGGCGTCGAACACCACGCAAAATCTTTCGGTCGAAGGTCATTGATGTATACCTGTCGCCGAAAGTGAGAAACTTGCCATTGAGGCATGCAAGCTTCAAAGTACTGAAGGGGGTGTTCCTAGATCAACTTCTTGGATAATGAGCTGATGTCGACAAGAAGCGATCCGTCAAAGGAGGGCCTTGATGTATCCCACATCAATGACACAGAACGGAGCAAATGATTTTGATGGAGGTGAAAATGATCTGATGATATATGGTTCAGGGTGGCGGTCATGAAAGAATGAAGTATAATGTATGGTAGTGGATGGGACATGGGTGACTTCTCTGGATGACTTCTCTTGAACATATCGGCGACACTTATATGATGGATTGGTAGCATTTACCCCAAAGGTGGATGGTATGGCGAGACCATGGTGATGTGACCGGTGAATGAAACAACCCAACCCGACTCAGGCACGGAGTGGAAGTGTCATGTTCAAGAGCGACTTGCTACCAATAAAGGTTCTTTGAGTTTCTTCCCAATTTTTCCCCAGTCATTGTTGACCAGTACCTCTTTATTTTTGTCAAGCTTGAGGAGGATAACATATGCTTGTTCTATAATTTTCCCTTCGGACAAACCCATCGCTATGTTTTAACGAGCCTAGCGATAGTGAAACTCGTTCTCGTCTAAAGACAAGTTTGTCGCTATTAATGTTTTTAACGAGTTTAACGACAAAGATAACTCAGTCCTTTTCCTTTTTAGGGAGTCTGAAAAGGAACGTAAAGGTAACTCCGGAAGTCCTTTTTCGTCATCTAATCCCTTAAGTCTAGAAAAGTATAAAACAATATAGAAGGGATGAATTTTCGATAGTTTTAACGAGCCGAACAAAACAAGCGCTCGATCTTTTTGTGCAATAATCCCTCAGGTCCAAAAAGATTAAAATCTAGAGGAGGGATAGCACTTCCGGTCGCTTTAACGAGCTGGAAGGCCAAAACTCGGCAATCTTTTCATATTTTACGAGTCAGATGAAAAGAGCTTAAAGAAGACTCGTCTTTTGAGGAACGAGTGATAAAATGGGTAGCAGTTGATTCCAGGTAAGGGTTGGAATTTTCCAAGCACGACAGTGTCACAAGGATGGCTAGTGAAATCACTCTTCGCAGTTGTTCCTCAAAATGGGTAAACAATCAAATGGAGGTGAATGATCGGCCAATGGAAAAGTGGAGGTGACGGTGCAAACACGACCAAGGCTTTAATGGCTGATAATGTTACATTCACGGTGGTTATTTACCGGAGGATAGTTCATTTTTTAACGAGCTTAAACGTGGGTTGAAACACTTGCTCGATCTTATGTTTATTTTTTAACGAGCATGAACTATGTGCTAAAACTGCTCGATCTTATGTTTATTTTTTAACGAGCATGAACTATGTGCTAAAACTGCTCGATTAATCCAGTCATATGATAAGAATGTCTCATATAAGATGCCATTTTTTATGGAGCTTGCGCCTTACAAAGCTATGCCCCGCATCCTTTCTTTATGCAAGTTCGAAAACGACTAATCCTACGAGTTTAAAGGGTTAGAGGTCCTAAAAATTTAAAAAATAAATAGCTGCCCCTTGCTTGCACTCCAAAAGGTTTGCATGCCCCCAGGTATAAAGTACGATTTCAAGGTTACCCCTCAATTTGCAGATAAAACATTTGTTCTACCAGGAAAGGCCTACCTCTTTCAGGTTACCAAAGATTGTCTCATTTGCGCAGCAAACAAAACACTTCTTCGGCGATGTCTACCGAGATAAACAAAGGTGAATGACGACGCCCGCCGATTCACATAACTTTGACAAAAGAATCTTATTCTAGAACAACCCCTCTTCCAATCATGGACGGGGTACGGACTAGTCATATTCTCCCGCAGAAACCTACCCTATACCCAAAGTTTTCCTGCCGAAGCATACCAGGACGCATGCCCCCCTGGGTTCCAGTCATATCCTTCTGAATCACTCGCGCTCATCGGGAGGACGGACCGTGGGTTGAGACATTTCTTGCATGAAGAGACCATTTAGGGATGGTATATGACTATTTGCGATGCGTGATCCGGGAAATGAAAGCTGGTCTACGAGCTTGACCACTCTTCCTTCGTGCGGAAAACACATTACTCTAAAGAGTGAGGAGACAATGGCTCCCATGCAATATATATAATCTCGTCCAAGGAGTAGGTTATAATCCAAGGGTCCTTGAACGATCATCACGTTCATTTGAACGGTCTTCCCTTTCAATGTTATGGGCACATTGGGGAGGATGCCTAAAGGTCGACTGGTTCCTTTATCGAAGCCTGTCAGATTTCTCATTTCAGGCAAAAGCGATGGCGAACCAAGCGCTTTCCAAGCAATAGAGGAAAGGATACTCACAGATGCTGCCTCATCAATGATGGTGCCAGCCATGACCATTCTGTATATTTGGACGATAATTCTGAATGGTATGCTTGCTGGTAAACGAGGTCTGCCTAGTTGATTCCAGTCGAAGGAGACAACTAGGTTGCTTGATGGTGGGACCGAGTAGACGGCCGGGTATGGCTCTGACGAACTTCTTTCCTGCGATAAAGGAATGGGTGGGTTGCCCCCGTGTTCGTCGGAGTCTGTGTTGATGAAGAGAATTTGGATGGTGTCATCCTTATCCTCTTCAGTGACTGTATCATTCGGAGATAAAACCTCTGAAGGCAAAACCGAGTCAACTGCCGCCTCGACCTTTTGACTTTCGTCGGGTATGGATTCAGCTGGTTTATCTTGAATGATAGACGCTTCAGCTGACCACTTGAGCGGGCCAGCTGGATTCTCAACTAACGAAGGAATCAGCAAGAGTTTTTTATATCCAGGAGGAAGTCATAACGGTGAAACCGGACGATCATCCAAAACTCTTTTAGCTTCGTCTAAGAAGTGACAACGGTGGATGGCGTGATCGCCTTCGCACAGTTTACAGGGAGATCTAGCTCTCCCTTTTTCTCCTGGGACTTCACTTTCGCTGGTTGACGGTGTGCTTTCAACATGGCTATCAGAGGTTGACGCCACCGGATTTTGCAAACAGGGAGACCAGTCCCTTAGTATCCGAGGGATGCAGGGACAATCTCTGTGAAAGTGGTCTCCCTTGCAAATGACACATGGCGATTTAGGCCTGGTCAGTGCAGTGTGTGGATTTTCGTTAGACGACACTCGTTTGCCCCCAGTCGCTTTTTGTTCCTTCTTCTTCTTCTCTTTCTTCTTCTTTTCCTTCTTCTCCTTAGGAACTTGACTTTTGGCTTTGCCAGCCCCATCAAGCGAAGAGGAAGGAAGAGAGGAAGAATTAGATGAAGTAGAAGGTTGGTGGGAAACTCTGGACTCGTCTAAATGTTGATTCGACTGTTCAGGAATAGTGGTGTTCTGAACGACATTGGTTGAGAAGAGCCAGACTGGAAAGCCAATTGTCAGTCCTGGAAGCGACAATGTGGCCATATGGGGCGCACCAACATCTCCCCAAGAGGAGAAGGGACTAGGATTTCCACCAAGGGGAATTCCTTGGTTGGTAGGCTCCATTTTCTCAACCTAAAGATCAACGCAGGAAAAAGGGTATGAATATTCCGTTTAAAATAAATTTTAACGACGCTTGGACACAACTTGCTTTTTCAATTTTAAAGAGTCGAGAAAAAGCAAAAGATGACTCTAGTCTCCTTCGATTTTTAATGAGCCTGAAGTGACAAGTGCTCAGATCAACCTTTTCCGTTAAGGAGTCTGAAAAGGAATGAAAGGGAGTGCTCTGGAGATCTAGGTAGAGGGTGTGCCAAACCAATCGCAAAACCGCAGAATACTTTTTAGGGTACGGGTGGTCAATCTTCTCGAATGATGTGTTCAGTGCATTGCGATCAGTAGGGCGGCCGACACGGCTTCCTATGGATAAAGGTTTTATGCCTATAGGGGTCTCCCAATATATACTCGACGGTACGTGGGAGCACAATCCGTACTGGCACTTATCGTCTCACAGTGGAGGAATCACCCAACCAACAGCGAGGACAACAGTTACCAGGCTTTACGACGCCGGAACACGTCTCTAGCCTAGACCACTATGTTGTGCGTTAAGTTCCAATGCGTTGTTAAGTTCATTCAATTTATTTTAGGTTGATCTTTCTTAGAAGTTTTCCTTTTTGGATCACCACGAGATGTAGATACAATTCCTAAATGCAGTCTAAAGATGATAAGCAAGCTTTTATCTCTTTTCAACAATGAAAATCCTAGCTACAAGGGGAAAAGAAAGACACAATCTTTTCTCAAAGAGCATAGAGCACACTGTAAATGCACTTTTCCTAAATCAAACCATACAAACTGTCAAAATGCAAATGCACATATGCATGTATTTGTTTTCACTTTCTTAATATTGATGCCTAAAAAGAAAGTTGTTGTACAAATTTGAATTTGATTTCAAGTGAAAAACACAAACAAGCTTCTTTTCGAAATCAAAAAGACGATTACGAAACTTTATGATTTTGAAGTAAACACTTGTTTCGACACTAGAAATTCACAAATTCAAACCAAAATACAGAAGTAAAAGCGCAATCAACTGTCAACAGCAAACAAATTTACTCCTAAGATCAAAACGACACTTACGACAGGTTTAGATCTAAGGGCGACAGTATGACTAGTTTACTTTTGTAATGGGAAACTGCAAATGATGTAACAAATACACAAAAACAAATACAGTTTCTTTTATACAACTGAGGCGGAATTAAGGCAAAGAAAAGGGGTTTTCAGATAGGTACACACACTGATCACAAGCTGCAAAAATCAGAGATAAAACTGAACAAAATGAAGCAAAGAACCACAGCTGCACAGGGCAAAGGCTGATCAGCACACCTGTTGCACAGAGAAACTGAATTGCAGCGCACGTAGCCCTCTCGGGACCTGCGTTGAAATGCAGAACCTCTTCACAGAGCCTGCGCTGAAACAGAAACGGGAATTTTCTCTGGGTTCTGGGTCACGGTTTGCAGTTTAATCTATGGTTTTTGGCCGGATAAAGGCTATTAGTAAGGTACAATTAGAGGGATGATTTAAAGGAGGACTAAGAGCTATCACAAAGGGCAATTAGAGCATTTGTGGATCAGCTGTTCAAATCATAAACAGGCCCAGTGAATGGACTAGAGTAGCAGATCTCTACTTTGCATTTGTAAATGGCAAATGCAGTTCGACTCGCCACTCCTAAGTTTATGAGAAGAACAACAATAGAAACACAAATAAACTAACTAGATACGATCCCCAGTGGAGTCACCATTTTGTTGTTGGGAAAAGTATCTATTCAGAACGCCCCTATCCCACTCTAAGGTGTGACAGTGCCTTAGCAACAAACAAGGAAAACTACTTGAGTATTCTTCTTTATGAAATGTAAACGAAGAGGAAGGATGAACTAACCTGTGTCTTGCGCTAGTTTGTTGATCCAATCGCTCCTCTCTTCAATAGCGCCCAGCTCCCTGCTCCCTTACCGGCCCAGCTTCACCAAATTCCTGCAAGATCACAGAAGAGAGAAACTACACGAAGATATAGATTTACATTCATAAAAAGCTTAGGATCAGATTAAGCGAAACATGCAAATATAACAAAACATCATTGATACACAGCATGTAGGAGAAACTCAAATAGTTTTATTGATATGATAAGAAAGTCCAAGAGGAGATACAACCAAGTGAGTCCCGATCCAGCATCTACCTCCCAACAAAGGAATCCCTTCCTCACCTCCAACAAAGCATAAATCACCCAATGCACTAATCTCAATCTCAAACCAACAGCAATTCTCTGCAAAGTACAAAATTCCAGCATCTGGATCTCTGGGATGAGGGATCCATATATAGATGTAAGCAGAGACGATGAGTCAGCTTATGTTTTGACTTGTGGCTTCTCTCTGTCAGTTCTTGCTTCCACTTGGAGACTGAGAGCCTCTTACTCATCATTGGTCGAATTCAGTGAGGCAAGTGTCATTGGAGAAGATTCTGGAAGCTTCCATTGTCTCTCCACCTCGTTGAATGACTCTGCCACTTGTCATTTCCCGCTCAACGCACCTGGGTAGTGCATTGAAGTGCGTTGCAACGCACCTAGACAGTGTATTTGGGTGCTTTGCAACGCAGGCAGCTAGTGGAGCATCTGAATTGATCCTGATTTGACTAGTTCTGAGTAGTTTTTGGTGGAGAAATTCTGGGAGAAGCTGTCATTGGTTGACCTTGTTTCTTTAGGAGCCGGAACAACATCTTTAGGGACTTAGGATCCCTTGGTTTATGGACTTTTCATGCTCAAAGCTGTAAGGCACAAAAATGTCTATAACATTGGGGGACATACACTATCCCAAGGACTTCTATAGGTAGGCTTCTTTAAAAGAAGTGACTGTGAAATTGAACAAATTTGTACCTCAAGCCTTAAAAATGTAAACAAATCAAGTACCTTTTGCTTTCAACATATTGTAGATAGATCTGAAGATGCCTTTTCTAGTCTACTGAAGATGTATGATATATGAATAGTCTATAAGCACAATGAGTATTCATAAAAGATGTGCTGCTTCAAAGACTCATGTGTTCCTGAAGATGCTTCTAGGTTCAAACTGACTTCCAAACAGTGAATTAAGTTTTTTAGTCTCAAACAGTTGAATCTTGTTAATTCGTTTCTGCTATAGACTTCAAATTTTGGACTAGAACTGATAAGATGTGATAGTATTTAAATTTCAATACAAAATATCAATTGTACATTTGAATATTCTTCATCAAATCATACATTCAACAGTTCCCACAATCAATGACCATAGATCAATGTGCTTTACAAGGAGTAAAATAGTGCTTTGATCAGATTTGCATCAAGAGAAATTATTTTGGACTATCTAGAAGTATCTTGGATTTTGGTTTTGGTCTTATATATTTTATCAACCGAAGCTACTTCTCAGATGAGACTACAATTTTGATTATCTTCAAAGCTCAAATTACGTAACAAAAGTCAATGGTGTGCATACAATAAACTTCTGGACCTGTGTCTATAGTCATTAAACCTCAGCAAACAAGACCAACAGCTACCACAAACTCAAAAGAAAGGTTAAATCATTTCATAGGGTTTAAATTATAATGTAATAAACTTGAAGAGAAAAAATTGAACTATAATTAGGGTGAGACCAAGCTAAATGATTGAGGCCAAAGATGCTTCTTTGTATTTTGTTTAAAACACAAGGTCATAGGCTTACTTCAAGATCAGATCTGAGTATATGATAATGCAAGGAGAGAGAGTTAATTGTCACAAATCTTACATTGGATAAGTGTCCTGAGTTTATTTTTGGATTATTAGTTAGGGTTACACCAAATTTATTCTATATGCCGTAGAAAGGAACCACAAATAATGGCCTTCAGATCTGTCTTGGAGAACCCTTTTAAAAATTAGAAACCTCTTCAGTTAAACTTGTATTGCTAGCAATCACATGCTAGAGTAAGACTTGGGCACCTCAGCTAAAAGTGCTGTCTCATCTGTCTGTGGGGGGGTTCTTAACCCACAATGGTTAGAAATCCACCATTGAAAGCATCAACATGGGTGTTCCCATGATTGGGTGGCCCTACTGATTAGAACAATTTCTCAACTACAGATTTTCAAGGGATATATGGAAAGTAGGCATGGATTTAGAGGGTAAAGCTGATGAAAATGGTTTGGTAAAGTCTGTTGAGATAGAGAAAGTGGTGAGAAGGCTCATGCAAGGATATGAAGGGAGGGAATTAATAAAGAATGTTGCCAAGCTCAGGGAAGCTGCAATCAAGGCAGTGACACCCAGTGGTTCCTCACAAACTAATATTGACAAATTTGTTGAGCGCATCAGGAATCTTTCCCACCAGCAAAATAGCATGACTTCTGCTAGGTCAAACTAGTGACAATTTTTTGCTGCAATAAGTTTGAATGGGCCAAGAAACGAGATCCTTGAGGCTTAAACACCACAGACAAGAAACAAGGTTTTGGTCTCATAAATTTGCAAAGGGTGTTTTGGTAGAGGGATGACTAGTGGATCCATTTCCTTGGTTGAATCATAAAAACCCATGAGTGATTATGGACACTATATCTCAGATGTTCTGCAGTAATTTCAGGAAGCAGGGTCTGATTGAAAGCAGATCATAACTCTGCACTTAAGCTACTTTCCAAACTATTACAGTTAGCAGGGTTGATGTGCAAAGGGTGATACAAGTGAGCTTTCAAAGCCTACCTCATTGGCATTTTGCCATTTTTAGTAACATAATAACACGTTGAGGATTGATTTAGCACCCATATCTCAATGCAATAATGGTACTGTTGGCAAATGGAAGGGCAAGATAAAAGGAAATAAAAATTCCAAGTTTACAAGCATGATCTACAACCTCCTCTAAGTTTGCTCGACTCGTTCCTATAACTGGAAATATCTCCTCTAATTTTGCTTGGCTCGTTCCTATAATTGGAAATCTCTCGGTCAAGTTTTGAAGTAAGGCGATGAGTTTTAATGTGTTTTCCTTCAGTGCATTTGATGTCCAGAGGCCACATTCACTGTTTATAATTAGTTTCGTGTGTGAGGATCTCAGTAACATCAATTACCTAGATTAAAAACCATATAGGATAAAAGGAATTCCCACAAAGACATTTTTGATTCAAGTGAAGCAACACTCTAACTGAGAACCAAACTTCTTTTGCACACCTATCACAGGCCAAACAACTAGGCCAGAGCTCCAAGGATCTTGCCACAAAATAGAAACTCGTTACAACGGAACCAAATATGGAACTGGGTGTCCTGTTTTCTATTCTAAAATGGGGAACCGAGATGAGATGAGTGCAGGGAAATCCCAGCTAAAAGAATGGAATAACATGGTGGAGGTGTTGAATGAGACATTTCCTTAACCTGAAACCCTCTTTGGAAATGACAAGAAATCAGGAATCTAGAAGCAATAAGCAATTAGG
The DNA here is from genome assembly GCA_031772625.1 of Pinus tabuliformis. NCBI lineage: Eukaryota > Viridiplantae > Streptophyta > Pinopsida > Pinales > Pinaceae > Pinus > Pinus tabuliformis. The sequence continues at coordinate 89,714,479 of CM062817.1, forward strand.
AAACTTGCTAGATAGAAATGCAAATGAGAGGAGGGTTTCTGCCATGGCTGTCTATCTTTTGTCTACCTTCATTCTGCAACACAAGCTCGTTGCAAGCCATGGCCGTCTAACTTCATTCTGCAACACAAACCAATTGCAACCCATGGTCGTCTACCTTCACTTTGGACAAGTCATGGCCGTCTCCCTGCAGGGTTCGGAAGAAAAAGATGAAGGTTTGCTGCTGCAAGAAAAAGATGAAGTCTAGACTGTTATTATTTTAGTTATAACTATATTTGTGATTAACAGTGGAAAATGTTTTAGTCGTCTAACATCAGATCAGACGGGTCATAATAAGACAGGTAAGATTAGAGGAGGGTTAATTTCAAAGGAAACGCTTTATAGCGTAAATATTTTTTTGATTTGGGAGGACGGTAAAATGTGGCTAGAATCCAGGAAAAATAATTTCAAAAAATCTTGTAGAGGCAATGTTTGAATCATGTTTTTGATGGTGGAAATGGATTCAGCACCATCAAAAACATTTAACACACCTAAAATTTTGAAATTTAACAACTATGACTTGGATTTACAAAAATCCTCGAGCTAGTTAGATAAATATTTTAAAACTAACATATCCTAATGCATGTGAAAGGGGAGGTTCATGTAGATCGAGATCATTAATAATTAATTTTGAAAAATAATTAATTAATTTTCAAGATTACTAAAAAAACATTATTTTCTTAAACATTTGATTGGAACATAACTTGAAGGTCTTATTGAAGTAGTTGCACAATATAATGCCATATAGATAATTTCTTGACATATTTTATCCTAAATTTATGGATATAGTTGCAATATTCATGCTTGAATTTTAGATATTTGTGTGGTGTTTTTTTATTCTTAAGTTTTGCAAGAAAAACATCTAAAAATAAAATTCTTGAAAATAGCCCATTCTAAAGTATATAACATATTTATCATGTGTGACTTCCCACCACAATTTAAGCAAGTATTTGCATTAAAAAATGGTAGGAATAAGATGTAAATAAATATACTTACAATGAGTTACTTCCCACCATTATATATGTTTACTTCAACCCTTATATAGGAGTAAAACTATAAATGTGTATGTTTACTAGTCGCTACTACCTACCAAAATTTATGCAATTCCTTGTGCCTGTGGAAGCTATTAATTTGTCCACTTTGTTGTAGCTAAATCTTGCACATACCGCACAAGTGTAGGAGGAGACACAAAAATCTCCCTAGGGATAAACTCTAGGTTTATTGTAGACCAGTGTCTAGGACATCTTAAATAGATGAGTGAATGAAAGGTTATATGTGAGGGGTTTGCAGCTTTCCAATTGTCACGTAACAAGGTTATAGGAGGGGCTTGGTTCAATAAGCCTTCAATGAGGTAGATTCAAGCCAAGTTATGGATCCAAATGCTGGGGGTATATTGGGGAAATCTCAAAGAGAAATGGCTTCTTCCACTGGTGGCCAACACACATAAATGAGACAGCTTAAAATTGATGTTGTACGAATGGTGGAGAGGGGGAAAGGAAGGAGGAAATTTGATGGATAGGGATGTAACAACAGAATCCTAAGAAGTAATGTTCCAGCAGAAAGTGGAACTCGATGGATAGGGTTGTAAACAACACAGAATCTTAAACCATGGTTTTCCAGTGAAATGATAGAAATATAGGAGTGCAAAAGAAGGTTTCAGAGCAAACATGACATGGGTATCATTCTCTGCCAAAACCTAACGTAGATCTTGAATAATACATGTTCTGTAGGTTAATCAAATGCACAAGTAAATTTGTAATTTTACAAGTACTACAATGCTAGTGAATAACACATATAGGTCTGTGATAAGCACAGTTATTGTATTCTATAAGCAGCTAAGATAAATCCATAAATTAAAGAGGAGCCAATTGTGTTCATTTTACTATTTCAAAGGAAAAAAACACGGATGAAATGAGATTACTGAGAGGAACATGTTGCACGTTAATCATGCATTGAATCAAAAGGGAACTGCCATTTATCTCAAAGGGTCCAAATAACCATTCCATACATTCAACACGATATTACTGAAGTCCCCCATGAATAAGAAAATAGGACCAAAATGGCTTCTCAAAATTCAAACTGCTCAAGTGAGAAATTTTGGAACCTCTATATAATATTGCTCCCCACTATTTATAAGAAAGGGGGAGAGCTTGAGTTACAATCACAAAAATATCTGAGCCAAAGCACCAGCTGTCTGCTAGACTAGCCGTCTCGACTAGTGTAAGGCTCTGCTACATAAAAATTACAATTGGGATCAAATCCCTTCTTGGAAATAGAATACTACAGAAAGTCAAAAGAAATAGGAGGAAGAGTGGAGGAAGGGGTCCTTTTTTGTCCCTATGAAAGCTACAAATCAGGCCCAATATCTGCCAAAGTTTACTTTCCATGCTACTTGGCCTGTTTACTATCTAATTAAAATCAGGCCCAATCTTTGTCAAAGTGTACTTCCCATGCTGCTTGGCCTGTTTACTGTCTATTCTCCCTTAAATTCCTTTGGCACTAACTCTGGAGGTGTGTAGCAGAATAGATTTCTCATGAATGCACCCACATCTGGTTTGAATGTGTCACCCCCCATTATTTACTGTCAAAGATATTGTCTGAATTGACTCTGTCATTTCAGCCTTTATTTCATTCGGCACTGACTCCTAGACTTGTGTCACAGTGGGCTTCTTTTGGATCATCCCATCCTATGCTTTGAATGCACTTCCTGTTCTTCTTAGGACCATAATTGCCTACCCATCCACCCATTTAAATCTTTGTAAAACATTGCCAGAGCACCATGGCCATGGGACCTTATCCTTTAAGAATAATGTGAAACAGGGGAATTCTGACCTCCCCTTAAGCCCCCTTTCATATAGCCCCACTTATGTTGTTATTTTCATGTAACTAAGGGCTAAGAACAATGGCTTAAACTTCAGGGCTAGATCCTTCATACCAGTGTCTCGGAGCCTTTTTCCTTTATAACACAAAAACTCCTTTGATTGCCCCTTTCACCGTATCGGTCAATATACCGGACGTGAAATATTTTTAGAGCATGCCGTAATAACTTATCACATTCGGGGGGGGGGTTTTCCTTTGTTACTTGGAATCTCGCATCCTAACACTTGATATCCTTTTACCTTTAGCTTTTTCCCTTAACAGTTGTGATCGTTGATCTGTGGGGTGACATCATCAATGACACGTGTCACCTTGTGAGTGGTGACATGTGTCACCTAGAAATGGCTCCATTTCACCCCTAAGAATTATGAAATTGAGTGACACATGTCATCTGCAACGTCAACATTCGTACTACCACATGCCCATCATACTACCACATCATTGATGATGCCAGTTGCCATGTCAGCTCTAAGGATCAATCATATTGCATCACGTGGTCCCCAGGAAGAGAGAGAAAATGGCCTACCCGACCTTGTTTTTGCATGGATTTCCTTTGTATTCGATTTTCAGCCCTTCCCAAAACTTTTATAATGTATCGCAGAATCACCCCACCCCCGTACGGTCTTGGAATGAGAACCCCTGTCGATCACCAATATTGCAGGATTGCCCATCGCCGATATGTCGTACCGCCATACCACCACATGGAAGAGAGAGAAGGGGGTGGCATGACCTTTGTTTTGTCGAGTATTTTCTTTGTTAACGATTTTCGGCCTCCCTAACGATTTACCAATATATCACAAGATCAAACCCCCTCAAGGTTTTGGAGTATGTGGGATTGTTATGACTATGGGACTGTGGGGTGTGAGACCTGCAGGATGCGGGATCGCGGGGTCGTCGATATGTGATTTCTAAGATGGGACATGCAAGATACGAGATTGCGGGATGTGGGACTGCGGGGCCCTCCAATTTGATTTTCCTTTATCCTTTAGTGTTTTTTATTGGTTTTCTGGGCTTTCCAAAAGCAATCTGCAACAGGCTCTAACTTCTGATCTGTGAGTGGTTTTTTGGACTTATTTATACCATTGGAAAGCTTGTTCCGAGCACTATAAAATGGGGAGGGCCTCATTTATCCCTGAGAGCTTTTGTGGCTCAAAATTTAGCATAAAACTTCACTTCTATTTGGCATATGAAGCAACTGATGATTGATAAAGCAATGAGTGACAACATTAGCTCCTACTGGGGACAATGCCTTGCTGGCAAGGTGTTGAGAACCCGCAGACTAGTATCCTTCACCATTGGGCACAGATTCAGTAATATTTGTAACCAAAAAAATCTCCATTGGACTTTTTTCCTCAATCTAAAATGCAAAAGTAAAAATTCTTACAACTGGAAAGTAAATATTGCGCTAGTGAGTTTATTTATGTACATTCTTACTTATACAGGGAACTTAATTTAGCTAAGCGTGTTCAACCCTTCAATGGAGCCAGGCCAGCATTAGAGTACTGCACCATATGCATTTACACTGTGGAAAAACAAAAATTAAATGAGCATGCACCATACAAAAAAATCGAACAAGGGACCTGATACATGCTCTTGAAATGGCCTTTGGTGCTGACTTAAGAATAGGCTCATGTACTCAGCCACATGGTCATGGAATAGACAAGGGATATTTGCAGCAACCTCTTCTTCACATACAGCCTCCTGACCGATGTCTTTTTCATCATGGCAGCCACAAAAAATATTCAACTCCTCAAATTTGGCTTTGAACTCTTCTTGAAAAACTTGTTGTTGGGAGCTGGCTCCCCACTTGCTAGTAAATAGCTCCTTCTATACCTCCACGGCCATTTCCTTCTCCTCTAAATAATATGAATCAAAAACTAGAGGAGATACTTGATCCCACTCTCCATGTGAAAGATATGCATCATGGACAGGAGCCTCTTTGTTGACCTCATGATGGGTCTCTTCTTCTTTTTCAGCTTCCCATAATTGAGAGTGTGGTAGCTCTACCTCACTTGACTCTCCATCATAGTCATATTCATCAGAAGAAAGGGAAACAGAAAAATCAACTAAATAAACCCTTTGAGAGTTTATTTGCAGCTTAGTGGTGTTTTCTTCTTCTCTTTCTTCCTCATGGGGTGATGCATCTTGATGTGAGTGGATATCTTCTTAGAATGGGCTCTCAGATATATCATCAGCAGGGTCATTAACCTCGAGAATGTCTTCATCATTAAGTGGTGTGCAACAATCTTCAAATAAAGCATTCGATGGGTATAATTCTCTACAATAGTGATTGAAAGCTTTATGAAATCTTATTAGGGAAGATATGTTGCCACGAGGCAATGTTTTGCACCAGACTATAGCGCCTTCTTCTAATGAATACATAAACATATTCATTTGTACATCTTTAAGAGAAATACCTTGTTTCTCCATGCATTCAGGAAAATCTTTAAGGTGTTGGTCAGGTCTTCTCTCTATGTTCCCATTGAATTTAGGTATGTAGGTTTTAACCCCGTATAGAATTTACCTGCATATGAATTCTAAAATGCAGAAAATAAACAATGCGAGAGCATAACACATAAAACACATATACATAGCGATTTGCCCCTGGATCCCAAAACCAGGAATACCAGCTTTATTTTTCATTATGTTCCTTTCAACATTACAATGCATATACATACATGCTGAAGCATCTAATACCATGGACCGAAAACCATCACACCCAAAACCATGTGTGAAAACGATGCACAAAACCATAGGTAGGTCCACCCACCTAATATAGGGTCCAAAAAAAAATTCCTTGGAGCGCTTCTTCAGACCCCGTAGAAGGGAGCTAACTGCTCCTCTTCAACCCCCTATGACCCCCCTCGATGCGCACTCAGTGCAATGAAGGGGGGGCTCCCCGCCCCCCCGCCCCCTAATCCCCTGGTTAACTGGGATAGCTAGTCGTGGAAAGAATATAACACAACCCAACATTCTCCCACTTGTTGTTTTCTTTCCACAAGGGGCCATAGGAGAGCTTAGCCATTTATCCAACCCTGTAATGCCCATTGTCTCTCTACACCAATAGAACTTCTCATAGCTCACATATTTTGTCAATGCATCTGCAGTATTCTTCAAAGTGTCCAACTTTACCAGCAACACCTTTTTGTCTTCTATCATAACCCTCACAAAGTGATTTTGAGCATCAATGTGCTTTGTCTTTGAATGATAAGCAGGGTTCTTTGCCAAGAAAATTGCACTTTGGCTGTCACAGTCTATCCTTATAGCTCCCTATACTAACCCCATACTTGAACAAAATCTCTGCAACCAAGCTGACTCCTTGCTTGCATGAGTGGCTGCCATGTATTTTTCCTTTGTAGTTGATAGTGCCACTATAGATTTTTTCTTACTCATCCAACTGACTGTACCTCCAAATAGGTTAAACACATACCCACTTGTATATCTTCTCTGATCCAGATCTCCATCCCAGTTTGCATCAACAAAGCCATGAATATCCAACACTCTATCCAATCCTAGTCTTCCTCAGTAGCACAAACCATAATCACTAGTGCCACGAAAATACCTGAAAACCCGCTTCACTATTGTCCAATGCTCCTTCCTTGGTTTTGACATAAACCTACTCAATACACTCACTACATGCGCAATGTCTAGTCTAGTACAGACCATCGCATATATTAGGCTACTAATTACACTTGCATATGGAACATAAGACATGTCCTCTTCCTCTTCTTGTGTCTTAGGACATTGTTCAATAGATAACTTCACACCTACAGGAATAGGAACCTTCACTGGTTTACTATCTTGCACATTAAACCTCTGCAGTATTATCTCAACATACTTCCTCTGGTTTAACCAGAGCTTACTCTTTGCCCAATCTCTTTTAATTTCCATTCCCAAAATATAGTTTGCATCACAAAGATCTTTCATGTCGAATTTTGAGGACAATTGGTTCTTCAAATCCTAGATAATTTCTTTGTCATTTCCAACCAGACCCATATCATCCACATACAAGACTAGATAAATAACATGGTTACCAATTAATTTAAAATGCACACATGATCTACTTTTCTTCTGGTGAAGCCAAGTCCCCGTATAAATGTATCAAATTTCTGATACCACATCCTTGGTGACTATTTTAACCCATACAAATACTTTTTTAACTTGCATACCAATTCTTTCTTACCCTTCACCGCAAAGCCTTCAAGTTGCTTCGTGTAGATCTCTTCTTCCAGATCCCCGTGAAGAAATGTTGTCTTCGCATCCATCTGTTCTACCTCAAAATCAAAAGCAACAACAACACATAAAAGTAATCTAATAGAAGCTACCTTGGCAATAGGAGAAAAAATATCACCAAAATCAATTCCCGGAACCTCGGAATAATCTTTTGCTACCAACCTAGCTTTGCATTTCTCCACCTTTCCTTCTGCATTTGTCTTCTTCTTGAACACCCATTTGCTGCCAATGGGTTTCCTTCCAGCAGACAACTCCACCAGATCCCAAGCCTCCTTTTTGTGCAAAGATGTCATTTCATCAACCATGGCCTCTTTCCAGAGTTTTCCACCCTCTAAATGTACTGCTTCCTTCACAGTTATGCGATCATCATCAGTAATAGATAAAGAAAAATTTGAACAGAAAGCAAATGGACTATACCTTTTTGGCTGCCTTCTTTCTCGAACTGATCTTCTCACAACTGGATTTTGTAGATCTTCATCTTCTAATTCCTCTTCTGTTATAGAGTCTGATTCTTCCTCCTTTAGCTGAAACTCTATCTTCTCAGGTTCCTTTGATTGAACTTCATGTTTAATAACATCTTTCACCTCTCTGAACACCACATCTCAACTGTACACAACCTTCCTTGTTACTAGGTTCCAAAGTTTATAACCCTTTAAGCCATTCTTATACCCAATAAAGATGCACTTTTTAGATTTACTATCCAACTTTGTTATTTTCTCCTTCGGAACATGTACATATGCATCAAATCCAAATACCCTCAGATGTGAAAGACAGGGTTTCTTACCAGTCCATACCTCTTGTGGAGTCTTATCCTCCAACGCTGATGAAGGTGATCAGCTAACCAGGTAACACGCTGTCTCCACCGCCTCTGCCCAGAATTCTTGTCCTAACCCAGCACCACTTTTCATGCTTCTTTCCCTTTCCATCAACGTCTTGTTCATTCCTTCTGCAACTCCATTTTTCTCAGGTGTGTATGGAGTAGTTTTCTGCCATGCTATACCACACTTCTTAGAGAATTCTTCAAATTCCTTCTTGCAAAACTTTCCACCATTATCTATTCTCAGCACCTTTATCTTCTTCTCTATCTGGTTTTCCACCAGAGCCTTAAATTCTTTAAACCTGTCAAAGATTTCAGATTTCTTCTTAAGGAAATATATCCATGTATTTCTTAAGAAGTCATCTATAAATGATACATAGTACATAGACTTACCCAATGATGGAACCTTTGGAGGTCCAAACACATCACTGTGCATAAGTTCTAATATTTGTTTCGCCCTCTTACCACCAAAGGGAAACTCAGCCAATTGTGCTTCCCATATACACAATTTTCACATAAATCAAAATTCAGATAGCTATTAGTCATACCTTCTAGCATACCTTTACCATGAAGTATTCGAAGGCCCTTCTCTCCAATATGTCCAAGCCTTTGATACCATAGCGTGGTCTTTTCTCCAGAGACCACTAGATATTTTGCTCCACTTTCAGGTACCACATAATTGTTGCACCCATCAACGACAGTGCTACCTTGCAGATTGTATAGAGTTCCAATCCGAACTGCCTGCATCAATACCAGTGCTCCCAAACCATCTTGCATGTATCCTTCTCGAACACTATTTTTACACTTGCATCATCCATCTTGCTTACATAGATCAATTTTTTGGCTAATGCAGGAATATGCAGAGCACCTGGAAGTGTTCTAATCCTTCCACCTTGCAAATTCAACTTAACTTTTCTGCGACCAATGATTTTGGATTTCCTATCATCCCCCAAGAGGACATCACCACCATCATATTTCTGATACTCGCAAAAGTACTTTCTATGGGGAGTAAAGTGAAAGGATGCACCTGAGTCAATCAACCATGCCTCATGATCTACATGTGTACTTGAAGAAGCCAAGTACACATCCCCACTTTCATCTAAGGTGGTTTTCACCTCTCAGAAGGGGCATCATCAGATCCCTTTTCTTTGTCAGGAGCTTTAGATTTACAGTCCCTTTTATAGTTCGCTTCCTTTTTGCATTTCTAGCACACCTTTATAGGTTTTCCTGGAGATTTAGATCTCCCTCTAGATTCAGATCTCCCACTCGATGACTTATTTTTGTTTCTGTTTTGGGACCTTCCTCGTGTAGACAAGGCATCACCATTCTGGCTCTCCATATTTTTCTGTCTCATCTCCTCCATCAACAAGGATGAGACTATTTCATCAAACTGTAAGGCAGTTGCATTGCTACCTATTTCAATAACCAGACTATCCCACGAATCTGGTAGAGAACACAACAAACTAATGCACTTATCTTCATCTGAATTTTTAATATCAACAGACAATAACTGGCTTACCACGGTATTAAATGTATTAAGATGCTCGTTCACCGAGTCTCCATATTTCATCCTTAGGATATACATCTTTTTTCATAGGAACAGTTTATTCACCAGAGACTTAAATTGGTACAAAGTCCCTAACTTGTCCCCCAAAGCCTTCGTTGTAGCTTCCCCTGATACATTCAGCAATACTAAATCTGAGACACACAATTTTCTTGTGCTCTTTTCCTTCCTATCCAACTTATTGCATTCTTCATCGAACACTCTTGTTGGTTTAGTACCCGGATCTACCGCGATCCATTGATCTTTATCCACCAACAGATCCTCCATCTTGAGTTTCCACAACTCAAAAATCTGAGCATTAAATTTCTCGATCTCTATCTTTCCACTAATCACCATCTTCTTTCACCACCAAAGTCGATCCCATAGATCTCCCACTAAATAGGGTCTACCACACGTCCGAGAAAAACCCCTCAGAAACAAAGGTGTCCCCTTGAAGCCAAACCAACTCCGATACCAAATGTAGGTTTTAAACCCGTACTGAAATTACTTGCATACGAATTCTAAAACACAAAAAATAAACAATGCGAGAGCATAACACATAAAACACATATACACAGAGATTTTCCCCTGGATCCCAAAATCAGAACTACTAGATTTATTTTTCATTATGATCCTTTCAGTGTTACAATACATATATATACATGCCAAAGCATCCAATACCATGGACTAAAAACCATCACACCCAAAACCATGCACAAAAACCATGCACAAAACCATAGGTAGGTTTGTTATGTAAATATCTATCACACTCACACACAATGTTGTAAGCAATGTCACGCAAGTGTCATCACGGTCATCCGAAGGTCTATCTGAAGTGTCACACTTGTCGCATTCACCATTAGGCAGTCCCGCAGTTAGTCACACTAAGACAGGTTGTCTTATTGGTTTGAAGTGTCTTTTCGTTGAGTCATGTTGAGTGTGTGTTTGCAAAGTCATGTATACATGAGCTCACTCGCTCACACACTTAACCAGTTTACTGAAGATCTATCAAACGGACCACCCTCCATCAACCAGACCTTCAGTGAGCTGTACTATGCGGTCTCAGCCCTCAGTGGCCAAGAAATGTTTTCCCAGAATTTCACAGAGCTTGAGGCTGCCTCTAGGTAGTATGCACTGCATGATCCTAGAATCAACCTGGATGACTGTCACCTAGAACAGTGAATTTTTTTTCCAAGAAGCTATCTCAATTTGCGCTTCCCTCAAGCCTATCCATCATGCCTTCCGTTGGTCAGCCAGAGAATTTGACTAAGTAGTAACCTCGGGCTTCACTCCATAAAATTGGGCAAACACTGTCAGCATGGTTGCCTCCGCTGATTGAAGAAATTGTGCAAACAAGAGGGGCATGCACCAGTTTCCTTTCATTTTACTATCTCTAAAATTGTATAGTTTTGTCAGTCAGTCCCCCTGCTAACCGGCCTGCTGCTTCTCCTTAAAAGTTACGCATTTTTCTTGGACTTTCCACTAGCTTCCTAACACCCCGCCTAACCCAGAAACTGTGAAGACATGTCCTGGATGACTCCCTCCCAGTTTTATGCAGTTTTGGCTAGCAAGCTCTCATAGCCCGCTCTGAGCCTCCTCTAAAAATAGGTGCAGGTTTCACTGCCAGTCATCCCTGCTGCTCGCACTGCCTTCGAGAGAAAAATTGCGAACCTCTACCTTCCAGCTGAGTGAGATCCCATAAAATGTCACTGCTGTTATGGACTACTCAACCTAGCTTCCTAGTGACATCTGTGCAATTTTTCTGGATAGTGCCCTGGAGCCCCGCATCCTGACATGAAATGTGCTTTTCACAGTTTCAGAGCCTTGTCCTCTCTCATGGTCACTTGAACCCGAAAACAAAGGTTGATGCATCATGGAAGACCAGGTGATTTTTGGATTTAATGTCATCTCATCATGAGTGATTACAAATACAGGTACATGAATGAGACATGGTGCGATGACGAATGGGATGAACAAGGAGCACATGCTAGAATAATTGCTCATGGTTGGACAAACACACGAAGCATACCAAGTAGCAAGCGAAGGAGACATATGCACATGCATGAACCATCAAGCGAACACCAAGACCATTAGAGACTCCATGCACTTTTCCATGTAGATTTGAAGCTATGGTACACTACAGGCACACTCATCACTTAGCAACACAGCAGGTCGACATGAACAACATAGCCATCATGTGCATACCAATAGTGTCATGTTGAGTTGTGTCATGAGTCACCTCAGCCACAGTACTACTTTAGGTCATAACTGTGTAATCAATGTAACATGGAAGTATACTTAGCAACACAATAGGTCGACATGAATAACATAGCCATCATGTGCATACCAACAGTGTCATGTTGAGTTGTGTCATGAGTCACCTCAGCCACATTACTACTTTGGGTCATAACTATGTAATCAATGTAATGTAACATGGAAGTAAAATATACCCACGGATGAATTCAAAGAGTCATGTAAGTCGAATAGGCATGAGGGAAGTCAAACAGTCATAAGGGTCAATTTCACCCTTCACTGCATATACCCCTCATTTGTACATGCAAAGGAATTTTCATCTTGGCTCCTTTCACATAGCCTTGAGAGTCTACAATCTTTTCTTTATCGAGCGACCAATGGCTCCAACACCCTGCTATTGGGGTTAGTGATGTATAGTGTACGGATGTGTCTAGGAACTTTCACTTAATTCAGAAGCCTGTTGACAGGACAACACGTTTTCACACATGTATTGTATTCGTTTGTAAGACTATTCTTTATACGCTTTTAATGCATGTTGCTTTAACCTATACTAAGATAGTTGAACTATTTCGGTTGTTTTAGTGCATATGCTGTTGGAAATGTGTTGCATCAGTTATTGGCATTGTCTTGCCCTTGTTGACTATTTTGCTGGACACTCGACATATTCATTCTTGTAAACTTGTTATAATGCCCGTTGCACTCATGTGGACTATTCCACTGGGTGTTGTATGTCCTATCTGTTCACTTTGTGTTTGTGACTACTGCATCTGTGTGGACTACTCTGCCGAAATTTGTGGATGTCGTGCTGTGTTGTGTGTCTTTAACAGAGTTGGGACTATTCCCTTTTGACTTGAGACTCACTCTCACCCTCTCCCTCTATAGTGAAAGAGCTTTAACACAAGTGACACTAAGAACTCACCAGGCACACAAACCTTGTTGTTTGAAAACTAAGTATACCACTCTCATGTGCTGACAAGCAAGAGCTAAAGAATATCTTTAGATAATGGCAATCGGACCATCATACAGATGGGACTCCTACACCAAACGATGTGAGGTCTAGTTGGGACTCCATATCGAGGAGAACCCCTGAATGTTGGCAGGTCTAGCACTGTAAACACACTGTTTATCTACTCATGCATTAAAGCACTCCATCTCGGGTCACATGCACCAAGTGAACACTCTCTTGGTGATATGCTCTATGGAGGATAAGCCCCTCCCACAATGGCTCTATCACTTCTCACCTGATGCTATAGCCATAAGAGTTAAAACATTCAGCAGGGCTTGGTGCTTATCCCCTAGCTCCCTCCCTTCTGGTTACATGATTTTCATGTGACCGAAGATGAACAACTATGGAAGTGAACTCTTGAACAAGCGTAAACACCATTTTCATAGTCTACACAACAATCCACCCTTGAGCCTTCATCATGATTTTGGTGAATAACCTATTCACTGGAACGATATATATATATATATATATATATATATATATATAGATAGATAGATAGATATCGTCAAGCATATTAAATAATTGGTTAATGTTATCAAGAGTGGATAGGGTAGTAAAATAATCTCAAACTAACTCATCCTACAAACATACATAGATACATACATACATACAACACACACACACACACACACACACACACACACACACACGTATATAAACATGAATTCCATTCACCCGAGACTACGACTTAGAAACTAAGAAACATTGGACTCAAAAAATTTCTTGCAGTCAATTAATTAATTAGCAAAGGTCATCCACCCCTTCACACATAGTCACATAGACCAACATGCAAACTTAGGAAGATCGCATGAATAACCTTTATTGGAGCAAGAAATTTGAAACCATTTCTATATAGAAACTCCACAAGAAAATGAAGCACTCCATAAATCTTGTAGATAAAATAGTATCATTGTTGTTCATATAGGAAACCACACACTTATAATTAACATAGTATTGTTTGAAAACAATAAACAAAGACAATTTTAGGCACACACACAACATGGTACTCAACCCCAAGGCTACTCTTGGTGGTTCAACAACCCTTACAAGCACTTGAGTGACTCTTCCCAAACCAATAGGTCCATTAGTCCATAAGCTTCCAGTGGGTTCTTTATCCTTACAAGAAATTTTCTTCCCTCTATAATGATTTCACCCAACAAGTCTCTGTGATGGTTATTTAGGTAGTTTCTATCTCTCCAAAGCTTCAATTATATGAGATCTAATCACTACTCTCTCTATTTTCTTACCTCCAACCTTGGCAAAACTTTCTTATAAAAATTCTCATTGTGTCCTCTCTCTTTTATTTTCTGTGCATATTCACAAGACGATAATTAGAATGCATTCTCCCTTTCATTGTCTATGTGTGAGAGAGAACCATGGTAGAGTATCCTCTTCACTACCTAGCATCCAATTACCCCAAACCAACTAACTTTCTATCCTTTTCCCATATCCATGCAAGTTAACTATCTAATACAATCAATCCATCCTACCTTTAATATTGTATTCTCTTCTTGCTTGTTGTTAGAGCTAAAGGACACATGGGCCTATTGATGCCTCACTTACACACCTAGTTTAGTGTGGAAAAAATCCTCAACCCCACAAGGTAATCTTGGTGGCCAACCAAGAGAAGGGGTTGTCACCTAATCCAAACTTCTTGTTAAATCTCTCTCCTAGTTAAGCTAAGGGGGGTGGTCCCTAAACAAGGTTAATGAAGTGAAATGTGGGATTATGGGAGACTAAGGTGAATGGAGATACTTACCAAAGATAATTTGATTTGAAAATTTAAATGAGCATATATATATATATACATGAGAAATATCAGTTGATATATTCGAAAGACAAGAAGTATTGACCAATGCTTAATCAAATAATTTCTCAAAGTAAATGACAAGTGTTTGCTCAAATGGAAATTAAAATACAATGATATGGAATCCTAAAAAACTAGTGTTAGATCAAGAATGGAAAATAAATAACACTTTCAAATATAAGAGGAAATTGTAGTTATAATGAAAATTACCAAGTAGAAATAAATAATGGCATCCAAATAACTATGAGCTAAATAATAATCAATATAACAAGTACATGAGATAAAAAAAATTGCAATTAAAACTTAAAATGCTCAAGAGATGACTAAATTGAAATGATGTGCAACATATCTATGTGGTATGCAATTACCATAGTTAGTTTTAATCTATATGCCTATCCTAAAGTGAAAATTTCACCCTTCAAGCTCTAACCAAGTGGTAAGAATTGGGGTGACTTGCAAGGAAGAGGGATTGAGGAGGCATTGATTCCATCATTAATGATACCCTTCCCCTCTTCCTTACAAATAATGTGTTTTGTCATTCCTTCAAGGTGAAAAATCCACCCTCATAACTACAGGGTCATGCACTTTACATTACTCCATACCAAATGGAACAAATTTCAGGGAAAACTTGGTCCTATGTTATCTATACAGTCAACCTTATGCTTGGAGGTAAGTGACGGGCCTTCAAATTAGACATAAATTACGGCCCATATGACCATCCTTCAGAACATTAAACCTCTCATTTTTGCATTAGATGACATATTTTTAGCTTTAATATGTTCATTAGGAAGGTTTAGAGAATTGAATATTTGTGCCTAATATTATTTATTTTTGTATAATATTGGGAGAATATTAGGTAGATTATGACGATTTGGAGGAGGAGATAATCTAAGGACTTGCTCCCTACTACAGGAGGATCAAGATTGGATAATAAATCAACAAGATATTATTAAATTATTGCATACATTATGGAGCTCGAATGATTGAGAAAATCTAGGAATGTGTTTCATGTCATTTAATGCATATTCCTAGTGTTGGGAACCAGGTCCACTATTTGAGGGATTTTGGAGGGGAAATCTTCCTTCTTTCAAATATAATGCTTCCTCATCATTTTTTATAAGTACTGATTCAAATTTTCCTCTAGAGGCATGTATTTTTTAGTCTTCTTTTGGAGAAAACTTGTTCTTTGGTAACTCCACTTTCATTTTTAGCAGGGATGTACTTGGATTGATTCAAATAATGATGTTTTGTGCTATTTTTAGCTTCTAAAGCTTGGTATCCTTCATAGGAAACTGAGTATCCTTGGGCTTGGACATCCCAAGAGCCTCATATCCCTTTTGTATAATTTTATTTTATTCTTTTCATTTTTTATTCACATGCATCTCTTATTCTTATTTTTCCTATTTCTGCATTACGTATTGATGCTTCTTTTATTGTAGGGTTGGTTTAAATGATTGAAGCAAGTTATTTTCAAGTTTTTTACAAATTCACAAGCATGATGCATCCTTATAACAACTTTGAAATGTCATATTCATCATTGAGCTACTTGGATTGGTTTACTAGTTCACAAATCTAGAATTTAAGGAAGTCCCTTGTAGCAAAATAGTAGTAATATTCTACTATTTTTAATAATGTATTAATGAACTTCATTTGAGTTGATTCCACTTGTATTAGGTCATAAAAACATTTAATTTAATAAAAAAACTACCCTAATGCAATTTCACTTGGTTAGGTTAGGTATTTGATAGGTTAACTAGCTCACTAGTTCTTGAATTTCTACTTTTTAGAGTAGTAATTTTCTGCTATTTTTTTAGCACGTGTTAACAACAGTATTTTGGAGTGATTCCACTTGGAATGGATTCCTAAAACATCCTCTGTAATAAAAAAAAAATTGTCTTGTCCCATTTTCATTTTATTTACTTGGTCATTCAAGGAACTATCTCCTCATGTAGAAATCTTGTTTCACCTGTAGCAATTATGTTTCACCTGTAGCACTCATTTAGCAAGTGTAAACTTAATCATATTTTCTCCAAATATTGGTTTTTTTCTATTAGGATTGAATCATGACCCCCATGATATAAATCCATTATTGAGGAATAATAAACTCCAACTAGGACATGCCCTTTTACAAATTATATTAAGCCTATTTATTCGAATTCATGCTCTTATGATTTCAATTACAAATTGTTGTTCTTTCCTAGGATTAATTTCTTTTCAAAGTAATATTTCCATTTTTGTAGTTAGTTTAGGCTTTGATTTCATGAAATTCAATCAATTACATGAGATCAATGAAGTAAGGACATGTTGTATGCTTCCAATATAGTGTTGACACCTCTTACGTTTGTACGAATCCTAGGTTGATAATTTAAGTCAGTGGCCTTGGGAGTTCCGAAATTATTTTTGAAATACTAGGGCTCATCATTAAGTTTTAGAGACACAAATTAATACTAAAATTCCTAAATGAGATGTTTGAGTGAATTTTATTGCTTCCAAGAAAAGTAATGATATTAATGCTTAAAAATAAGAGACAATGTTCAAGTAAACAATATCAGTATCTTCCAATGGAAAGTGAAAGTGAAAAATTAACTTGATCTAGCTCCACAAGTTCCAAATAGATTGCTTTCAAGAAAATGAAATAGATGGAAAAACGATTCAATAAAGTGGCACAATAATGTTCATGAATAACCAAAATGAGACGTAAATATGAATTGACAATGATAAATAAATGTATTCAAGAGACCTGTGAAACCTAGTAGATGGATGGATAAACTAATCTAAGCTTGCAAAATAATTGTAAAATACTTGCTTGCACAAAAGAAATATTTCATGTGTTGTAGTATATTTCCATATACATGTATTCAATAAATGGAAATTGAAAAAATAAACCAATCTCAATTTATGCAAAAATGAAAATAGATATGAGTGTTATGTTAAGAGATTGATCATGCATGGATGATCTTAGCAATGAGATTAGCAAACGAGCATTATAGAAACTAAACTAAAGAGATTAGTCCACCCACAAGGAAATATCCTCCCTCTAAATGGTGAGAAGGGATACCATGGGAAAAATATGAAGCTCCCTCACAAGAAAAAATAGTCTTTTATTAGTGATAATAATTAAAATTAGACTTACCTCGTCATGATTATCTTCTTGTTCCATCAATATCCTCATGGTCAGCCTGCATATGAATATTTCTTCATGTATTAGAGTTCCCAAGGATCAAATTGGATTTCCAAGTTACATTTTTTTCTTCTAGAGATTATTATTAACTAATGTTAATCATTATTTAAATATTCTAGAGAAAGTATTAATCTTTTATACATCTATAAGTAAGTAAAATTCTTCATTTTAAACATCATACAATCATATTAAGCATGTTACGAGATTCTACACACATTAATCTTAACCAAGAGTCACTTCCAATGTGCACCCTTATGCCTCTTGTTCCATCATCTAGCTATTTGTCTTATAATGAGCCTACATCCTGACCCATTTCATTTATTCATCCCTTTACTAGTATTGTTTCCACATTACATGGAATGTATACTAACCTTGTCATAGCGCTTCTCCTAAAAACTTTTCATAATGATGGTTCTTCTAGGATCATGATGATACACCTAAGAAAGATGACTACCTCTAATATAATGTTAGATAATGAAGGGATTAGCAATATGAAAAATGGTCTATCTATCTATTTTTAAATACTAGATGATTTCTACAAGTAAATTTAACCAATTAGACTCTACATATGTTACTACCAAATTCTTCTATTTACAAAATTAAGTAAACAACAATGCATACTATTATAAAGGAAAGATCAATACTTATAGAGAACCTGACCGAGAGGGTGCCTTCTTCAATAGTAAAGATCCTTTACTTCTTCTTTCTTCGGCTTTTTCTTTAGTTCTCCAGATTCTTCAGCTATGTGAGCCTCACTTGTTTCCTTTCTCTTGTTGTTATGTAAACTAGGATAAATTTCCCTCTTATAATGTCCATACTCATTGGATTTAAAGAATTGAACCTTGGACATATCATTCTTCTTGGACTTCATGATCTTTCCCTTGTTAAGCATCTTGACTCGACTTAGAAAGGCTTGAGATTGTTTGTCTGATCCAATTTCATATTTTACCTTTACCCTTGATTCTTCCAAGATGCATTGTTCCCACAAATCATCAAAGTGATTTGAATCTTTCTTAGAGTATATTCTTGTGGCAAATCCACTCCATTCTGGTGGTAATGCATTTAATACACAAACGGTCCTTTTTGAATCAGAAATTATCTCTCCAAGTCCTAGCAAGTGATTTCTTAATTGAGAGATCTTCATAAATAAGGATTTCATGTCATTATCCTTTTATTTCTTCATCTTGTATATTTTATTCCACAAATACATTTTTTTTCCTAATGTAATCACAGAGTACAAGTTCACTAACTTGTCATATATAGTCTTGGAAGTTTTCAAATTTGCAACAAATGGAACAAGAGGATCCTTAACAGAGTCAACAATGATCCTTTGTTCCCATACTTCCCCTTTCTTGTATTTTTCTAGATCCTGAGCTTTGTATTTGCTAGGTTTAATGATTTCACCAGTTACATACTCCATCACCTCATGTTTAGTAAGTGTCATGTCAATTCTTTTCTTCTTGGCTAGGTAATTTGATGCTTCAATGAACTTATTGCTCTCCTTGCAAAAACAACCCATATGACTTATGGATTCAAGCATAGAGTAATAATATGATACTTAATTCATAACCAATAATCTCCTCTTCCTTAATGATGTCTTCAACCTTTCTTGATGCCATCGAGACCTTTGAAGAAACTTCAATTATGTCCTCGAAATCTGTTTCCTAAGATTCCTTCAACAACATCTTTAAAGAGTGATGAATGACACCAAGATCCTTTTGATTCTTCCTTATTTCAAAGACCCTTTAGATAGATATCCTTTTCGTGAGGGACAATCTTTCTTGTAGTCTTCCTCTCAAGACTTATTTTGATGAGAGCTTGATGTATTATTGATATTCTTCAATGTATAAATCCTCCTTCCATATCAATAGGTCTTCTAATTCCCTTCTTTCACAAATACTTCCCCTTGACAAGCAAAACCTTCTTTGTGTCCATAAGAGAATGTTTCCAATTGCCTTCTTGTTCACCTTAGCTATGATACGATGTTGAAAAATTCAAAGTGGAATATTATTAATTCCAATATTCCTTAACCTTATCATTGCTTGTGAACTTAGATAATCTTGTTTGTGTTATTTAGTTAGATAGTTTAATTAAACAAGTATCAAGAACAAAAAAATTACAATAGAGGACACACAAATTAGGCTCTTATCTAAGGAAAAACCCTTCCAAGGAGAAAACCAAGAACACTCTTCTCTTCTTATAGAATCTGCTTCAAATGAGACACAAAGACCGAAGTCTTGGATCAAGTCCTCCTCCAAGTACCAATTCATCCCTTCCATGCAAGTCCTTATCTTGATCTTTCTCTAACTAGCTCTAATATTGTAAGTTGGAATTGCCAGCTTCAAGCCTACAACTTTGACATGGAAGCTTCAATACTACTTCTTTGACCTGCAACATCGGCCCTATAACAGCTGCAAAAACCATAATCTAGCTTCCTCTTGAGACCTTCCTTGAAAAATATTAATCCTTTCAAGGTGAACTAGATAAAGATAGAATATTCTTCCTTCTAGCAACAAGAGACTACAATTCGTCCTAATATAACTCCAATCTACAATTTTAGACCTTTTGGGAAGATACAAAAGCGCTTCTCATTTGCACGTGAGAGAGAGATAGAACCCAAGACAATAATTTTTGTCCTTCCTCTCTTCTTATTCAGCTTCCCAGCTACAGAACATAATTCCTTCTGTAGCAGTCCAAAGTAAATATAAAGTTAATTTCCTAATTAAAAATCATAATAAAAAAAATCACATACCTATATTACCTGTGATTGAAGTCTGCCAGATGACAACAAGGTTTTGGGGATGACTCTCCACCAACCGTAGGCTCAATTGCACAAATATTTGATACAACTGGCCACCCCCGAGCCCTCAATCAACGTACTACTTCCAGTGACTCCTGTTTCTTAGAACCCCATTCTCCCAAGAGAATGAAAGATAAAATCTTAGAATGATGGAATGCAGGAATGGCTCTCATCTTCCTCACCATCTATTAAATAGAACAACATTGGAAGGGGAACCACATGCACACACTCCATGTGTCTACATGCAACTTTCTTTTGATTTTTAGCTTTCTTGTTTTATTTCTTTACTTTTCTTTTGATTTTTAGCTTTTCTTGTTTTATTTCATTCTTTTTGATAGTTTTCTTGTTTTATTTCTATTTATTCTTATTTAGAGTTTTAGTATGTGTTAGCTACCTATACCAATAGGTTTCATATTTCATGATTGACAATGAAAGGTCCAAATATGCTCTGCTTTGATGATGCAAAGATCACATATTTCCAAGAGAATACAGTCTGTGCTTATAGCTTGATATAGACTCAATTTTGATGGATGGTCAAACAGCCTAATCTGGATCATGCCATGTGTTAATTTCCAGTTGTAGAATAGAGAAAGAAGTCTGTCCAAACTGTTTAATCTTGGCAGACAAGTAGCTTAGGTAGAGAAGTAAGGCTCCCAACTGCTTAATCTGGGACCTTGGAAGCAATAAGGGTAGCATTAGATAGAAAATCAAAAGGAAAAAGCCAAAGAAAAGAAAAGGCAAATAAGGGTTTGCAAGTCCAAGTGCACCCTCCAAGAAGAAACAAAAAATGCTAGGCAAGTAGATGGGTAGGCAGTTGGGGTTGCAGAAATATCATTCCTTGCAAATAAATGTGTGCTGAAATGTCCACAAAGGAAAATCAATGGTTGAGAAGCTCCTCTTCTCCATCAGGTTGCAGCAAAGCAAGGAAGCATGTCTAACTTCCCAAATTTCCCCTTTCACTCTCATTACTAACATCCCTTCATCTATTTGAGATTGGTGAGAAGATCTGAGGTTTTATGGTGGTTCTTGTTCCTTTAAAAGCCACATTTCTTGTCTAAAAATCTTTTCATTTTGATCTACTCCCTAAACTAAGTGACTTTCAAATACACTTGATGAAATCACTCCTCATTCACTTTCCTCATTCACATTAACCCCTAACTTCTATTATCTAAATCCCCTAAACTGCCCTTTCCCTACTATTATAACACCATGGTGTATAAACCCCAAACATGGTATAAATATCCCTCCCCTGGCACTATAGCTAAATAAGTTGTTTAGGGAGACTTCAGTCCACCAGGGGCTGTGGTCAACCCTGTCTTGGGGTTGCTCTAACCTCTGGTTTTGAGCAAGAACCTTTCCCCTAAGCCCCCACCTTCCCTCTGCTCAAAAATGCCACAGAAAACCCCTTTCCCCCTGCTAAACCCACTCCTAAACCTCTTTTTCCTTATAAAACCCTTGAAAAACCCAAAAATCCCGAAAATACATGCAAAAACCCTTAACCCTAAGGTTCTCCGCCCAAAAATATTTAATTGAATATTTTAATAGGCCAGCGGGACCCCCCCAACCTGCACGATCCGTCGGAGGACCCGCCAGCCGTCCGATCTCCGCCGCCCAGATCTAACGGTGGGTGGTCATTTTCGCTCCCCGACCTATCGACCTTTAGCGTCCGGG
This sequence comes from Pinus tabuliformis, assembly GCA_031772625.1. Taxonomy (NCBI): domain Eukaryota; kingdom Viridiplantae; phylum Streptophyta; class Pinopsida; order Pinales; family Pinaceae; genus Pinus; species Pinus tabuliformis. Next base: position 89,736,703 of record CM062817.1, read on the forward strand.
GAAAGTGGTTTTCCGCCCCGTACAAGGGACGCGTGGCAGGCGGTGCGGTTGTTCGGAGCCCCCCTCCCTAATACCGCCTTTGCCCAAAGGTGGTGCGGGGAACCCGCTTACCACCATCCCGTTACCGCCTCCCCCTTGCGTCATCAATACGTCAGCATGACGTAGCGCCCTTCCCCGCCCCCGCGCCGTGTGGCCCTCCATGTAGCCCTGCCACCTCATCCACCCACCACCGTGTCCTGCCACCCTGGCCTACACCTCAGCAGCCACGTCATCCTCCGTACCCGGGCCCGCCATGACGTCATGCTGACGTCATCGGCGGAAAGGCGCCAATCACCTATTTTTTCCGAATTTTGTAGTTAAAGTCACGTTTTGGGCAGTTTTTATGTCATTTTCGCGTAAAGGAAGAGATAGCCGTTGCAGCTGCCAAAGCACCTTCAGGCCTCCAAATTCAAATTGCAGCCGTTCGTATTCGTCAAGTCAACCTTCAGAGTTCGGCTCGCGGGCTGTTTAAGCGTTCTATCCAGGTATTCACCGTAATTCCCCATTTTCACCCATGCATACCATTTCTCTGTAAATTGCCATTAAAATGCCTGTTGAGTCCCATATAAACTCTGCACCTACTATCTAAAGTGAGCCAAGCTAACCTGCTTACCCCCATAACCACAAATTCAGCATTGAAACAGTCAATTCGCGAGCCAAAAATTGTGAAATTATCTTTGAGGTGCCCGACATTGTTCCCTTTTGCCGGGTGCAAACCAACAGCATTGTTCCACCAAAGTAAATCTCACTCACCCTCTGCAATTCACCCCTAGCAATTCACAATCTCTGTGAACCTACCAAGACTGCAGAAGCAAGCCTGTCTTTTCACTATAAAAAAGCATTTCATACTTTGTCAACAGTTGGCCTATCACTTAAGCTCTTAAAAGCTTTGCAAACCAGTGCACTCATATCACTCAAAATCAAACCATACAATGGCTGCCCCTGCACCCACAGCTCTCAGTGTTGCTCCATTAAATCCACCCAATAAAGACCTGCAGTCTTTATCTCTTGCTGACCAGGACTACCTTATTGAAGACTATGTGGGAAACAGAGATTTTCTGCAAACCTTCAGACAGTTGAGGGAGGACTACCTAATTGGTCATGATACATATGGCATCTGGGAGTCAAACCTGCCATACTATTGTCTCCCCTCTGTAAATGTGTTTCCTGAAATCATTCGCCTATGTGCTGAAAACTATGATGTGCACCACAGGGCCATCAGCACCCCATCTGGGAGGGTCCTTTTCTACATTAATCCTGAGACCATCAACAAAATGCTACATTTTGACCAGACAGAGTTGTTGTTCCCATTCTCTATGAACTATCTGCTGGACACTGGTACCAAAATGACCAGTGAGGAGATTCAAAGGGTCACCAGGACATTCATGAGACCTGAGTGCCAGCCTGCAGGGCCACCTCCTTATTTAAATGTCCACTTCACTGAAATAGGCAGATTACTCCTGGACATGATTGCTTATGTGTTGGGGTACAACACCAGTGAGCATGTGGATCAAACCATGCTAGTATTGCTGGATGTTTACAGCCCAGGCCAACCCCCTGCCCGCAAATACAACTTTGCCAAGTTCATTGCTAATAAGATTCATGATCAGCTGAGCAAAGTGGATAGGCAGGGTGTCTTCAAGTACTCGGCCTGTATTTATCATCTCTTCATGTATTATCAGTCTGAGGCTTTTCCATGCTATATCAAAAAGCTAGATTATAGAGGGGAAAGAAGATCTGTCATCTTCTGGACCTCTGTCTATCACAAAGTCACAAACTCGCCCTATTCCTATTGTGAGTTTGTTGACCAATTTGTGTATCCAGTCTCTTGCCTATTAATGAGGTCCCCTCCTCCCAGAATGTCAACAGAGATACAGAAGGCTCTGCAGCTTTCCAAAAAATGTAAAATAGGTGATTGGTACCTATATGAGGAACACACAGTCATCAGGGTCTATGGCTGTGAGCTCTGTCCTTTCAGACTCCCAAAGTATGTGCCCATGAGGATATTTGCCTTGGAATATTATAGGCAATTGATTCAGTCTGACCTCACCCATTTCCACAGCTGCAGGAAGAAGGCTCACCTCAAGTTCAAACACCAGTTGGGCCCATTCATCATGAATAAAAAGGAAGGGTGGGAAGATGCTGACCTCATCCTCAAGGACAAATATAAACTGTCATACAGTTTCCGGTGGGTCCCTTATGACCCTGAGGGCTTCATCACTGCAAGAAGAACCAAATACAGACTTCTAGGTTATAGGCATTGTCAATACCCACATATTGAGAAATATGCCAACCAGCAAGAATGGCTACAGGGTACTTTAGTTGAAAAGCTAACTGAAGAAGAAATAATGCTAAAGAATATGAAGGAGCTTGAAAAGACCATTGACCTAGACTCTGTGCAGCAGGTACCCCTCAAACGGCCTCACTCAGCAGGAGAAGGGACCTCGGCCACAAGGACTGCACCACAGGCACCCTCTACATCAGCACCGGCGACAGACAAAGGCAAAGGCATAATGGGTGCAGAGGAGGAAGCAGTGAAAGAAAAGCCTGCCCCTGTAACAGAGCAGCAAACAGGGCAGCAAACAGAGCAGCAGCCAGAACAGCAGCAAGGGCAAACTGTCCTGCCACAAACTGGGCTGCCAGCAGCTCCAATAATGCAAACACCACCACCACAGACTGAGCCATTGACTGCTCCTTGTTTGCAGACCCCAACACATGAGGAAAGGGGTACAAAAAGAGATAGAGAAGAGTCCACTCCTCTTAGTGGATCCTCCCAGCAACCAGAAGCCAAAAGGAAAAGGCTAGACTCCCCAGAGGTGGAAGACATCACTGAAGAATTCCTTGACAGCTCAAGGAAAAACAGGGAGGGCAGCCAGCACACAGGAACAAGCTCCTTTCAGCAGGAGCAAGGTTTACAACTTGGCTTAGAGGTGTCCTCCTCTTCCCAGCAGAGCAAGAAGCCCAAGAGCACTAAGGCTTCTTTCAAACAAATAAAAGCTCAGAATGATCTGCTGAGGGTAGAGGTTTATAAACATTTTCTTGATGCAACCCCAGCCCAACAAGAAAGGCTAATGTCGGTATATGACATTCAGGAGGAAAAATTGCTCCTCAGCCATTTTAAGCCCAAAGGGCCGCAGCCTAAGTCAGCTGCAGATTTTGTAAAGACAAGGGTGGAGGTCCTAGCCAGAGATATACATCCCATGGACCAGATTGAACTCCATAAACAGGCTGGGGAGATGGTCTATGCAACCTTGGTGGAGAAGGCCACCATGGCACATGAGCTGAAAGAGTCCCTGAAAAACACCAATACACAGTTGGACTTTGAGAGAATGTCCTCTCTGGCCAAAGACAATAGAATAAAGTCTCTTGAGGAGATCATCATTGATCTAGGACATGATCCTAGTGATCCAAAGGGTGTGAAGGCCCTTATGAAGAAGAAAGATGATGACCTCAATGCATTAAAGAAAAGGTTGAAGCTGCAGCCCACAGAGCACCCTCAAACCGCAGAGCTTCAAAAGCAAAAACAGGTTGATGACCAATTAGACCTCTTAATGCAGCAAGACCAGAGGATCAGGGATTTGGAGAAAGAGCTGGAAGGAGCATTACAAGATAAACAGGGAGAATCCACTTCCCAAGCTCCTCCAACTACTTCAACAACAGCAACAACTTCAGGGGCAGCAGTGGCCCCCACAACAGAAGCAGCAGGAACAACAACAACACCAGAAACCAGCAAAAGTGTAGAGGAATTGACCAAGGCCATCAAAGAAATGGAGCTCCAGGCCAATGAAATAAAGAAGGCCAAGGAAAAATTGGCAGAACTGGATGCCAAATATGACAAGTCGAAGGTAACTGTGGCAGAACAGGGCAGAGAGATAAAGGCCCTAAAGGATAAGATAAAGGCCTTAGAGAAAGAGCTAAATCTGGAAACGGCCATGGCCGACATAAGGAGGATTCTATGGGCCAAAATAGGCCAATCCATCACTCAACAATGGAGATCAATAAAAACAATGCATGAACAGATGGACTTGTTGGGCCAAGCACAAACAGAAATCAATAAGGCCAAAACACTGCTGCCAAATCAATAGACTTCCTGAATAGGCAGGAAAAGGAGGAACTGGCAGCCATAGGCATTCCCAACAGAACAGAGGCTGTCCTCACTGCCAAGAAGGTGCTAACTCTCAGGAACTATGTACAAACTATGGAGAGGAAGTGCTATGAGATCACAGCAGATGTGGAGGAATTCAAAGTCAAGTTGGCAGTGCTGCAAGCAAAAGGCCTGCCCAGCCTCCTAACTGGTGCAGGAAAACTAGTCTCCCGGGATCAATTTGCCAACAGAATGGCAACATACATTGAGAATCAGATTACTGCATCTGGCAGTACATCTGAACAAACAGGACCTCCCTCAGGACAGAGCTTGTATGACAAATTGGAAGGCCTGTTCTTTATTGAGAATGAAGTGAATCATCTTTTTGAGACTCCTCCTAATTTCTACAGATATACAGAGGCCGATGAGACCTTGATAAAGATTAGGAGGCATCAAATGCCAAAAGAGGATTGGTGGCAAGCAATGCTTCAAATTCTGCCACGGTAGCTTCAGCTGTTCGGTCACTGCCAGCTCCAGGTCACTACAAGACAAACAGCATGATAAAGTCAGCATTTAAAACAGCTGAAATGTGACTCAGCACATAGACAATGACGGCTAGCCCAAAAGGTAAAGAAATGCGCAAATTTTGACAGCGTACCCTCAGCCGACTCCAACTGCCACCAAGTCAACAGGCTCTGACCATTTTTGACAGCTAAGGCAACAAAAGTTATTACAGCATTAACTTTCTCAGCTACTACACTCCAGCGGTTGGCATGCTACTAATGAAGCATTTACTCTCCATTCAGATATTTTCTTATGTAAACTTTGTATATATACTCCCCTTAGTAACGCATAAGGGGTTGGTAATTTTTCACTCTGAGGCATGTATACTGTTTTTCAGAATTGTTTAATACAAAGAGCTAGATCAGCTCAGTGATTTCCTGGAACTATGGTGTTTTGCTGAGGATTCATGTGTTGATGCAGAATTCCTGTGCTGTCTGATGAAATAACAAGTTTTTTCCTTAATCTCTGTTCTTGTCTTTCTTATGTTTATCAAATCATATTCATGTTACACTAAACTAGTAGTAAAGAAAAAGAATAGTGCAGGATTTGTTTACTACACCTTGTACTCAATTTTTACTGCTGTGAATGTTTGTCTTCAGAATTAACCACGAACATGAATTCTTAATTGCTCATGTAGCTGTTAATTCTATATGTATGAATATTACCTAGAAATTCTTAAATGCTCCTAGGTCAATATTCTCACTGTCTTTCTCTAGCAGTTTACTGTAAGATTCTTGATTGCCTTGCATAAACTAGATACAACCCACCCAATCACTTTATGAACGTTTGTTTCTCAGACACTAACCTTGCTCTGCAGCATCACTACAGCATCACACAGCACCTCAAAACAGTTAAAGGACCACTGACTCCATTGCCCAATGACATATAACATTCTAATGAGAGCATATATATCTTGACTGAAACATTCTCCAACCAAACACAAAAACAAAAGTTTGAACAACATAGCTAGCCTAAAATACTATCAGAACAGAGACAAATTATAAAGAGAGAGCCCTCTCTGATTACAGTTTGGCTAGAAGTTGTAAACCAAAGACTGGTTAGTGGTTACCCCGGCCGTATTCCCTTGGGAGTCATAGGGAACAACCTGGGTGTTAACAGTATGGTTATTACTATTTTTATTTTTATTATTTTTATTTATTTTCTTTGTATATATTTTTAATATCATTTATTATTTAACATTTATGATTTATTATTTTTATTATTTATTATTAAGGGATTTATTTATTATTTCTATTATTAATTATTAATTATTTATTATTTCTATTATTAATTATTAATTATTATTTATTTTTATTATTATATTATTATTTATTATTCTTATTATTTATTATTTATTATTAAGGGGAGGGATATTACACCTTCTTGAGATCAAACTTGCGAGTGAGTGGATTTCAAATGAGTTCAAACTTCTCCTTTATATAACATTTCCAAGGGGTTGAATTCCCTCCTTTAGGCTGAATTGAAGCTGTCAAGGCCGACTTGTACTTTTATAGTTTCCAAGGCTTTCTAGACTCAAAAGTAATTATTTTTCAAATTACATTTTTCCTCAAAGGGTATTATTAACATGATGTTGAATTATTTGACTCATTACAATAAATCATAAGAGCTAACAAACATTAGAAGCATGAAGAACATGATTCTACCTATAATTGTTGAAGTCGTAATTTCAACGCAGCCGCACGTACTACTCCAAAACCACCACAGTGAAACCACAAACCGCCCAGAGCATATCGCACCGCTTTTGTGTAAAAGCTGTTTCCGTATTTTTGGCTCCGATGCGATTTGGTGCAGACGCGTGTCACTCACCTGACATCAGCCAACGTAATTTATCGGAAGCTAAAGTTCTGTAGCATGAGGCCTTCCGATATTCTTCTCCACCGTTCGATTGCTTCCATCGCTCTCCACCGTCGATCATCTGAAGTTGCATATGGGCCCGCATTAAATCAAGGATTGCGTGGAGTGAATGTCAATTTTGGTTGACCATACCTTCTAATTAATGAAGTGTCATATATGTAGGTGGATAGTTAATGTTTTTTTTTTACGGCATGTATTAATGTTCATAAAAACGTGTTGTATTTTTTTAAGTGCGTTGACCATTTTGTAATGAACAATATAACAAATGAAGTGTGCTCGTGTTGTGGTTGTTGCACACGGGAGGAAAAGAACATTGGTGTTCGCAGCAGCGTGAAGAACCAGAGGATGTATGCACAGCAGTGCACAAGATATATTCTGTAATGTTTTGTTTTGACCTTTTGTAATGGAACGGTGAAAACGCAAGGTGAAATGAGAACTGAGCCCGTAATGTTTTATGTGCTGAAGGTTTTTGTAATATCCATGAGCGTATAATGAAATTGTTTTACAGCAGTAAACTTATGTAAATTTTTATTACAGCAGTAAGGTGTTTTTCACAGCAGTGAATGTAAAAAGGATTTTACAGTGGTAAATCCCTCTCAGTAAAAGAGGATGAAGTTTGTATCAGTTTTTTAATAGAAATGTTTTTATGGTTGTGAAATACTCTGTTTCTCAGTGAAATTTTTTAAGCTTCCCTGTGCACAAAAGGATCCTGTGGAGGTAAAACAAAGCATTGCCTCTGTGTGTTTGAATCTTGGTTTTTGGTATTTTCCCATCGAAAATTCCCAACAGTGGTATCAGAGCAGGTCCAGGCTCTTTGAAGGTGTTCAAGAAGCTGAAGGGAGGAGCTTGTTGCAGTAGTAAAATTTCTCAAGCAGAGTGAAGGCTCACTCAAGAAAATACTCAGGTATTTCACAAAGTTTTTTTGTGTTGCTGAAGAAACAATCAGTTGTTTTAAACACACAGTCAAGGATTTAGAGGCATAGATCAGAATGCAAGGAATGGCCAGCACAAGCACTGGTATGGGTATGTTTAACACCCAGCTCCCACAGTTTAATGGGAAGAACTATGACTATTGGGCAATAACCATGACAGCCCTGTTTGCCTCTCAAGATTTATGGGAAATAGTTGAAGATGGTTTTGAAGAACCAGCAGATGAAACTGAGTTCAATGCATTAACTCAGGGAGAGAGAGATCAGCTGAAGAGCAATAGGAAGAAGGATTCAAAAGCCCGTATGTTGTTGTATCTAGCAGTAGACCAGAGTGTGTTTCCAAGGTTAGCAGCAGCTAAGACAGCAAATGAAGCATGGCAAACCCTCAAGACAGCCTATCAAGGCATGGAGAGAGTGAAGACAACAAAACTACAATTGCTGAGAAAAGATTTTGAGAATCTGTGCATGAAGGAGTCAGATAACATTGACTCATTCTTCACTCATGTGATTGGTGTAATCACACAAATGAGAACTCATGGAGAAACCATTGAAGATAGAAGGATTGTGGAGAAAATATTGAGGGTCTTACCCTCAAGGTTTGATGCCATAGTCACCACCATTGAAGAGACAAAGGATCTCTCAAACTATTCAGTTGATGAGCTACATGCATCACTGATAACACATGAGCAGAGGTTGAGTAGGAATGAAAACTCATCTCTTGAGCAAGCCTTCAAGACCCATATGTCCTTTGGAAGAGGAAGAGGTCAAGGCAGAGGAAACAAGAGAGGAAGAGGCAGAAGCCAGAACAGAGGTGGAAGGAACAGCCCAGCAAATGCACAAGGAAGAGGCAGCAATACAAATCAGAACCAAGGCCAAGGCAGCAGCCAACAAAGAGAAAAGTATCATGCTCAAGGACAAAGGTATGATAAATCTAATGTTCAATGCTATTATTGCAAAAAGTATGGACATTATGCAAGTGATTGTAGAAAGAAACAGCATGATATGAACAGTAGACAAAATGCAAATGTTACAAGAGAAAACAACAGTCAAAATAATGTGTTGTTAGCTTGTAACATGGCTGAAACAAACAGTGAGGACATTTGGTTTTTAGACTCAGGTTGCAGCAAACATATGACAGGAAACATAGCCTTCTTTTCTGCCCTAGATAAAAATGTGAAATCAGAAGTCACACTAGGAACTGATAGTAAAATCTCTGTTATGGGAAAAGGGGAGATAAAAATATTTACAAAGCAAGGAGAAAGGAAAACCATAGCAGATGTCTACTATGTCCCTGGAATGAGATGTAACCTCTTGAGTATTGGACAACTTGTCCATAAGGGGTACAATGTCTTCTTTAAAAATGATGTGTGCACCATCATGGATATACCACCCAGCAAAAGATGCATTGCTGAAGTAAAGATGACAAGGAACAGGATGTTCCCTCTTAGAATCAGGGCAGATTTGAAAAACAAGAATGTAATTGCAGCAGTCACCCAAGAGGCCTTCCAAAGCGTGCCAAAGGATGAAAATTGGTTGTGGCACTTGAGATTTGGTCATCTCAATTTTGGAGGTCTAAATTTGTTGAGCAGGAAAGGAATGGTAAGAGGATTACCATTGATAGAGAAACCGGACAGCCTATGTGAAGGTTGCATTTTGGGGAAACAACATAGAGAAAGTTTTCCATCAGGGAAGAGCATAAGGGCAAAGACACCCTTAGAAATCATCCACTCAGATTTATGTGGACCGATGCAAGCTCCATCATTAGCAGGCAGCCAATATTTCCTAACATTCATTGATGACTTTACAAGAAAGACTTGGATATATTTCCTTAAAAACAAAAGTGAAGTGTTTGAGAAATTCCAAAACTTCAAGGCATTTGTGGAAAACCAAAGTGGGCTGCATATAAAAGTTTTGAGAACTGATAGAGGAGGTGAGTATATCTCCAAGGAATTCCTAAGATTTTGTAGAGAAAATGGAATTCACAAACAGTTTACAGCAAGGTACACCCCACAGCAAAATGGAGTTGCTGAAAGGAAGAACAGGACCATCATGGATATGGCGAGGAGCATGTTGAAGGCAAAGCATTTGCCAAATGATTATTGGGCTGAAGCTGTAAATTGTGCAGTGTATATTTTGAACAGGTGTCCTACAAAAGCAGTGTTGAACAAAGTGCCGGAAGAGGCATGGAGTGGGAGAAAGCAAGGTGTCACCCACTTGAGAGTTTTTGGATGTGTGGCCTATGCACACATACCAGATCAGCTAAGGAGGAAGTTGGACAGAAAAGGGGAGAAATGTCTTTTCATTGGATACAGTGATGAATCCAAAGCCTACAGGCTGTATATCCCATCTACCAAGAAATTTTTTGTAAGCAGGGATGTTCAATTCATTGAGGAGGAAGCTTGGGATGGAAGCATAGAGAAAACAGTGAATGTCAAGAACTGTTTGTCTCATGATGAAGATGAAGAGGAAGTGGCTGAAATGCATCCCCAAACAGCAGCGCCAACACAAGGACAACAAGGAACACCATTGAGGATAAATGAGAGTGCTTCTCCAAGCACACCACAAGGAGGAAATTCAAGTGCATCTTCAAGCACTTGCACACCAAGTGAAAGAGGTAAGAAATTTAGGAATCTAAGTGATATTTAAGATGAAGGAATGAATTCCTTATTTGCCTTGTATTGTCATGTTGATGATCCTATTCATTTCGAGGATGCAATTAAAGATAAGAAATGGATAGAAGCTATGGATGAGGAGATGAATGCCATAGAGAGAAACAAAACATGGGATTTGGTTGAGCTACCAAAAGGCAAAGAAGTCATTGGTGTGAAATGGGTCTATAAGACCAAGAGTAACGCTGAAGGCAAGATAGAAAGGCACAAGGCAAGGCTGGTTGTCAAAGGGTACAAGCAGCAGTATGGGAGAGACTATGAGGAGACTTTCGCACCGGTTGCAAGAATGGAAACCGTGAGAGCAATGCTGTCCATAGCAGCACAAAACAAATGGAAAGTCTACCAAATGGATGTGAAGTCAGCATTCCTAAATGGAGTGTTAAAGGAAGAGGTTTATGTTGAACAACCTCTTGGCTATGAGAAGAAAGGTGAAGAGCACAAAGTGTGCAAATTGAAGAAGGCTCTTTATGGGCTGAAGCAAGCGCCAAGAGCATGGTACAGCAGGATAGATTCATATCTATTGGATAATGAATTTGACAAATGTGAAGGAGAACCCACAGTCTACATCAAGGAAAAGGATGGTAAAATTTTAATTGTTGTCTTATATGTTGATGATGTTATTTTCACAGGTAATGATAATCAGCTCATTGAGAATTTCAAATCAGTCATGAAAGAGGAATTTGAAATGACTGACATGGGTTTCTTGAGATACTTCTTAGGCATAGAAGTAGATCAAAATGAAAAAGGAATTTTTATCTCACAAGCAAGATATGTAAATCAAGTACTGAGCAGATTTAACATGCAAGAATGCAAGGCAGCGATCACTCCCACAGTAATGCGATTAAAACTCAGCAGAGAGGACAGCAGCAAGGATTTTGATCCTAGTTTGTACAAGAGTATTGTTGGCAGCCTTATGTATTTAACAGCTACTAAGCCTGACATTATGTATGCTGTTAGTTTAATTTCCAGATTCATGGAGAGGCCAAAGGAGGCACATTGGCAGGCAACAAAAAGAATTTTGAGGTATGTCAAAGGTACCAAAATGTTTGGAATTTTATATAATGTCTCAGAACATTCAGATTTGGTTGGATACACTGACAGTGATTGGGCTGGAAGTGTAGATGATCGGAAAAGCACTTCCGGTTATGTTTTTCATATGGGTTCAGGAGCCATTTCATGGGCTTCTAAGAAGCAGTCCATTGTAGCATTGTCTACAGCAGAGGTTGAATATGTGGCAGCTACAGCAGCAGCATGTCAAGCAGTCTGGATGAGAAGGATGTTGAGGAGCTTAGGCCAAGAGCAGGCAAAAGCGACAGTGATTTTTTGTGACAATAGCTCAGCTATTGCATTGTCAAAGAATTCAGTGTTTCATAAGAGAACGAAACACATTGATACAAGGTTTCACTACATCAGAGAATTGGTGAACAATGGAGAAATTATCTTAGAACATTGCAGGACTCAAGAACAGGTAGCAGACATCTTGACAAAGCCATTGGATCAGAAAAGCTTTGAATTTTTGAGGAAGTGTTTGGGTATGACCGAATGCCCAGCTGTTGAAATTAAAGGGGAGTGTTGAAGTCATAATTTCAACGCAGCCGCACGTACTACTCCAAAACCACCACAGTGAAACCATAAACCGCCCAGAGCATATCGCACCGCTTTTGTGTAAAAGTTGTTTCTGTATTTTTGGCTCCGATGCGATTTGGTGCAGACGCGTGTCACTCACCTGACATCAGCCAACGTAATTTATCGGAAGCTAAAGTTCTGTAGCATGAGGCCTTCTGATATTCTTCTCCACCGTTCGATTGCTTCCATCGCTCTCCACCGTCGATCATCTGAAGTTGCATATGGGCCCGCATTAAATCAAGGATTGCGTGGAGTGAATGTCAATTTTGGTTGACCATACCTTCTAATTAATGAAGTGTCATATATGTAGGTGGATAGTTAATGTTTTTTTTTTACGGCATGTATTAATGTTCATAAAAACGTGTTGTATTTTTTTAAGTGCGTTGACCATTTTGTAATGAACAATATAACAAATGAAGTGTGCTCGTGTTGTGGTTGTTGCACACGGGAGGAAAAGAACATTGGTGTTCGCAGCAGCGTGAAGAACCAGAGGATGTATGCACAGCAGTGCACAAGATATATTCTGTAATGTTTTGTTTTGACCTTTTTTTTTGTAATGGAACGGTGAAAACGCAAGGCGAAATGAGAACTGAGCCCGTAATGTTTTATGTGCTGAAGGTTTTTGTAATATCCATGAGCGTATAATGAAATTGTTTTACAGCAGTAAACTTATGTAAATTTTTATTACAACAGTAAGGTGTCTTTCACAGCAGTGAATGTAAAAAGGATTTTACAGTGGTAAATCCCTCTCAGTAAAAGAGGATGAAGTTTGTATCAGTTTTTTAATAGAAATGTTTTTTATGGTTGTGAAATACTCTGTTTCTCAGTGAAATTTTTTAAGCTTCCCTGTGCACAAAAGGATCCTGTGGAGGTAAAACAGAGCATTTCCTCTGTGTGTTTGAATCTTGGTTTTTGGTATTTTCCCATCGAAAATTCCCAACAATAATACCGTCAATGTGAGTCATCGAGGACCAAAATGATGACTACAACATTTTTATTTGTTTCTTGAATGGAATTGAACATAGTCAATGGCATATGCAAGGAAAGTTGGTAAGTATTCAAAAAAGCAAGACAAGATCCAAGACCAGTTGGACTGCCTTGAGGAGAGAATCTCCCATGTTAAGAAACATGTACAAAACTTTCCTCAATGCCCTCAAATATCGAGGATGGGTCTTGATATTCACAATCCAAGCCATTCCTCTAGCAATTAGTGTATGTTGGGTGCATCATGATCCTTTTTATCTTTTGGTTTATCTGCGCTATTAATCAATCTAGGCCTTGTTCTAGGGTAATAATTATGGTAAGAGTGAGGCCAACAATATTTTAATTAATTGTAATTGTTATAATTCTACGAATTTATAGAAGACCTTGATTTACAGAAAAAGTGTAGAAAGGAAATAACTACTTTTGAGATAGATCTCAACCTTTGATCTGTAAGAATATTATAGAATATATCATAAAGGTTAAATCAATACCATCCACATAATAATGATTTGTAATCAAATTAAAATTCTAGAAGTTTTATTCCAAAATAGACATCCATCTTGGGTTAATAATAAAAAGGATAATTTAAGGGGCTAACATTTGTAAATGGGTTAATCTTCCATGTAAGTGACCATGAATGCATGATGGGAGGTTTGTCATGGAAAAGGTGGTAATGTATGTGTTGTTAAATGTGTAAGTAGTTATACATGTAAAGTTGTAACTACTCCCTCTCACCCCCTTATACTTTCTCACGTTGAGGAAGGTGTTACTTCTTGTTTAACTTGATCCCCAATATCTGTTATGAAGGTGGGTTTACCAAAATATGTCATTTTCACAAGTTTTTATAGTTAAATTCTGATAACACCATTATATTAGCTCATTGATATCTTTCAAACAATACCAATTTTACCTCGATCCATGTCATGTATCAAAAGTTATGGTAATTTGTAACTTGGTCTAAAAAAGGGCACATTAATAAATTTGCCAAAGGTCATGTAACTCTGATATGTCATCTTAATGGGATCCGCCATAATGGTCCACATCATGATGCTTGATGGAATCACCACTTAAAAAATTCTAAATTAAACAAAGATGAGGGGGTAGTCGGTGGTGAGTGATGGGCAATGGACAAGTTTGATGATGGAAACACGGTTGGGTAGGTTGTTCTTCCACCAACTTGCTAGATGTGTTATAATATGTGATGGTTGCAATGGCAGGCGATGGGTGGTGGGTGGCATAAACCCTCTAGCACTCCAAGTTCCACCTATAACCCACTCTCTCTAGTCTTAAATCTACTTTGATTGGTACTTGGTCATTATTTAAATATTTCCTAAGTTGCAAGTTACGATCGATCATCCTTCATGACATGATTCCATTGGGGATTAGTTCCTCCAGTGTTTGCTCGATATTAGTCCTGCTAGCATAGGAAAGAAGCTAATCTCTCCTATTTCTTATCAGATAATGTGGGTGCATATAAGATACGAGTTGGATTTATAAAGTAAGAAGGTGACTACCACTCCTTGCCTAACTATACAAAGTCTTAATGCATAATATGGCCCAAGGCCTAAAGCCCCAAGGGGATGTGTAATTAGGGAAGTTAACACCCAAGGCTTAGACGCATAAATAGGAAAAGAATTCCAATGTCCAGGTTATTTGACTACTACTCTCCAACAAAAAGCACAGTAGTGACTCACTCACTGTTATTGGATAAATTGTTCTTGCAGACAACATCGATCTCCCTAGATTTGATACCTATATTTACAAAAAAAAAATTAGAAATAGAAATATAAAGCTTTCCTTAAGTCCATTGCAATCAAATCTTAGATAAAAACACCAATGAAAGGAGTGAGATAAGTGAGTCGTACTTTTTTATCATAGTTTGTCCTCGCTAGTTACTCAAAATGATGTATCTTTGAGCCTTGTCTTCAGTGCTCACAAAGAAAACACTTGTAGAAAACATAAACAAACAATAATAAAATAAAATCTAATCCAAATATGATTTGGCATGAATTATATCTATATGATCAAGGAAATGTATACCGAAAATCATCAAACATAGACAATGATTATGAGAAATGAACATATAATTGTATTATCACAATAAAATGGTTACAAATCGATGCCTTCTCACTATAGATTCCCCTTCCATCTATTCCTCATCTCAACACCTTTCTTCAAAAGCTTTAGGATCATAAGTTGGATACTTTAGTAGAGTTTCAATGAGAATTTAAGAGCCAAAGTATTTATGAAATCAACGAAGATCCCTCTCTCAATTAATTATAATTGTATTTGTAGGCTTAAAGGAGGCTTAGAAGAGGAGGTCAAGATTTGGTCATATAAGGGATGTGAGTTAGATCTAAATTAATCAAGATAGATGTAATCCATGAGGCTTATCTTGTAGAAACTTCTTGCTCTTATGTTTTCCTTTGTAAAGGAAATGTCACATCTTGTAAACAAGCAACTTGTGACAGTGTTGCACTAACATTTATGCAACATACGATGATAAACCTAATTAGAGAACCTAATTTAATATGGATGTAGATTTTTGAGAATATGGCCACAACATGCAGGTCGTCAACATGTTTAATCTACTAGTTTACCTAAGTTGAATCAAGTTTGAGCCCTTTAGTCGATGATGCACCCTTGAGACACAATGACCTATATACTTGATCTCTTGCAAATTGAATCCTCTTCATCATTCTTAGGATGGCCATTAATTTCTTTGAGCTAGGAACTATTGAGAGTGAATGGTTTTGCTACATTCTATTCAATGTTATAGATGGAATTAGATAGTTTATCTTCTTCATGGATCCTATGATGTTTAATTTCCACCCATACATAGTTGCATAAAAGGGTTTTAAAGATATTATAGGAACCATATATACTCCAAATTGCTGATGGTAATGTGATTAATGGAGCCTTGATTACTAGGGTGGGCCACAAATGAAATTATGAATGGCTTCTTTTCCTTAAGGTACTTAAGATTGTCCGAAATTAAAATTATTTTTTTATATTGGGATATAAACGACACGACCATAATCGGTATCAGACTTAACTAGTAGCGCCAATCTTGATATCGATTTTAGATACACGAAAAAATTGCAAGAAAAGAAAAACCGAAAAACGGTGGATAAATTAAAACAAGAATCTTCTATGTAAAGTAATTCGGCCATAAAATGTTAATTTCATAAACCCAAAGTGCGAAGTAGAGTAAGTCAATTTTTATAACATTGCATTGGTTTTACAGTACTGCTCGTATATTTGTGAGCTTCGTGGAAACCCTTATAGACTTCAAACCAGAATACTCCAATGTTTCATTTGAAGAAGATTTCTCGGCGTTGCTTTGTTATTCTAAGCGAGATCCCAAATCAAATGGAATATTAAACATTTTATAAAACAAAAAATACTTATGAACTCGGGTGAAATTGCACCCTACTTGGAATAAAAATATAAGATAATTGGAATATATCATAGTTGGGTTTGCCTTCACAGTTGCTGTGCTTCCGTTTGAGTTTAATTAGTTGACAATCCGGCAATTTTTCCTGATCTCCCCCTGCGACCCTGTCAACACACCTATCTCACCCATCTTCACCATTGCCCTTCCAAATTTCTTCCTCCATATGGACGGGTATTTGGAGTTGATCTTCACCATTCTGACTGTCGATGGAGTCGACATCAACGTCTGATCAGAGGTCAACACTCCACGTTTCACTTGAAGATCAATGTAATATTTCTCATCTAAACGTCTGGGTGTCAATGAATCCAAATGCACGGTTGGATCAGAATTTGAATTAGAAGTAGGGATTGGGCATTTGGCTTTCAGTGACAAAGCGAATCGAGGGTCCATACTGGGATCCTGATGACCTGTTCCACTGAAATTGTAAAACCTGTTTGCGCTGAATGAAGAGCAATGAGAAACCCCGATAGAGTGCGCCCCTGAAAATATATATTAAATTATGTTAAAATACGATTGGCGACGGGATATCATACGTTCAGTTCAATCAAATATATATTTGGATTATTGTTAATCAGTAGCTGTAGCTACCTGAGAGAGTGACCATGTCTTCCACTGACAAAAATTTTGCAGCGAAATTTTGTGTGAGTTGGTTCACATTGAATTGTGGAGCAGGAATGTTCCCTGGGATGTCTGATGCTCGAGAAATCCTTCCGTCTCTTCGTCCCGCTGGCACTTCCCAAATTAATCCGCCAGCCTGCGCTAGCCAATATACGGAAATATGAATATAAAGATATAGTTACAATATCACAGAGCGAGAAATAGAGGGTATGGGTAGGTTAATTACTTGGTGGGCGCTATCTCTTGCAGCAAAGGCAAGGATGTCAGCGCATGAGACCACGTTCGGGCATTTGTCTTCCAAAATAGACTTTGCTTCATCAATTATTTCGAACCCATGGAGGCTCGGATTGTTCGCGGGTGATTCCTTCTCTGCTTGATTTCCTGCTGTAGAATCGATCAGTATTGATCCATCGCAACCCTGCAACCATCAATGGGCAGATTATCGCATGAAATTGATATACACCACTACATATATGATATGTAATTATAAGAATGTATACTTACTCTGACGAAGCAGTCATGAAAATGCATCCTGATAAGAGCAGGTGCAACGCCAGGATTTGCTGTCACGGCTTTGGCCACAGCTGCACCTACAATCTCCTCCGCCTCTGGGCACCTATCGCGGTAGTAACCCACCTTTAACCCATTCGCATTCGTTACTATCACAAGAGCAGATGACACTGCTACCATTAACATTGCAATATTAACTAAATTAAGCAGACAGCGATTATCAATTGACCGATAGTCCATTTGGAATGATGCAGTTGAGTCAATTAAAGATGAAGTAACAGATGTTTCGGTGATCGAGTGACTCGCAAATTGCGTGTTTCCACTCCGTTTAATGTGTGCGGAGGCTGAAGATGGAAGCAAAGAAGACAACAATCTTTTGCGTAAGGTAATAAACACTTGATGTTAGGGGACAATCGGCTCATGAATAGATGAACGAATATAGTGGCGCCATAGTATTTAAAGGCATGTCACCTTGGAGCGTAAGTGGATGAGGGTGAATGGCGATGGCAAAATTGACACATGTACATTGACCAAGAAACATGATGGCCAACCTTTCTCGCTTGCCGGGGTATGCAAGGAGGGATTTAAAAATTAACACAATTTCTTGTTTTCCGTGTATCACCAAATACAAAGAGCTAACCAGCCATATATTGGGTATTTAATGTCTTCAGAGCAGCACACGACTTAACGCGATAACACGGGAGCGGGCAAATTCGGCATTAAATAATATTTACTGTTATCGGGCTAAGTTGCGGGATGCTCTGAGGGCATTAAATACCCAATATATGGTTGATTAGCTCCAGCCCATCGCTATCACCAAATACATCGGCCGAGAATTAGTTTGATAATGAATGTAGGCGCCAAATTAATGAGGCGACATTAATGATAGTGTAATAAAAAATTAATTTCATCATAATGCTCTTCCCAGCATAAAAAAAACATCACGTTTTACGTTATATATATAATATTATTTCGTTTTACGTGTTATATATATATATATTTTAATTTAATTTAATTGAATTGAATTGAACTG
This sequence comes from Pinus tabuliformis, assembly GCA_031772625.1. Classification (NCBI taxonomy): domain Eukaryota; kingdom Viridiplantae; phylum Streptophyta; class Pinopsida; order Pinales; family Pinaceae; genus Pinus; species Pinus tabuliformis. The sequence continues at coordinate 89,755,091 of CM062817.1, forward strand.
AACTGAATGCATAAATTCATTTTTCATTTTCATTTTCACATCGTTATATTGAAATTGCAATTTTGTATAACAAAGTTTTATTTATAGATACAATATAAAAGGTAAAACACCCATTATAATAACAATACCATATGATTACCTATGACTCACACTTTTAATACATGATTTTTTTAAACATTCATATCTTCATATAATTTATCGCACGAGTAGCACACACTTATTGACACTGGAGTTTTCATGTGGAAACCCAGAGGGAAAAAACCACCAATTTCTTGTTGTTTATGATGTAAATGAAGAAACTACTTAATTACATCAATTTGTTTGTGAACACCCACTCACATAAGGCACTGACCCCCTTAGATTAGCAAGCACCGTCTTTCCAAGAGGCACCAACCTCTTATGAATGCATGTTACAACCTGCTCTTACCACTCTACTATATCATAATTTTCAAAGTGAAAACAAAGGCATATACAATTATGGAAAATACCAATCTAGTCAGCTCCAGAAACAACTTCTGCTCTTGATCCTCAATTGTTCCACAGACTCCCGTGGTCCTATACAACAACACTCTATCCTTTTCTCATAATAGCATGTCCTCATCCCTCTTCCTTCTCTCTGCTACACACCTTTCATCTCTACTCTCGTTAAATTCCCCCTACTCAACCCTGCAACCATACACTTTACACCCCGACTTTTCTTGATGTCAATCAATGGTTTTGATCTTCTGATGCACATTGCACAATGTTGTCTTTGCTGCCTATTTCCACATTGCTCGAGTGTACCTCAGTATGTATCCTCCTCCTCTTGTTGCATCTGAAGGTTGAATGTCTTCATGGCATTAAACACAAGGATGGGCTTCTGACTTCTTTCATTGACAATTTAATCAAAATCCACGTGCACACTCTACCATGACTTCCCGTGCTTATTCATTGCTCCATAGAGCTTGATAGTACTCAGAAATGGCCACTCTGTTTCTAATTAAATCTACAAGACACACACTCGAAGTAAACAATTGTTTTCTTCATTTCTTCAACTCTTCTTTGTGGACCATTTTCTTCGTTGCCTTGTCTCAACGCTTTCGATAGATCCCACTACTCTATAAACCAACTTTGTTGAATTGCATTTAATCTCTAGCTGCCAACCCATTCATCATTTTAAATCACTGTATTGTTCTATTAGAGCCCCAACATATCGTAACTCATACAAAAAAAACGTTACGATATCGCATAATCTTGATACATTTAGTCTCTTGCCGCTTAGTTCCCTAAGCGTCTTCTTTCTCATAAGACTCAGCCCATGACTGTTGACATAGGATACCACTGTAGCAATAGATTGAAGCCCCTGCATATCGTAACTTTTGCAAAGTCCCAATTGTGTTTTAGTTTGCTTTGCTTAGCCCTTGGTTCCTTTGATCTCCACACGACCATGTGCCATATAATATCGGATCCCCCTTTATCGTAACCTTTTCAAATTCCATTTTCACAGGAGTTACGAGGTTCTCAACCTTCGATATGCTGACCTCTAGGATGATGTCATGACTTTTTAATTTCTCCACGTGGCGCCTCCTGAGTGGTGACACGTGTCACTCTGATTTGCCCCATGAGGCCAATGAAAATGCCAAAACAAGCTGCCACGTGTGCACTTACTTCCACGTCATGTTAACATCAGTTGCCACTCCATCTTCTCAGAGAAAATCACATGTCGCCATATGTCTTACTAGAGGAGATAGAAGGTGTCTTGTCAAGCCTTGGTTTTGCAATGAAAACATTTCATACTCCTACTACACATCCCTCAGCGCTTTTAACAATATAGGTAGCTCCATATATCATACCTTCTCAAATTCAAATGTTAAGAAGTTTCGAGGTTCTGATAGCTTCACCCTTCTAATATTTCGATATCCGCTTCCTCCGATGTTCTCATGGCCTCTAGCTTCCTATATCCTGATATTACCTGCTCTAGGGTTCCAATATTCCAATATCCAATATTACCTGCTCCACGATTCTAATATTTTATGACCTCTGATATAGCCTACTCTAATCTTCTTCGACCTTCAATAGTTTGGCCTCCTTAGGATCTCAAGACCCTCACATCGGCAGACCATAACTTTTGATCCAAGAGACAATTTTTAGACTCCCACACACTGTTGGAAAGCTCTTTCAGAGTAATTTCCAATGGAGAGGGTCCAATGTGGGATTTGAGCCCATGTGCTACCTATAAAATGGCTTCAAAATCTCAGTCATTCTTTGCTCCTTGAGTATTCTTCATGTGCCTAGAATCCTGAACTCCCAACCACCATAGTCATCATTTTATGACCTCTCTAGTAAGTTTGCTACTATGATGATTCTCTACAAGCACAATAGGAACCATGGGATTCTTCCTGGAATCCTAATCACCATAGTAGTTATTTTATGGCTTTTCAATAAACCTGCTACTATGATGATTCTCTACCAGAAGCTTGCAAATACCATAGGATTCCTCTTGATCCTAGGCTACCAATTCCCATAGTCATCATTTTATGGTTTTTCAATAGGCCTGCTACTATGATGATTCTCTACCAAAAGCCTACAGCTACCATAGGATTCCTCCTGAGCTCCCAATCACCACGATAATCTAGTTGACATCAATGCCAAAACTATCACAGCCACTAACCATCTAGACAATGCCAATCGTCTAACAGAACCAACATTTGTAAAAGAATGGCCATGTTTCTTGTATTGTTTGTTTGAAATATTGAAGGAATTAACATCTATCTAAGGAGTATGAGGTAGAGAATGATTATGGGTTGGTGCAAGATAATATTAGTTATCGATAACATGTTAATTGCAATGGAAATATGGAAAAGAAGAAGTATGATCACAAAAAGAATTATTAGAGGTACTTACACAACCTTTTAGAACCACTTTAGAACACAGTGTAAAAGGATTAAATGTGGAAAATTAATTTGTCTTCTTGAATACATAACTTTTATTTATGGAAAAATTGTGTAACATAAGAAAAATGGTGTTTTTTTCTAAAATTGATAAGATATTATTTCTATGAAACATAATGCATATCTTTGCGTTAAGCCACAGGTTTGGTATGTAAATGAAAAGAAAATTGAAAAAATTTTGAAAAATTGTAGATAACAGATGGATCATGTGTGTCATGATTTTCCATAATTTTTAATGTTGATTTTAGACATTTTTTAAGTTATAAAACAAAGTGAAGCTTAAAATGATGAGGCTGACTATTAGGCCTCATTATGAGGGCCTTAACTTTATATAGACACACACACACACACATTGTATAATGCACATGCATTACATAGTCCTCACACACTCCTTTTCCATCTTACTCCATGTTATTCTTGTTGGAAATATTACACTGAGAGGCACGGGGGGGCGGGGTGAATCAGTATTAGAAAATCAATAAATTTTTCATTTCCATACTCAGATTCATATACACTACTTCAGTTAAGGGAACTCGCGTGTACATGCAACTCTATTTAATGAAACTAGCATATATCCAACAAACTTATGATTCAGTTAATTCATCATATGTTGATCTTTAATCAATGCATCAGTACTTCATTAACCATATAAACAGTAACCAGGTGCAGTAAAAACAAAACAGACCATCACACATAAGAAACACACATGAACACCAAGGTTTAAGGTGGAAACCCAATACGAGACATAAACCACATGTTGTTGTCTTCTTTTAATATAAGAAAAACCTATTATCAATCTTGTACTGGTGCAAACTCATACCAGTACGCAAGCACCCACCTGCAGAATGCTACAACCTTCTCTCATTCTCCAGCTTCTATTGGAAGGGAGCTACAACCCCCTAGCTCTTGTACTAGCCGATATGTTTACTAGTACGTAGGCGCCGGCCTACTGAAGGCTCCAACCTTCACTTGTTTTCCAACTGCTACTGGCAGGGAGCTCCAACCCCCTGGCTCTTGTATTGGTCGATATGTTTCCTAGTACGTAGGAGCCGGCCTATAGAAGGCTACGACCTTCTCTCTTCCTCCAAGGACCACGTTTCATAAATTTTCAGACTGGATACTCCTGGAACACAACACGAGAATCTGAAGGCCATGTTTCATCCAATTTTCATACTGAACCCATCAACAACATTAAAGCTCAAAATCAATCACCACTGCAATACAACCATCAGCTACACCTGCATCATCAATCTCTGAATCACCAAACAACTGAATCATTGAAACCTATCATCAAAACACAGAGCAGAACCTAGAACTCTGCAACAGCCACTAGAACCAACATTAACCTTAAATATCAAATCTCATAATGCATACGCTACTCTGATGAACCGAACCAGCGTGTATACACACTTTTACCAAAGCTAGCCCGCGTATAGATCTGCAAATATTAATTCATAACTTTGCAGCGATTCTAGACATCAATCATTTCCAGATCATAACATTTATAGAATAAACAAGCGTCAGTAATTTAGATCTAGTCTATCAATGATCAAACCACATAATGATAATGCATTCCAAGCCTTAAGATCCTGATCCATCATTCATCGTCATTCAACTAGGTGCATCCTTGGTTCAGATCAAGCAAAGCATCACAAACCCATAACATGCATACTGGATCTCACACTTCATAAGATATTCAATACTTGCACACTTGGCCTAATGATCTCCTCCTCCTTTTATAGTTTTAGGCCTTTCTCAATACCATGGTCCACAACCACTTTAGGACCAATACCTTGAACCAAATACCTGGGGTCAATACCTCGGACTAGATACCTTGGAATAATACCATGGATCAAAATACCATGGACCAAATACCTTGGACCAAAACTGCACCTTTTCTTTTGTGAAAGTGTGTGTGTACATTATATGCACATTTTGGTCTGTTAACCCGTGTGTATACACTTCTTTGTCAAGGGGAACCTGCGTATACCTCTCTCTGATCATTAATTCTTTGTTATTGACCTTATGCACTATGATCTGTCATCTGAGTGAGTTGACATCAAGGACAACACCTGTATCATAATGCCAACAATCTCCCCCTTTGGACTTCATGGAAACAACAACACCAAGTCACTCTCCCCCTTTGACATCAAGGGCAAAGGACAGACCAAGATATTCTCTCCCCTTATATACATTATGTTGTCCATGCTTCCCCTGAGTACATGCTGAACTCTCTGATTTAGCTCCCCCTTTGTACATGCTGAGATGCATTAAACCATCCATTCTCCCCCTGAGCACATGTTGAATTCTCTGATTGAACTCCCCCTTTGTACATGCTAAGATGTACTAAACTATCCTTGCTCCCCCTAAGCACATGTAGAGTCTGCAAAAATATATTCAACATAACAACATGACTCTGTGACTCAACTATGTGAGTATGACCTTTCTATCACCAATGACTCATACATACAACAATCTCCCAACCAAGTGGGGATATACCAAATTGACTCATCCACCCAACCAAGTGCGGATATACCAATTTTTTATACATGACAAAAACAAGAAATATTACATCATCCATCCCATGCAAAGTGGGGTTACAGATTAGGTATTTTCATGACCTTTACATCAAATGATATACATGACTTTTATAACAAGGAACAACAATCTAAACAAGACCATCAACAACTATCACACACCATATATCATCTGCACCTTAAGCATCTGTCATCAGCATCCAGACGTGTAACCTGCAATACCATTCTCTTGACCAACCAACAATAAGTAGCAAGATGTATCATTTAGCCACATAAGCATCATAACCAAATATTTCTAACCATAATGCCAACAATGCATTATTTGAAGCATATGCTCCCCTTGAACCTGTGCCATACCATCATCAAACAGAGCAGATAAGCGACTGAACCATATTAGACTCCTTTTCCGTAGTCTGTACTACATTTTCCTCAGAACACCATATATGCGACTGTGCATCATCTAACTCGCATATATACTCAACTTTTCTTCGTAATAATTGCGTATGCAAATTGGAATACTGAAGTTTTACACTTTCACTGTCCCCTGGGTCTTTTATGTCTGCAAACTGAGCTATGCCACATCTTTCTCACAATAATTTTGTCTTCTTCAATACCTGGGATTGAGATGATGTATGCTCCTTTTGGTTTGGTGTCTGAATTTTGCTCCTGCACTCCTTTACTTTATGTCCAAACTTGTTACATGCATAACATCTTACATGATTCATATTCCTTTTATTGCAATCAATAGCTTTGTGACCAAACATATTGCAAGGAAAAAAATATCCCTTAAAGTACCTGTAACTTGATGATTTTTCTATGTGATGATCTTGAACCATTCTTCTTCTGCATTTGGCTGAAACATGTCCAAATTTATGACATATAAAACATTCAACATCATTCTTTGAAGGAAATAACTAACTATTACTTCCACAGTTAGGAGTAATAGATTTTCTTTGAAGAATCTCCTTCCTTGGTTGTTGATGTGGTTGACTTTATATTTCCTTGTTGAGCAGCTCAGAATTTTCATCGGAGTTTCTTACCTTACCTTGTGAACTAGATTCACCTTCATGAAAACCAAGACCAGTCTTTATAATGGGCGAACGCTGTACTTTGAGGATTTCATCTAATGTTTTTGATCCTTTAGCAAATCTAAGATTCAGAGTCTTTGTTTGTTCAAGTTCTTTTCTTAGACTTACCACTTCACATTCTAACACTTCATTGTGTTTGTCCTTTTCAATGAGTTTATGTGTCACTGTGTTTATGATTGTATCCTTTTCTGCCAAACTGATTTTAAGTTGACAGATTTCTTTAAGGGAATCTTCCTTTTCTGAGTCATTATTTTCATATGCCATGAATAGTCTAATTTCTTGATCATCTTCATCACTATTGGACAATCCATCACTATCATCATGAGTATAATAACTTCTATTACCTTCTTTACACATCTTCCCTTTGTTATGAGGCCATCTAGCAGCGTAATGACCAACTCTTCAACAAGAAAAACATTTGAAAGGTAGCTTACCTTTGAACCTTCCAGAACCCCATTGAAGCTGCTTGACAAAATTTACCTCATCTTTTTCTTCTGAGACGTGTCCTGATTCATAGAGTTTTTCTTTTCCTTTTACTGATGCTTTAAATGTTGCTTCTATCTTATCTGATGGTCCTCCTTTTATCATCTCAAAGGTAGTTAAGATTCCGTGAAGCTGTGTCATAGTGATATTCTGTAGATCCTGTTTTTCTTCTATGGTAGACACTTTGGGTTCAAATTTAGCAGACAAGGATCTCAAAACTTTCTCAACTAAGACAACTTCCTTAATTTCTTCATTCAGATTCTTCATACAATCGACAACCTCATCTATATGTAGGAAGTAACTAGTTATGCTTTCATCACTATGCATCTTAAGAGTTTCATACTAAGTTCTGAGAGTTTGAATCTTAGCACGTTTTACCTAAGAGTCTCCTTCATAGCTTAGAACGATTTTATCCCATATTCATTAGGTTGATTTGAGCTGATTCACTTGACAAACTCTGATTTTGACAAACTTCCCAATAAAATAGTGGCAGCTTTGGTTCCCATGCTCTCTTGATTATTCATTTTGATGGATCTCCCTTCAAGCGATCAAGCTTCTTTTGAAGGACCTGCTATGATACCAATTGCTAGAAATAATACTGAGAGGGAGGGGGTGAATCAATATTAGAAAATCAATAACTTTTTCATTTCCATACTTGGATTCATATATGCTACTTCAGTTAAGGGAACTCGCGTGTACACACAACTGTATTTAATGCAACTAGCATATATCCAACAAACTTAGGATTCAGTTAATTCATCATATGTTGATCTTTAATCAATGCATCAATACTTCATTAACCATATAAACAGTAACCAGGTGCAGTAAAAACAGAAAAGACCATCACACATAAGAAACACACATGAACACCAAGGTTTAAGGTGGAAACCCAATGCGGGACAAAAGGCACTTGTTGTTGTCTTCTTTTAATATAAGAAAAACCTATTTACAATCTTGTATTGGTGCAGACTCATACCAGTACGTAGGCACTCACATCCAAAAGGCTACAATCTTCTCTCATTCTCCAGCTTCTACTAGAAGGGAGCTACAACCCCCTAGCTATTGTACTAGTCGATATGTTTACTAGTACATAGGCGCCGGCCTACTGAAGGCTCCAACCTTCACTCATTTTCCAGCTGCTACTGGAAGGGAGCTCCAACCCCCTGGCTCTTGTACTAGCCAATATGTTTACCAATACATAGGTACTGGCCTATAGAAGGCTATGACCTTCTCTCTTCCTCCAGGGACCACGTTTCATAAATTTTCAGACTGGATACTCCTGGAACGCAACACCATAGTCTGAAGGCCATGTTTCATCCAGTTTTAATACTGGACCCATCAACAACATTGAAGCTCAAAATCAATCACCACTGCAATATAACCATCAGCTACACCTGCATCATCAATCTCTGAATCACCCAACAACTGAATCATTGAAGCCTGTCATCAAAACACAATCACCAAAACACAGAGAAGAACCCAGAACTCTACAACAACCACTAGAACCAACAGCAACCTCAAATATCAAATATCATAATGTATATGCTACTCTGATGAACCGAACCAGCATGTATACGCGCTTTTACAAAAGCTAACCCGCATATAGATATGCAAATATTAATTCATAACATTGCAGCTATTCCAGACATCAATCATACCCAGATCATAACATTTATAGAATAAAAAAAAGTTAGTAATTCAGATCTAGTCTATCAATGATCAAACCATATAATGATAATACATTCCAAGCCTTAAGATCTCGATCCATCATTCATCATCATCTAACTAGGTGCATCCTTGGTTCAGATCAAGCAAAGCATCACAAACACATAACCTGCATAGTGGATCTCACACTTCATTAGATATTCAATACTTGCACACTTGGCCTAATGATCTTCTCCTCCTTTTATAGTTTTAGGACTTTCTCAATACCATGGTCCACAACCACTTTAGGACCAATACCTTGGACCAAATACCTAGGGTCAATACCTTAGACCAGATACCTTCGACTAATACCATGGATCAAAATACCATGGGCCAAATACCTTGGACCAAAATTGCTCATTTCGTTCTGTGAAATTGCTGATGTACGTTATAAGCACATTTTGGTCTATTAAACCACATGTATACACTTCTTTGTCAAGGTGAACCTACGTATACCTCTCTCTGATCATTAATTCTTTACTATTGAACTTCTGCACTATGATATGTCATCTGAATGAGTTTCCATCAAAGACAACACCTATATCATAATGCCAACAATTCTATCTATCTATCTCTCCCTCCTTCCCTCTTCTCACTCTTCCTCCTTCTTCACCCTTTTCTCCCTAGTTATCCATTTCTCTCTATGTGCTTATGTCTCACTCCTATATCCAGTTCTCTCTCCCTTTTGCTAAGCCTCCCCTATTTCTCTCTCCTTAGCCCCCATGCTCTCTTTCTGTAGTGACCCTCCTCTAACACAATTTTTTTTTTAAAGAAAATGACTAGCTATTTAGAACATTAATCACTATTATTTTATTTTTCTCCTAATAATCCCTACTTTGATAAAATTTATAAGTGTCATTTTTCTATAATAGGTGGAAAATGATTTTGTAACAATAACCTGTCACCCATTCATTCTATCTTTTCCTCTAATATTGTATTTTTGTTTCTCATTTTCCTATTATGATTTTTATTTGTATTCCCTAAACTCTTCTTCATTGATAATCTCATTTTAGTATATTTTGTATTCTATAATAAAGATTTTTTCCTTCTTCAAATAACTGGTGTATTAAATTTTGACCTAAGCTACAATTAATACTTTGGAGTTCTGGGTTTGAATCCAATCTATAAATCCTAGGCCTATTTAACCATTCACTAATATACTTTATATGTTATCATATCATTTAACTAAAAGTATCTTTAACAATTCATAACATGCTCAGATTTATATATAATATTATTCTCTTGACCTCTTATTAATGTTATAACATGACCTTAGACATGTTATTAATTTCAACCATAACTTTTCTTTTTTTTTCATATTTGAACGCATTATCATATATCAACTATACCAAATCTTGTCATATGTGTGAGCTTTGGAATGCATTTCTTTCACCAACCTCTTCATATTTACATTCATCAAACTTCATTTCAAAGTGTTATATCTATCTATATATATATATATATATATATATATATATATATATATATATATATCATAGTTCTTATGCTTTGAACATGATATGGTTACAATGTGTATATGAGTTCTCTAGATCATTTCATGGATATACGTGTCACCTTTCTATGCTTACATAAGCATATTTTCAACCTACCCAAATGATGGTTGTGATTTAATCTTTTTAAATTAATGGTGTTTAGAGGATAGGTTTTTTCTCTGGTTTAATGACTACCCTAATAGTCTCGTATCTGTTCATTCATTCCTTTGTTTGCACTCTACGACTTTTCTACTTTGCAACTAATTCTTTGAAGGTATTTTTACTACGAAAAAACATACAAGGGAATAGGTTTTTATCTCCTCATATACTATATCAATAATTTTTTGAGGAAGAATGTTAACTATTTGAATTTCCAAGTTTTATACTAGAGGTAATCCTTCTGCTATGTCATTGCTTCCTTTTTACGTTTTTCTCAGTGCTATGATTCATTAGGGTTATATTTCTCGTGATCTAGCTCTCTTGGCCTTGTATTTATCATGTCTTCACCTTTATATTCAAGGTGTTTCTCCGCAAAAGTGTTTATACAGATCCTTGAAGGCTAGCCATGAAAGTCATTCAAGAGTTTGTTCATGAAATAATGAGAAATTTCTCATTCCGAGCACTAGGTTTCCCATTTCTTACAAGCAATATATCTCAAGTAATCGTTTGAGATAAAACCCTTTTGTAACCCTTTTTCTTATAATTTCACAATGAGTTTCAAGTTGGGCAACATGTTTTCTTGCGAATTAGATCCGAGAAGAAGTTGAAATTTGGGTCATGTACCAAGTTGGAACCATGGTTTTATACAGATTTTGAAGTTCTCTAAAGGATAGGTCTAACAGCCTATACGTTGGATTTTCTTGCATAAATTAGAGTGCATGATATTTTCCATGTTCCATTACTTAAATGATATGTTCGAGATGCTAATCATGTGATTACTTGGTCTGTGTTATAGGTAAAACTAGAGGGAGATTTCCAACCAAAAGATCTATGGATCCTGAATTCGAGGAAACTCATGCTCCATAATCGATCAATAGAGAAATTCAAAGTGTATTGAAGGAACTTTGGGCCCGAGGAAGCCTCATAAGAAATGTCTAACCAAATGTGGGAAAAATATCCTTTCTTATTAGCCATGTACAAGAAAATGAAATACAATGTAAATGATAGATGTGTATATAAAGATCCATAATCATCAATGCTTGGTCTAAAGAATTTTTTTGTATATGGTTATTGAACACCAAGAATGGTGTTCCCCTCAAGGGGGAGGGGATAGTGACATCTCCTAGTTAATATTTTCCCCATTATAAAAATATTGTAATTAATTAAAGTATTGACGGTGTTGGACCCACCAACATGTCAAGGGGATCTCCCATGTAAGAAGTCCCAATTAGACCTCAGACCATTTAGTGTGGGAGTCCCAATAGTGGGTCGTAAGGTAATTGCTTGACCGTGATGTCGCATAGAGGCAAGTAAGATAACTTTGTCAGTAGAAAGGGTGTGACCACTGAAGTGAGTCAAGGAAGGTGAATGAGAGGTTCTAACACATGGCGGGTGAGATGAGTGTTCCCCTTGGCAACCTGTAGCAGTACTCAGCTGGGAAGGAAACACACAAGCGAAGACGCATCACAATATTGAAAGAAGATCAGTCGACAATCCAAAGTGATGTTTAAACCAATAGCACATTTGCAACAAGATTCATATAATGGCATACGAAGCATTTCATACACAACTACGTAAGTTAAACAACATACATTGCTAAGCAACCGAACAATCCAACTACAATAACAACATATGCATGAAAATGTGTTGGCTCTTATTATATAAAGAAGTGTAAGTCCCAATCATACAATACATCCATGTAAACCTGCTAGCCCCAACAGTGGAATGATATAGCCACATCCGCCTACTCCTCCAATGAGATAAACTAGCTTTGTGCAGTGGAGAAGCCAAGGCGCATTACAATACTATCCAAGATTTCTCCAAGATAGTCTTATCAGAAGCTTGGCTAACCAAAAGCGTATACAATGAGTTATGAGGGACTATTTATAGTAAAGGGTGGGGTGACCCTTGACATTCCCCTTTGTGACAGTTAAACTACCCTCATGACTCTTCACCTACTCTATGACTATTACATCCAACTATTGACACTTGACTTACACTTGACATGACTCAACATTATAATGCACATGTACTCATGTGAGACAACATCGCTTCAGCAAGCCATGCAAGACATCACTAACACTTGGTCCATTGTGATCAGACCAACAATTTGACATGGTTGTGATGGTGAAGGTGGTGAGATGATGCCAAGCTTGGTCATCTGTGATCGTGTGCATGCACCTCATGGTGACATCTTTCTGAAGCGAAATATTTCCTCCGTTGCATTCAGTGAATTCATTCGACTCTTTCATTCAACTCGTCTGCTAACATGTGCATGGTCTTCTTGGGTGTGGCTGAACTGGCAACACAGTGATGCATAGTGTCCATGCTGATCTTCAAGTGTGTGTTGATGGCCATGCGCAGAATGACATGCATGCTACTGAATCTCTTGCATGCAATAAACAAAACTGCTCACCATGTCTGCTCCATGTCAGCTGCTGGGATGGATCTTTAACTTGTACGGGTACAGTTTCATGCGTGAGTGCATGTTGAGCCCATTGTTGTTCTTGTATCTGCTGCAACTCATTCCTCTATCTGTGCAGCTTCATGTTCTTCCTAAGTTGTTTCAGCGCATGAAACTCTTTCTTTGTTCCATTCTCTATCTTTGCGCCATCTTCATGTGGTGTCGTCACCTCATTACCTGAGTCTCCAAAGTTGCTTTCATTATCAGTGGATCTACTTGATCTTGCAACTTTGTTCCACCTCTGTGCTATCAACAACCTTCCTCCTGCATTCATTACATTCTCTACATTCATTGCGTTCATTGCATTCACTGCATTTGTTGTGTTCGCTGCATTCGTTGCATTCTCTCCATTCGTTGACTTCATTGCATTCGTTGCATTCATTGTGTTCTCTGTATTCTCTACATTAGGTTCATTCGCTATATTCAATGCGTTCAGTACGTTGCATTCAGTTGCTTTTCATGATGATACTTGCCGTGATATCTTGATGTTCTTGTCTACAAACAACTTGATATCTTCGTGGGTAGGCAAGATCATAGAAATTTGATGGACGAAATCTCCAAGCGTGCTCTAAATGGTGTCTTCGACTCTGCCCTCTTAGAAACCATTGTACTTTCACTGCTAAGAGGAAGATGAACACCTGCAATAGATAGAGACATGGAAACACTCATGGAAAGCAACCTGTTAGTTGAAAATCAAACTGAACTTGAGAACTGACTTGCAACATACCTGTGTGACTGGTCATGAAGGTTGTGCAATTTCGGCCGAGAGGTCGAGAGACTGACTGCCAAGACTACATGAGGAACATTCTGGGTTATTGGGAGACTGACTGAATACTAGAGTTGTGCAATGCATAGTCCAATCTTGCTGTTGACTGCTGGAATTGCGCAATGCACAATCTCAGCTGGCAATGGTTGCAGGCTCAATGACTGCATTGCGCAATTTTCTTGGCTAGCAGTCATTGTCCCTCAAGATTGCACAAATCAGGCCTAGGGAATAGCTGTTGGGAAGAAATGTGCATTTCTGAAGAGGAGGGTAGAGCCTTCCCTCTCAGGATTGCGCGACGTTGTTTAGTGAGGCAGAGTCCGGGCCAAGGTTGGTCAGACTCGCCAACGGGCAAATGAACGCAAATGTGAATGTGAATGCATGTTGATACTGAGTGTAAGAATAAGTGAACGATCATATGTGAAAATGGTGAATGACAGATTCAAAAAATGGAACAATATGCATGTGGGTGAAGCGAGTCACCGAATCGGATACCGTTCGCGAAAAACAGCTTCATGCACGTGACAGTAGTGAGATGTTGATGAAAACTGAAACAGTGCTAGGACAAGCTAATATACATGTAAACTAAAGCGAGAGTTCAAAGCAATCAAGAAAATAGTACTCTTACAAGTGAAAACACAAAAAGCGATAGAAATGCAACGCAAGGCATGGGAAGCGGGCTTACCCCAAAACACCTGAGCTGAATATGCTAATTTGTCCTAGATGTGATGCGGGATGTCAGAGCTGAAAGGTTGAGGTGAGGAATGAGCTCTGTAGCATTTGGTTGATGATTTTATATAACCTCTAGGTTGTGACGCACATGCCACAAATCTAGGGAAAGCGACATTTGGTGGGAGGGTTTTGAAATGATCCTTGCATGTAACCTGCACTTGATAAACATAGATCCTTGAAACAAGGGATGCCTTTGCATGCTCCTTTAGAAGAAGCAGCCCATGCATGCAAGTCTGTTTTGCTTGGTCCCAGAGGGAACTGGTCAACTCAGCTGCACATGCAAGTGGTTTTTTGACTGCTTGAAGGAAATGCACATTTCTAGCTGGGAGCTGGGTTGACTACCCAGGAGATTTGCTTAATTTCTGGGCACAGCAACTAACTACTATCTAGATATGTGCATATTCTGGGTTGAGAAGCCTTGCTGGAGAAAATTGCACAATTCTCGCTGGGAGTGTTGATTGGAAGAATTGCGCAATTCTAGAGCCTAGCAGGCTGCTAGTTAAGATTGCACAATTTTTTAGGGAAGGCTAGTTTCCCTCTAGAATTGCGCAATTTCTTGGGGAAGCTACTTAGCTTGCAACTCAACCAAGTCCGGGTGATCAGCCTATGAGGGGAATGCATCGAGCTGTGATCGACAGGGTGCCTTTGTGCAAGAAAAACATTGAAGCTTGTGTACTTGACGGAGCAAGACAAGATGTTGTGCAAGGTTGGTAGGGAGGCTCCAAAAAGGGCTAAGGAAAATTTTTGGAGGGTGGTTGTAGCTGCTACAACACTTGGCGACACACTGGTAAAACTCCAGCTCTCTGAATGGACCTTGTTAGTGTAAAGCAAGTCTAACACCTCCGAAAGTATTGTTCAATTATCATCTCATCTTGGCTTCACACTACCTTAATTGTAATATGTATCATCTTCCAAGCCCTTGGTCGATTGACACACGTTCCAAGCCAAGGCAACATAGTTGTTTCAATTGGAGTTAAGGGATATTTAGGTGCACAAGTAGTATAGTCGTCGGAGTCTTAGTTTCATCTCTGGTGTTGCTCCACTGCCCGCAGGCCTGGACAGTAACCTGGTGGAGTCACATAGGAACACAAGCATGGCTCCGCTGCAAGCGAGTCTGGTCAGTACCCCGACAGAGTTACTTGCATCACCTCCCTGCATAGGAAGCCTTTCTCTTCTTTCGCCTTATTCATTTTTCATTTTGAATTTTTTGACTTTTCATTTTTTCATTTTTCACTATGCATAGCACTTATTCATTTCAAATGCGGAAGAGGGATCCTGACTTATTGAGAGAATACTATGTTGTTCTAGTAGAGAAGTAGTTTATTGAATCTCTGACATGCTTGTTAAGGTTTTCCCCCTCACCTTACTCTACTTCACTGAGCTGACAAGGTTTAACCTAGAAAAAAACCGACTAGAGAAGGTGACACTAGTTAGCGCACAAGTATTGTGTTTTCACCAAGGTTCACTTCGAAAAGTAAGTATTTTCCTTTGATGTATCATGGACTGAAAGTAACAAGTTCTTCATACAAAGGCAAGATGACAGATAACCAGGTAGTGATAGCTATACAAACCCTCTTGTACTTCACCAGCTCATTTCAAGAGTCATACATGGTTTCAGGCAAAACTAACCTACGAACGAAACAAACGAACTAACAAACATCAAAGCAAATCAAAAGAAGAAGCGAAAGTGAAAGCAAAGCAAGTAAGAAAACAAGCAAGCAGAGAAACAAGCAAACAAGCATGAAAGCAAACTAACTGAAGGATAACTCTACTCCTACTCCTACACCAATGGTGCATGGGCCAGATCACGTGAAGTGATATTTCCAATTTAGCCACCCACGCATTGGTTGACCCATGTTGGTGAAGACTCGGTCCGCGAGCAACTCAGTTGTGTGAACCAGCAAGCAAGAAATATATAACAATGAAGACAACCACACTTTGTGTTTGACAGTGCCCACATGACATAAGTGAGTGCAAGTGCATGATGACCAGTCCATGGAATTATCATGGTGTTGTGTGACACTATGTGCAGCTTTGAAGCATAAGCACATTCTTGACTGTGACATGCAAGGAAATGAAAGAATCAAAGATAACTTGTGTCGCGAACGAGTTCTTGCAATGTAAGATTCCTCTAATGCATGAGTGATGGGATCATGTAGTTCGAGTGAAGGATATGTGATCTATGTGGGAGATGGAACTTCCTTGTATACAGATGAGTGGTGAGGAGCCTTGGGTGATTGAACGGTTTCCTAACTGGAAGTGAGACTAACCACAAGAGATTGAGGGCCTAACATAACCATTAGCTTGATTGAAGTGCCTCAATAGTCTTGGGTGTTTCAACTTCTTCATCAAGTAGATCATCATAAACTGGTGGCTTCGAAAGATCAACAGTGATAGAGTTATGATCATGATCTAATATGGAAACAAATGGATCATGACTGCCACAATCAGAAAAATCAATGATTTCATCAGCATCCTCATGATCAGATGAATCAAACATAGGGGTAGATGAAAAGTGAACAAATTCATGCTCTGTGTTTCCAGAAAAGAGAGATGAAAGATCAAGTGGATTTTCAACAAATAACTTATCCTCTCCATTGTTGAATGATGGACCAACATCCGGTGAGTCCTGGAAGTGATCAATAATGGGTGCATCCGCGGATGAAGACACACATACGAAATCATGGATGGCAGGTTCACCAGAGATGTTAGGAAAGAACGGAGGGGGCTTGGACAAAAGGGAGTCATCCTTCACCGATTATCGATGCTCAAGCTCTGACTCATACTTTTCATCAATGGAATCACATGTTGGTTTTGCAACACCAACTCTGTCAATGGGTTGTTCCTCGTTCACAACAAGTGATGAGTCTAGAATGGACGGACACAAGACAACATCATTTGGAGGAACACTCGATTTCGAAGACGGAGGTCATAGAACAAAATGCATATGAGAACTCGAAGGACTCACAACCAAATCTGTGCAAAAATTGAGTGAATTGATGTTGGGAGAATGTGAAAGATGAACGGGTGTGTCAGCATGATCTTCAACATCACTTGGCAATGGTGGAGATGTTGAATGAGAGGAAGGTGGACAGTCAGTCGAGACAGTGACCACATCCAAATGAGATTACGTGGCTCCATCAATGAAGAATGTTGAGTGAGGCTTGATCTCAAGCTTCTTCTTGGGACGGAAAGATTTCTTAAGATAATACTCGAACCAATCCCAAAGATAAGAAAATTTCATCTGCCTCTTCGGAGCTTGAAACTGCAAGTCACAGAAGCGCTGCCAAAAATCAACAATCGATTCGTGTAGAGCCTTCTGACGCTGTAACCGTGTTTGGTCAAGATGGTCTGGATCAAAATGATAGAAAGTGTCTTCAATAAGATCGCTGAAGTGCTCAAGTGAGTGCATGATGTCAGTCCGTAGGCTGAGCAGCCATCTACATGAGATTCACGAAGTGTGTGTGCAAGTAGCACACTAGTCTGTTCATCAAAACACCCATTTTCCTCATGAAGCATGGAAATAAAGTCATGTAATTACTCAGTCTAGGCCACTTCGCCTTCACCATCACAAGTGAAAGTGGAAAAGAGATCGAAGAACTCCTCCTTGATGGAGACATCTTCACGATTCAAAAAACTTCGCGGAGGGAGAAGAGTGCAAGAATGCATGAAAGGTATGCAAAGGTTCAAAACTAGATGAGAGGAAACATCATTTCCTCAGGCCCTCCTTCTAGTGCCATAAATGTTGACGGTACTGGATCTACCAACATGTCAAGGGGATCTCCCTGGTAAGAAGTCCCGATTAGACCTCAAGCCGTTTGGTGTAGAAGTCCCAGTAGTGGCTAGTAAGGTAATGCCTTGATCGCAATTTCGTGCAGAGGCAAGTAAGACAACACTATCAGTAGCAAGTGTGTGACTGCTGCATTGAGTCAAGGAAGGTGAATGAGAGGTTCTAACACATGGGGGGTGAGATGAATGTGTCCCTTGGAAACATGTAGCAATACTCAGCTGGGAAGGAACACACGAGCGAAGATGCATCACAAGCTGGAAAGAAGATTAGTCGGCAATCCAAAGGGATGGTTAAACCAACAACACATCTGAAACAAGATTCATATAATCGCATATGAAGCAATTCATACACAACTAAGTAAGTTAAAAAATGTACATTGCTAAGAAACTGGAACAGTCCAACTACACTAACAACACATGCATGAAATTGTGTTGGCTCTTATTATATAAAGAAGTGTAAGTCCCAATCATACAATACATTCATGTAAATATACTAGCCCCAACAATGGAACGTTACGGCCACATCCGCTTGCTCCTCCAAAGAGATGAACTAGATCCATGGAATGGAGAAGCCAAGGCATGTTACAATAGTGTCTAAGCTTTCTCCAAGATAGTCTTATCAGAAGCTTGGCAGACCAAAATCATATACAATGAGTTATGAGGGATTATTTATAGCAAAGGGTGCAGTGACCCTTGACCCGACTCAAGTAAGAGATGATTCAGTGATTGAGTGACTCACAAATTGTGTGTTTCCACTCCGTTTAATGTGGGCGAAGGCTGAATATGGAAGCAAAGAAGCAAACAATATTTTGTGTAAGGTGATAAACACTTGATGTTAGGGGACAATTGGCTCATGAATAGATGAGCGAATATAGTGGCACCATAGTATTTAAAGGCATGTCACCTTGGAGTGTAAGTGGATGAGGGTGAATGGCGATGGAAAAATTGATCGGGATATAGGGACACATGTACATTGACCAAGAAACATGATGCCTAGTGGAAAAATTCAATTCAACATTTCTCACTTGCCAGGGTTCATCGAAAGATGCAAGAAGGTATTTAAAAATTAACACAACAGGCGGGGAGGATGATAATGAAGGTGGGACCAAATTAATGAGTGACATTAATGATAGTGTAATAAATATATTTCATCATAAAGCTCTCTTCACAACAAAAGACATCATGATTTAAATCTCCGAGGCACATATATATATATATATATATATATATATATATATATATATATATATATATATATATATATATATATATATATATATATATATATATATATATATATATATAATTTTCATTTTCACATCATTATATTGAAATTGCAGTTTTGTATTACATGGGAAATTTAACAAATTTTACTTTATAGATAATATATAAAAAGTAAAACATCCATATTAATAACAATACGATACAATTACCTATGACCCACACTTTTAATACATTATTTTTTATAATAAAATAATAATACTTTCGGACGCCCACATATTATGACAGATGTTATAATTTTGATAATAGGGATTGTTCCCATCATTATATCCATATCCGAGTGCTGATCCTCGCAGCCAGTGCTGATCCGAGTGCTACATTGTTACTGTCCTATTGTGAGAAAATAGAATATATATATATATATATATATATATATATATATATATATATATATATATATATATATATATATATATATATCTATATATATATATATATATAATTTTTTTCTTTTTCTTTTTTTCTATGAAAAATTCATGAGGTAACCCACATGATATTTATCCACATTGTCATTGAATTTTTCAAAGAAACCTATCTGCAGATCATATGGCTTTACCTTTTGCCAAATTTGATGCTTTATTTTTGTCTTTTTACTGATCCTGTTTTCTTTTGATCTTCTCCCATGGGATTCTGGATGTCTTTGCCTATGCCCATTTTTTCCATAGCAAACACAACAAAGAACATGATTGTGCATATCCTCTCTACCTTTAAAATTCTTTCATGTTTTCTCTCACTACCTCCACACTCTCCATGAAAGGTAATTTGTCTAAGTCTCGAGCTGTCAAATGATGGAGTTGTTGACTGAGTTCCAAAATCCAAACTCTGATCGAAGGAATATGGAGTGCTTCAGCGAAAATTTTAAGGATGGAACTTTATTTTAAAGTTTAGAAACCTTGGCGAATCCCACTAGTCCATAATATGAAATCTATAAAATATTTGGAGATATTTTTGTAAAATATTCAAATTTATAATATTTTTATATAGTCTATATATAATTTTTTTTGCGATTTTTAGGGTAAAATAATTTCATTCTATAAAATTTGGGTGAATAATTTTTACAAAAAAATGGAAATTAATGAATCCTTTTTTTGGAAAAAGTATAGAAAATTAGCCCATGGGCGAATATTAGCCCCTAAAATTTTCCCTAGAGTACTTCCAAATGATGTGCTTCTCCCAAAGAATTTATCTTACATTTTGTGCAAACACTATAAAATCTATAGACATATTAGAAATGACAAGATGTTGTATTATAATTGTTTTTTACACTTCTTCTGTAGTGTTTTCTGCAAAACCTATATTACACAATATATATTCTGGAGTTTAAGCACAATATATGTTCTAGAGTTTAGACACACTATGCTTTGCAGCGATAGTAGTGACAACGATACTAGAATATTTCCCATCTGAATATCCTCCCATGGAATGCACAAGAACTGACATAGTAAACCTTTTGGATCCAATGAATAATGACATAAATTCCGTTGAACATTTTCTTTCTTATTTTCTACTCAACTATAACTCTGTTGTAGTGGCTACAACCACCCTCCAAAATTTTGGCTCGTGTGCAAATTTCGGAGCCTACCTTGGAGCCTATGATCAATTGTTCCTTGGTCACTTATTGGGAAGGTGACGATCTCAAGTCTCCTCGATCTTAAGAGTTGTTCATGTTATAATATTTATGCAGTATGTGTCATCTTTGGGCATAGGGATTGTTGTTTATCACACAAAGGTAATGTTGGTTTTCTTCAAGTAAATCTTATGCATATGAGTTGTTTTTATTACACAGACATGTTTCACACTCACTTCGCACACTCTTGTCATGAAGGTTGTTGCATCAAGTAGAGTATGTTTTGTACATTATGGATGGTCTACATTATATCACTAAGTGTTCGTGTGTGATCACAATTGATTCCTATCCCTCTTTACATATGTTTCACTGATCTCACACTTACCAAGTTTCTTGAGAAACCTAGCCTCATCCAACTTTCTAGAACTACACACTTTGCTTCTACAACCCTCAAGCTTCTTTCCTTTCTTGTTGGAACTGCGAAACCCGCAGAGAGCCTAGTCTCCCTTGGGATCCAAAACTGCGCAGTGGTTTCCTCTAGTGTCCTTCCCCAACCGGAACCCACTGTCTTCAGAAATTGCGTTGTGTTGTCCCTTAGTTTCCCAACCAGCACTACTCTCAAAAAATGCGTAGAGCAGTCACGCAGCTAGCACTACTCTCCAGAAATGTCCAGAGAAGTCAGGAAACCAGCACTACTCTCCAGAAATGCGTAGAGTAGTCTGGAAGCCAACACTACTCTCGAGAAATGCACGAAGTAGTCTAGTTCCTTGCATTAAGAAACTGCTTGGAGGTGTCCTCCTAGGACCCCATCCTCAGTAGGATCCTGTCATCAAAAATGTGCAGTATTGTCCCTCAACTTCTCAGGCTGCATTGCACTCCAGAAATTGCACAGAGCAGGCAGCCCAACCTTTCTCTTGAAAACTGCATAGGTAATCTCGGTAACAATCATTGTCTGCTGAAAATGCACTGATCTATCTCCCAGTGACTATAGGAAAAGGTGACATGTTGCGTCACTCTCAAGGATTTGAGGAGAAGGAACAAGAAACTAGGTTATGATCGGGACCTAGTGTAAACTCTGCCAGATGCATGATCATCTCGAGGGTAAGTATGGTAAGTAAAGAGTATATTTTCAAGTACATATCTTAATGAAGCTTGAAGGACTGCTTGTCATTGTCATATCACTATGTCTTCAATAATATGCATGTTTGCAAGCACAAAATCATTTCACGTGTTTCCTCTACGTGTCTTGCTTCCTTTTCGCTTGTTTGACCAACTATCTTCTTTGGCATGTTGATCACTATGTCATGCTTGCGAGCTTGTTTTGGCTATTTAAAAGGTTTGCCTTTGTGCGTATGAGTTTTTTTCACTCTCGGAACATCGGTCACACTCACACACAAAGTTTTAAACAATGTTGCGCTAGTGTCATCACAATCGTTCAAAGACATATTTCAATTATCGCACTTGTCACTCTCAACCTTCGAGTTAGTCTCACTGAGCACATGTTATCTTGTTGGTTTGAGGTGTCTTGTCATTGAGTCATGCTAAATGTGTGATCACATTGTTGTGTCTGCATGAGTACACTTGCTTTCACACTTAGTCAATTTTCCTGAAAATCTGTCAACCAAACAACCCTAAGTTAACCAAACCCGATATCCATGACCTTTTACTACAACCCAAAACTACATAGTGTTATCGAGAAATCTAGTGTCTATTCAGAGCTGCTAGTCCCACTAACGCTGGTAGCTACCTTAGAAACAAACAAACTAAAACCACTTTCGCTTTCCTTTATGAGAAGTAGATAAGAGGGGAAAGAAGGAGACCAACCTCTGTCTTGTGCTTGGTTCCTTACTTGATTCCTCTCCCTTCTGATAGATCTATGCCACTCGCTTCCTCGTTTACCCAGCTTCAGGGAGCACCTGTAGAATGAAAGCAGCATAACACTATCCAAGAACAAATATCTACTATCATAAACAATATAGGACCAGATATATATTGACCACACAAATGCATATATCATCAATCATACAAGAATGTGGAGGAAAACTTGAATAGTTTTATTAATAATCAAGAATAGCAAAGAGGATTACAACCAATTGTTCTGACCCAGCTTCATCCTCTTAGCACGAAAGCCCTTCTTCACCTCATGAAAAGCTTAGATCACTCAACACTATGATGTTACACCAAGAAACCAGCAACACTTCCTTACAAGATACAAAATTCTAGCCTCTGGATCTCTGGGATGAGGGATCTATATAGATGTTTGCAAGGGGGTGAGTCAGATTTTGAGATTTGATTAGGGTCCTCTCTCTGATAGTTCTTGATTCCACTTGCAGATTGATGATCTCTTACTCATCCCTGGGCGAATGCAGAGAGGCAAGTGTCACAGGAGAAGTTTCTGGAAGATTCCATGATACTCCACCTCACAGATTGACCTTGCTATTTGTCCACTCTCGCCCATCGCACAACAAGAAGGGATTTTCAGTATGCATCGCACTTCCCGTGTGCATTTAGGTGGGATGCAGTGCACTTTGACGATTGATCAGGTGAGATAGTCCAGTTTTGACCAGTTCTAAGTAGTTTTTCATGGAGAACTTCTGGGAGATGATGTAATCAGCTGACCTTGTTATTTTAGGGGTTGGAACAACACTTTTAGGGAATTAGAGCCCTTGGTTTATGGACATTTATGATTGGGGTTGCAGTGCCCAAAAATGTCTATAACAGTTGCCCCCTAAAGCATGAGGTCGTTAATCTTTTTTTATGTCGGGTGAAATGCTTTATCATGAGGATACAAAGTTTTTTCGAGCTGGAAGGTGACCTGTAATAAGATACAATACAACACATTATCTTCATAACATTTTCATGATCTAGCTGAGGCGGGCATTCCCATGCTCAGCTTTATAAATTCATTTTCATGTACATAAGACAGACAATCGTCTGTGTGCAGACTGATGATTCGGGTAGAGCCATCATCCCTTGGATTGGATGATTATCTGTGCAGCAATGATGTACATTTGATGTCTTTATTTTCCTGAATATATATCGTAGCCCGGATGGATGAAACTAGATCTAGGGTAATCTCGTTCGATCTTCACTCAAAGTACAATTCTATCCATGTGAGAGATGTTCTGGAGTTGAACATGGAAAGACATCGCCTGATTACCAGCCAATGATGTAGGCTATTAACAGGCGCGAGAGGAATCATCGATAATGATGATGACCCTCAAGGTACTACAGTACAATTCACATGGTGTGAATAAGGGACTTGGCGTCGAACACCACGCAAAATATTTCGGTCGAAGGCCATTGATGTAAACCTGTCGCCGGAAGTGAGAAACTTGCCATTGAGACATGCAAGCTTCAAAGTACTGAAAGGGTTGTTCCTAGATCGACTTCCTGGATAATGTGCTGATGTCAACAAGAAGCGATCCGTCATAGGAGGGCCTTAGTGAATCCCACATCAATGACACGGAACAGAGCAAATGATTTTAATGGAGGTGAAAACGATCTGATGACATAAGATTCAGGATGGCAGTCATGAAAGAATGGAGTGTAAATGTATTGCAGTGGATGAGACACAGGTGAATTCTCTGAGCGACTTCTCTTGAACATATCGGCGACACTGGCATGATGGATTGGTAGTGTTAACCCCAAATATGGATGGTGTGATGGACCAATGGTGATATGGCCAGTGAACGGAACAACCCAACCGACTCGGATGTGGAGTGAAAGTGTCATGTTCAAGAGCGACTTGCTACCAATAAAGTTTCTTCAAGTTTTCTTCCCAATTTTTCCCCCAATCATTGCTGACCAGTACCTCTTTATTTTTGTCAAGCTTGAGGAGGATGACATATGCTTGTTCTATAATTTTCCCTTCAGGCAAACCCATCACTATGTTTTAACGATCCTAGTGATAGTGAAACTCGTTCTTGTCTGTATGGACAAGTTTGTCGCTATTCGGTTTTAACGAGCTTAACGACAAAGATAACTCGGTCCTTTTCAATTTTAGAGAGTCTGAAAAGGGACGTAAAGAAAACTCCAATAATCCTTTTTCATCATATAATCCCTTGAGTCTGAAAAAGTATAAAATAATACAAAAGGGATGAATTTTTGGTAATTTTAACGAGCCGAACAAAACAAGCACTCGATCTTTTTGTGTAATAATCCCTCAGGTCCAAAAAGATTAAAATCTAAAAGAGGGATAGCACTTCCGGTCACTTTAACGAGCTGGAGAGGCCAATCGCTCGACAATCTTTTCATATTTTACGAGTCAGTTGAAAAGAGCTTAAAGGAGACTCGTCTTTCGAGGAACGAGTGATAAATTCGGGTAGCAACTAATTCCAGGTAAGGTTTGGAATTTTCCAATCACGGCAGTGTCACAAGGATGGCTAACAGGATCACTCTTCGCAGCTGTTCCTCAAAAAGGGTAAACAATCAAATGGAGGTGAATGATCGGCCAATACAGAGTGGAGGTGATGATGAGAACACGACCAAGGCTTCAAAGGCTGATGATAATACATTCACGATGGTTATTTACTGGAAATTGGTTCATTTTTTAATGAGCTTAAACTCTGGGGGAACATTTTCTCATTGCTTATGTTTATTTTTTAACGAGCTTGAATTTCGTATTAAAACTGCTCGATCCAGTCGTATAATAAGGATGTCTCATTTAAAATGGCATTTTTTCAAAGCTTTGCCCGCATCCTTTCTTTATGCAAGTTAGGAAACGACCAATCCTACGAGTTTAAATAGTTAGAGGACCTACAAATTTAAAAAATAAATGGTCGCTCTTCGCTTGCACGCCAAAAGGTTCGCATGCCCCCAGATATAGCGAAAAATTTCTGGGTTACCAAAGACTGTTCTATCCATACTTCAAACAAAACACTTCCTTGGCGATGTCTACCGAAAAAAACAAAGGTGAGTGGCGCAACTGGCTCCACTCACATAACTTTGACGAAGGAATCTTATTCCAGTCTAATCTCATAAACTAGTCATATATCCTTCGCGAAAACCTACCTTATACCCAAGGTTTTCCTGTCGAAACAGACCAGGGTGCATGCCCCCTGGGTTTTAGTCATGTCCTCCGAATCACTCGTGCTCATCAGGTGGATGTATTGGGGATTGATGAGACATTCCTTGTGTGAAAAGACCATTCAGGGATGGTATTTGACTATTTTCTATGTGTGAATCGGGGAAGGAAAGCTGGTCTAAGAGCTTGACCACTCTTCCTTCATGCGAAAAACACATTACTCTAAAGAGTGATGAGACAATGGCTCCCATGCAATAAATATAGTCGCGTCCAAGGAGTAGATTATAATCCAGGGGTGCTTGGACAACCATTACATTCATGTGAATGGTTTTCCTTCTCAATGTTATCGGCACATTGGGAAGAATCCCTAATGGTCGACTGGTTCCTTTGTCAAAGCCTGTTAGATTTCTCATTTCAGGCAAAATCGATGGTGAACCAAGCACTTTCCACGCAGTTGAGGAAAGGATACTCACAGATGCCCCTTCATCTATGATGGTACCAGCCATGACCATTCTATATATTTGAGCAATGATTTGAAATGGTGCACTGGTCGGTAAACGGGGTTTGCCTAGTAGATTCCAATCGAAAGAAACAACTAGGTTGCTTGGAGGTGGGACCGAATAGATGACCGGATATGACTCTGACGAACTTCCTTCCTGCGGTAAAGGAACGGGTAGACTGCCCCCACGTTCATCGGAGTCTGTGCTTACGAAGAGAATTTGAACGGTGTCGTTCTTGTTTTCTCCGGTGACTGTATCATCTGAAGATGGATCCTCTGAAGGCAAGACCAGGTCAACTGCCACCTCGACCTTTTGAATTTCGTCTGGTGTGGATTCAGATAGTTTATCTTCAATGATAGACGCTTCGGCCGACCACAATGGCGTGTTAGCCGGATTTTCAACTAGTGACAGACTCGACAAGAGCTTCTTATATTCAGGAGGAAGCCGTAACGGTGAAACCGGACAGTCGTCCAAAACCCTTTTAGCCTCATCTAAGAAGGGACAACAGTGGACGACGTGATCACCTTCACACAGTTTACAAGGAAATTTACATTTTCCTTTTTGTCCAAGGGCTTCACTTTCACTAGTTGACGGTGTATTCTCAACATGATCATGAGAGGTTGATGACACTGGATTGTGCAAACGAGGAGACCAGTCCCTTAGGATTCGAGGGATGCAAGGACAATCTCGATGATAGTGATCTCCTTTGCAAATGACACATGGAGATTTAGGCTTGGATGGTGCAGTGTGTGGATTTTCGCTAGATGATGCCTAGTTTCCCCTTTTCGCCTTTGGCTCCTTCTTCTTCTCTTTCTTCTTCTTCTCCTTCTTCTTAGCTTTACCATCTTCATCAAGCGAAGAGGAAGGAGGAGAGGAAGAATTGGATGAAGTAGAAGGTTTGGGGGTAACTCTGGTATCATTTAGTTGCTGACTTGATTGTTCATGAATCACGGTGTTCTGAACGACAGAGGTCAAGAAGAGCCATACGGGCAAGCCGATTGTCAATCCTGGAAGCGACAATGTGGCCATATGGGATGCACCAACATCTCCCCAAGAGGAGAAAGAACTAGGATTTCCTCCAAGGGGGAATCCTTGGTTGGTGGACTCCATTTTTCTCAACCTAAGACCAATGTAGGAAAGGTGATTTTTATTCCGATCAAAATAAATTTTAGACGCTTTGACATAACTTTTTTTTTTTAAGAGTCGAGAAAAAACAAAAGATGACTCTAGTCGCCTTCGATTTTTAATGAGCTTGAAGTGACAAGTGCTCAGATGGACCTTTTCCTTTAAGGAGTCTGAAAAGGAACGAAAGAGACTACTCTAGAAATCTAGATAGAGGGATTACCAAACCAATCGCAAAACTGCAGAATACTTTTTACGTTACCACAGTCAATCTTCCCGAATGCTGTGTTCAGTGCATTGCAATCGATAGGGCGGCAGAGATGACTCCCTATGGATAAAGGATAAAGCCTATTGTGGTCTCCCAATATATACTCGATGGTACGTGGGAGCACAAGTCCGTACTGGCACTTATCGTCTCAAAGTGGAGGAATCACTCAACCAGCAATGAAAGCAATAGTTACCAGGCTTTACGATGCCGGAATAAGTCTCTAGCCTAGAATTCTAAATGTTGTGTGTTAGGTTCCAAAGCGTTTTTAGATTCATTAAATTTATTTTACAGTTGATCTTGCTTAAGAAATTTCCCTTTCAAGTTCACCGCGTGATGTAGATATACAATTCCTAGAATGCAATCTAAGATGATAAACAATCGTTTAATCTTATTTTTGCAATGAAAATCCTAGCTACTAAGGAAAGAGAGACGATATTCTTTCAACATAGAGCAGAGAGAACACACTATATGCATTGTCCTAAATCAAACCAACAAACAGTCTAAATGCAAATGCACATGCACATGCATGTATTTGTTTTCAGCCTTCTTAATGTGTGAATGATAAAAAGAAAGCTAAGCGCAAATCTGAATTATTTTTCAAAGCGACATTACTAACAAGTTTCTTTTCAAGACAAGATGAAGACAATGACGCCACTTTGTGATTTGCAATTGAAACTTGCTTTCGATACTTGAAAAAATATTAATTCAAATAAAATACAAGAGTAACAGTGTAATCGACTATCAGGAACAATCGGATTCTCTTCTATGACTGAAAATGACACTTGCGACACTTCCAGATCAAGAAACGACAATTCAATTACGCTACTTCTTTGTAAAAAAGAACTGAAAATGGCTCACAATACATAAAAAATTTACAGTTCTTTGCAAAATGGAGGTGGAATAATGGCAAGGAAGGGGGTTTCCAACAGAGGTATACTGACTATAGACAGCAAAACTCTTAAATATAGTTGAAAAGAGTGAAAAAACCAAAGTCTGAAGGCAAAAATAGCCCTTTCTGATCAGTGCACCTGTTACACAGGGATTCCAGTATGCATCCCAACTACAGAACACGGGAAGTGCGATGCATATTGATATCCTTGAAGAGAGGGTGTGATGGTACAGTGCGAGACTTTTGATCCAGTTCTTGATCACAGTTTACAACACAGTTCAGGGATTTTGGCCGAGCAAGTGGTAATTAGTAAAAAAATCACAGGGGTAGATCTAAGGAGGTTAGTAGAGCCACCAAAAGGGAAATTAGAGAGCTTGTAAATCGATTGTTCAGTTTATAAACAAAACCCGGAGATAGATTGAAGCAGCATTGATCTACTTTGCACTTGCATAGAAAATTCAGTTCGAAGGCTAGCTGGCTTGACTTCAGGTTCCGTTTGTAAGTTTATAAAGCAAACAAATATAGAAAAACAAACAATCTATTCGCTCCCCAGTGGAGTCGCCATTTTGTTATCGGGAAATCTAGTGTCTATGCAAAGCTGCTAGTCCCACTAAGGCTGGTAGCTACCTTAGAAATAAACAAACTAAAACCACTTTCGCTTTCCTTTATGAGAAGTAGATAAGAGGGGAAAGAAGGAGACCAACCTCTGTCTTGTGCTTGGTTCCTTACTTGATTCCTCTCCCTTCTGATAGATCTATGCCACTCGCTTCCTCGTTTACCCAACTTCAGGGAGCACCTGTAGAATCAAAGCAGCATAACACTATCCAAGAATAGAGATCTACTATCATAAACAATATAGGACCAGATATATTGACCACACAAATGCATATATCATCAATCATACAAGAATGTGGAGGAAAACTTGAATAGTTTTATTAATCATCAAGAATAGCAAAGAGGATTACAACCAATTGTTCTGACCCAACATCATCCTCTCAACAAGAAAGCCCTTCTTCACCTCATGAAAAGCTTAGATCACCCAACACTATGATGTTACACCAAGAAACCAGCAACACTTCCTTACAAGATACAAAATTCCAGCCTCTGGATCTCTGGGATGAGGGATCCATATATAGATGTTTGCAAGGGGGGTGAGTCAGCTTTTGAGATTTGATTAGTGTCCTCTCTCTGATAGTTCTTGATTCCACTCGGAGATTGATGATCTCTTACTCATCCCTGGGCGAATGCAGAGAGGCAAGTGTCACAGGAGAAGTTTCTGGAAGATTCCATGATCCTCCACCTCACAGATTGACCCTGCCATTTGTCCACTCTCGCCCATCGCACCCCATAGAAGGGATTTTCAGTATGCATCGCACGTCCTGTGTCCATTTAGGTGGGATGCAGCTCACTTTGACCATGTAGCAGGTGAGATGGTCCAGTTTTGACCAGTTCTGAGTAGTTTTTCATGGAGAACTTCTGGGAGATGATGTAATCAGCTGACCTTATTCTTTTATGGGTTGGAACAACACTTTTAGGGACTTAAGAGCCCTTGGTTTATGGACATTTATGATTGGGGTTGCAGTGCCCAAAAATGTCTATAACACATAGAGCTTGAGGTTGTCCTCCAAATAGCTTTCTCTATGAAATTCTGGAAATGAGCTAGTTGAATGACCCCTAGAACTTTGTAAAATTTTCCTGAGAAACCGATCTAGTATCCAGTTCTCGCAAGACCTCTCATTAAGCCTCCAACTGGTCAATCAGAGAAAGAACTTGCATTATGACCTTGGGCTGTATTGAGCTCCAAAATTGTACAGAGTTTTCCTACTAGCCCTTCTTCCCCTTTCTACAACTAGCCCAAGAATTGCGCAGAGCTGTCCTGCCATGCCATCCCTTCTTCCCCGCTTTGTAATTAGCTAAAAAATTATGCATATCTATCCTACCAACCCTTATTTCCTTCTTTAAAACCAGCCCAAGAATTGCATAGAGTTGTCTTGCCCCACCCTTCTTGCCCGCTCTATAACCAAATCATAAATTGCACAGAACTATCCAAGCTCGGACTGTCTCTTAGGATTGTGAAGTTTTGACCAGCAACTCCCACAACCTGACCTTGTGCTCGTCTAGAAAACTGCACAAATTTAACTTCCAGTGGACCTCCTGCTTACTGAACTATATTCCCAGCAAAATTACGTAGATCCCAGCTAGATGACCTGCCGAGTGATCCCTTGGAAAATTGCGCAGATTGGCCCATTAACTCCCCGACACGTCGTTTTGCCTTCCTCCTACAAATTTCACAGTTTTTCCTCCCAGCTGGGTTTTGCCCCGCATTTGTCACTGTTGTCTCGGATTGTGAAAATTTGTCTCCTAGTGACATTTGCGCAATTTTTCCCAACAGTGCTCTCAAGCCTTGCATCAAAACCTGTGTTGTTCTCCTGCAATATTAGTGCCTTGTCCCTCTCCTAGTCACCTGCACTGAAATGGAAAACAATGCATCATGATAGACTAGGATATTTTTTGGATTTGATGTTGCCTCATCATGAGTGATTGCAAGAATAGGTACATCGATGAAACATGGTGCAAAAATGAATGGAATGGAAAAGAGGCACGTGCTAGAAGACTTGCTCACAGTCGAATGAACATATGAAGCACATCGAGCAAGCAAGCGAAAGGGACACATTCACATGCACCATCAAGAAAAGACCAAGACCATCGAAGGCCCCGCACAATTTTCCATGCAGACGTGAAGACATGTTACATCGAGAGCTTATAATCACTCAGTAGCACAAAATCTCGACACAAGCACCAGAGTCAGCTAGTACATGTCAGAAATGTCATGTCGAGTTGTGTCATGAGTTGTCTCGACCACATCACTACTATGGGCCATATTTGTTGTAATCAACGTAATGTAAAGTGGAAGTCCAAGAGACCCACATTTGAAGTCAAAGAGTCACATAAATTCAAAAAGTCATAGGAAGTCAAACAATCATGAGCGAAGTCGAAGAGTCACAAGGGTCAGTTATACCCCCTTAGCTATATATACCCCTTCATTTTATGAGTAAAGGAATTTTCACCTTGGCTCCTCCCACATAGCCTTGAGAGTCTTTAGTATGTTATTTGAGGAGCGAGTAGTGGCTCCAATGTCCCACTACTTGCATTTGTGATGTATGGTGTACATATGTGTCTTGGGTATTTTGTTTAATTGAGACACTTGTCTCAGGCCAACACGTTTTCACGCATGTTTTGCATCTATTTGTAAGACCACTATTTAAACATTGGTAATGCACGGCTTTCTTAACTTGTACTAAGATAGTTGAACAACTTCAGTTATTTTAGTACTCATATTGTTGAATATGTGTTGTATTTCTTATCATTGTTGTCCCGCCCATGTGGACTACTCTATTAGACATTAGATAGACCATCTTTGTGTATTTCTTGGTGTTAACAACCATCAACCCTGTGTGGACTATTGTACGTGTTTCCCTTGAGCTTTGGTTTTCACGGCTACTGCACCCGATGTGGACCATTCTGCTACATGTTGGACAAACCCTTCTTGTTGTTCGTGTGTGTCTCTTCCTCGGTTGGGACTATTCCCTCTCATCAAGAGGCTCACTTTTACCTCCCCCTTTTAAAAATAAGAGAACTGGGACACAAAGTTACATTAAGAACTCACCAGTCATACTCACCTCACCTTCTTGAAGTTACAAGCATAACACTCTCATGTGTTGAACATCAAGAGCTAAGTAAAATCTCTAAGATAATGGAAACTGGGCAATCGTACCAGATGAGACTCCTAGACATAACAGTGTGAGGTCTAGTTGAGACTTCATACCAGGGAGATCCCCTTTGTTGGTGGTTCCAGCGCCATCAACAAACTCAAAAATACATTGGATTATGTAAAAAAAAAATCATTGAGACAATGACCCTTTCAGTTCCTTCCTATTTGCAGTGAACACAAAAATTGTGGAATGTTTTAAGGGCAGTGTGTATGAAATCCATGTCATGTGAATCACTTTGAGACAAACCTGCTAACTTTGTCCCACTAAATAACTGTTTGTATACATGCCCAAATTGTTCTGACATTCCTTTTAAGAATATGGTATGGTAATACTCAGAATTGTGTTCACGACCTTCTCTTCTCTTAGAGAGAAATTGTGCATAGGAGTTGGAAAAAGCAATGAGAAAGGTCATGGGATGAATAAGGAATGCCGGATATGTCTTTCGAAAATTGGAATGAATAGTGGGTAGGAGATGCCTCAGATTTAACATTGAACGAAGGGTGTTTTTGCATGGGTAAGAGAATCATCGAGTTAAAATAGTCAGCTCTAATACCATTACCAGCTAGGATGAATAACTCAACACTTGAATGAATTTCTTCAACTCATAGCATGCATATATACAAGAGGAATTGACCTTTGGTTTCATATTCTAAGAGCTCCAAATTTTGGAGCCTACCTTGGATCCTATGATCAATCGTTCCTTGGTCACTTATTAGCAAGGTGATGATCTCAAGCCTCCTCCTTGATCTTAAGAGTTGTTCATGTTCTAACCTTTATGTAGTATGTGTCATCTTTAGGCATAGAGATTGTTGTTTATCACACAAAGGGAATGTTGTTTTTCTTCAAGGGAAATCTTATGCATGTG
This sequence comes from Pinus tabuliformis, assembly GCA_031772625.1. NCBI lineage: Eukaryota > Viridiplantae > Streptophyta > Pinopsida > Pinales > Pinaceae > Pinus > Pinus tabuliformis. The sequence goes on from CM062817.1 coordinate 89,788,524, forward strand.
AGTTGTTTTTATTACATGGACATGTTTCACGCTCACTTCACACACTCTTGTCATGAAGGTTTTTACATCAAGTAGAGTATGTTTTATACATTCTGGATGGTCTACATTATATCACTAAGTGTTCATGTGTGATCATAATCGATTCCTATCACTCTTTACATATGTTTTACTGATCTCATACTTAACAAGTTTCTCGAGCAACCTAGCCTCATCCAACTTTCTAGAACTACACACTTTGCTTCTACAACCCTCAAGCTTTTTTCCTTTCTTGTTGGAACTGCGAAATGCGCAAAGAGCCTAGCCTCCCTAAGGATCCAAAAATGCGCAGTGGTTTCCTCTAGTTTCCTTCTCCATTCGGAACCCATTTCCTTCAGAAACTACATTGTGTTGTCCCTCAGCTGCCCAACCAGGAGTGCTCTCGAGAAATGCTTAGAGCAGTCAGGCAGATAGCATGCTATGAAACTAGCTCACAAAAATATAGAAAACATAGATCAACACCTTAGAATTCAACCTCTTTGAGGGGGCAACCTCCTTTACATTAGACAAATGAAAAATTCCTGGATGCTACAAATGACAGGACCTCCTTTATATATAAAGGAATCTAAGGGGTCATAATATAATCAAAGCCGACATAACAATAATAATGTAAGGGCACAATAATAACAATAGTGAGCTTCTTTGGGGAAAAATAATAACAATATGGGGACTACATGTACAGAATAATATAATAAGGGGGTTGTACTAATAACAATAAGGGGTTACCCTAGTAGTATAGGGACCTAAAATGCCCCTCTCATTTAAAAAGTGTTGTCCTCAATGCTTGAGTAGTTCTTGATGATTCTGTATAAAATTCTTGTCCTCCCATGGAATCTTCAATGGGTAAGTTCTTCCACTTGATGAGATACTCAGAAATTGATTGATTTCATAGCTGCCGGGTTCTTGTTTCCATGACTGCTCCAGGTTCCAATATGATTTTTCCTTCCTCGTCAAGTTTCGGCAATATTGTTTGAATTGGGATCTTCTGCAAGTTTTGAATGAGTGGCCACACTTCTTTTTCCTTCTTCCATTCATCCCTTCCTTCGTTTATCCAATCTGGTTTGATAATAGAAATAGCACAAAACAATGCTTTCACATCCTCATCCTCTCTTGAGAGTGCGTATCCAACAACATTTTTCTTCCCTTTTTTGTAGATGATTTCAAAGTCATAACTGTTATAGACATTTTTGGGCCCTACAACACCAAGCATGAAATGTCCATAAACCAAGGGCTCCTAAGTCCCTAAAAGTGTTGTTCTAACCCCTAAAGGAACAAGGTCAATAGATTACAACTTCTCCCAGAAGTTCTCCATGAGAAACTGCTCAGAATTGGTCAAAACAGGATCATTGCAGCTGCTCCACTAGCTAAGTGCGTTGCATTTCAAAAGTCCCTTCTGTGGGGTGCGATGGGCGAGAAATGACAAATGGCAGTGTCATTCCGCGAGCTGGAGAGGCAATGGAAGCTTCCAGAATCTTCTCCTGTGACACTTGCCTCACTAAATTCGACCAAGGATGAGTAAGAGGCCATCAGTCTCCAAGTGGAAGCAAGAACTATCAGAGAGAAGACACTAATCAAATCACAAGCTGATTCATACCCCTTACAAATATCTATATATGGATCCCTCATCCCAGAGATCCAGAGGCTGGAATTTTGCATATTGCAAGGAATTGTTGTTGGTTTCCTGAGACAAACATCAGATTGTTGGGTGATCTAAGCTTTGTTTGAGGTGAAGAGGGGCATCTTTGCTGGGAGGTTGATGTTGGGTCAGAACAACCGGTTGTAACTCCTCTTGGCTCTTTTCTTGTTTATCAATAAAAGCTATTTGAGATTTCCTCCATGCTTTTGTGTCATTGATGCTTGTTACATTTGTATGGTCAATTTACATCTGACCCTATATTGTTTCTAATTATAGATCCATGTCTTTGTATAGTGCTATGCTTTTGTGATCTTACAGGTAATTTGTGATGCTTGGCGTGCAAGGGAGCAGGTAGCTGAGGACTATCAAAGAAGAGAGGGATCAAATCAAGAGATTGGCGCAAGACAGAGGTTGGTCTTTCTGTTCCTCTCTATCTATAATTCATAAAGGAAAAACAAAAGTAGTTTTTCTCTGTTTGTTTCTAAGGCAGTTGTCACACCTTAGTGGGATAGAGCAGTTCTAAATAGACACTTTTCCCTGTAACAAAATGGCGACTCCACTGGGGAGCTAATTAGTTTGTTTGTTTATCATTCTTTGTTGTTTGTTTCATAAACTTACAAGTAGCATTCGAACTGCATTTGCCATAACAAATGCAAAGTAGACAACTGCTACTTCAATCCATCTACTGGATCTGTTTATGATTTAAACAACTGATTCACAAACTATCTGATTGCCCTTGTGATAGCTCTTAGATCCTCCTTAGATCTACCCCTGATTGTTGCATTACTGATTGCTTTTTGCTCGGCCAAAACCCAAGAACTGAACTACAAACTGTGACCCAGAACCCGAACAGAGTCTCGTTTCTGGCCCAACGTAGGTACTGTTCAGAGATTCTGAATTTCAACGCACTTCCCAAGTGGAAAACCTGCGCTGCATTTCAGATTCTCTGTGTTACAGGTGCGCTGATCAGACTAGCTCTGTGCAGTTGTGGCTTCTGTGATTCATTCTTTCCAGTTCTATTCCTGAATTTTACTGCTTGTGATCAGTATATGTCTGTTTAAAACCCCTTTTCTTTACTGTTATTCCACCTCCTTTGTACAAAAGAACTGTAGATGTTTTTGTGTGTTTGTTGAGTCATTTACAGTTCTCCTTTGCAAAAGTAGCATAATCGTATTGTGGCCCTTTGATTTGAAACTGTCGCAAGTGTCGATTTCAATCGTAGGAAAAAGTTTAATTGCTGTTGATGGTCGATTATCCTGTTACTATTGCTTTTGGTCTGAATTTGTAATTTTCTAGTGTCGAGACTAAGTATTCATTTCAAAATCATAAGGTGTTGTAATCGTCTCCATTTTTTGATTTCGAAAAGAAACTTGTTGATATTTGTCGCTTGAAAAGAAATTCAGATTTGTGCATCAACTTTATTTTTAGCATTCATATACTAAGAAAGTCGAAAACAAATACATGCATGTGCATTTACATATAGACAGTCTGATTGGCTTGATTTAGGAAAGTGCATTTAGAGTGTGCTCTTTGCTCTTTGTGAAAAGATTTTGTCTTTCTTTTCCCTAGTAGCTAGGATTTTCATTGCATAAAGGAGATAAAAAGTTTGTTTATCATCTTAGATTGAATTTTAGGAATTACATCTACATCTCGTGGTGAACCCGAAAGGAAAACTTCATAAACAAGATCAACTTAAAATAAATTCAATGAATCTAACAACGCTTTGGAACTTAACGCACAACATTTAGAAGTCTAGGCTAGAGACGTATTTCGGTGTCGTAAAACCTGGTAACTATTGTTCTCACTGATGGTTGGGTGATTCCTCCACTTTGAGACGATAAGTGCCAGCACGGACTTGTGCTCCCATGTACCGTCGAGTACATTTTGGGAGACCCCAATAGGCTTAATCATTTATCCATACGAAGCCATGTCTGCCGCCCTATCGATCGCAATGCACTGAACACAGCATTCGGGAAGATTGACTGCCGTACCGTAAAAAGTATTCTGCAGTTTTGTGATTGATTTGGTAATCCCTCTACCTAGATTTCCAGAGCAGTCCCTTTCGTTCCTTTTTAGACTCCTTAACAGAAAAGGTCCATGTGAGCACTTGTCACTTCAGGCTCATTAAAAATCGAAGGAGACTAGAGTCATCTTTTGTTTTTTCTCGACTCTTAAAAACTGAAAAAACAAGTTGTGTCAAAGCGTCTAAAATTTATTTTAAACGGAATTTTCATTACCCTTTCCTACGTTGATCTTGGGTTGAGAAAATGGAATCCACCAACCAAGGAATTCCCCTTGGAGGAAATCCTAGTCCCTTCTCCTCTTGGGGAGATGTTGGTGCACCCCATATGGCCACATTTTCGCTTCCAGGACTGACAATTGGTTTTCCTGTATGGCTCTTTTCAACCTTTGTCGTTCAGAACACCACAATTCCTGAACAATCGAATCAGCAATTAGACGAGTCCAGAGTTACCCATCAACCTTCTACCTCCTCTAATTCTTCCTCTCCTCCTTCCTCTTCGCTTGATGGGGCTGGTAAAGCCAAAAGTCAAGTACCTAAGGAGAAGAAGGAAAAGAAGAAGAAAGAGAAGAAGAAGAAGGAGCCAAAAGCGAATGGGGGCAAACGAGTGTCGTCTAGCAAAAACCCACACACCGCACCGACCATGCCTAAATCGCCATGTGTCATTTGCAAAGGAGACCACTATCACAGAGATTGTCCTTGCATCCCTCGAATCTTAAGGGACTGGTCTCCTCGTTTGCACAACTCGGTGTCGTCAACCTCTGATGATCATGTAGAAAACACACCGTCAACTAGTGAAAGTGAAGCCCTAGGACAAAAAGAAAAATATAGATTTCCTTGTAAACTGTGTGAAGGCGATCATGCCGTCCACTGTTGTCCCTTCTTAGACGAAGCTAAAAGAGTTTTGGATGATCGTCCGGTTTCACCGTTACGACTTCCTCCTGGATATAAAAAACTCTTGCCGAGTCCGTCACTAGTTGAAAATCCAGCTGGCCCACTCAGGTGGTCGGTCGAAGCATCTATCATTGAAGATAAACCATCTGAATCCATACTAGACGAAAGTCAAAAGGTCGAGGCGGCAGTTGACCCGGTCTTGCCTTCAGAGGTTCCATCTTCAGATGATACAGTCACTGAAGAGAACACGGACGACACCGTCCAAATTCTTTTCATAAGCACAGACTCCAATGAACATGGGGGCAGTTTACCCGTTCCTTTACCGCAGGAAGGAAGTTTGTCAGAGTCGTACCCGACCGTCTATTCGGTCCCACCTCCAAGAAACCTAGTTGTCTCCTTCAACTGGAATCAACTAGGCATACCCCGTTTACCGGCTAGTATACCATTCCGAATCATTGTTCAAATATATAGAATGGTTATGGCTGGTACCATCATAGATGAAGGGGCTTCTGTGAGTATCCTTTCCTCAACTGCTTGGAAAGTGCTTGGTTCACCATCGCTTTTGCCTGAGATGAGAAATATAACAGGCTTTGATAAAGGAACCAGTCGACCGTTAGGGATCCTTCCCGATGTGCCCATAACATTGAGAGGGAAAACCGTTCACCTGAATGTAATGGTAGTCCAAGGACCCCTGGATTACAATCTACTCCTTGGACGAGACTATATTTATTGCATGGGTGCAATTGTCTCCTCACTCTTTAGAGTAATGTGTTTTCTGCACGAAGGAAAATGGTCAAGCTCGTAGACCAGCTTTCATTTCCCAGATCATACAGAGCAAATAGTCATATACCATCCCTGAATGGTCTTTTCAAGCAAGAAATGTCTCAATCTCCAGTCCGTCCTCCCGATGAGCGCAAGTGATTTGGGGGGACATGACTGAAACTCAGGGGGCATGCACCCTGGTTTGCTTTGGCAGGAAAACTTCGGGTATAGGGTAGGTTTCCACGAGAGAATATGACTAGTTTGTACCCCCGTCCGTGATTGGAAGAGGGGGGTATTCTAGAACAAGATTCTCTTGTCAAAGTTATGTGAGTGGAGTAGCCTCCTTCACTCACCTTTGTCTATTTCGGTAGACATCGCCGAAGAAGTGTTTTGTTTGCACTGTAAATGGAACAATCTTTGGTAACCTATAAGAGGTAGGCCTCTCTCGGTAAAACAAATTTTTTAACGGACTAAAGAAGGGGTAACCTTGAAACTCTGTTTTATACCTGGGGGCATGCAAGCCTTTTGGCATGCAAGCGAAGAGCGACTATTTATTTTTTAAATTTGTAGGACCTCTAACCCTTTAAACTTGTAGGATTGGTCGTCTCCTAACTTTCATAAAGAAAGGATGTGGGGAAAAACTCTAAAAGTTGCCGTTTTATATGAGACATTCTTATCGCACGACTGGATTAATTGAACAGTTTTAGCACATAGTTCAAGCTCGTTAAAAAATAAACATAAGACATGAGCAAATGTTTCCCCCCGTGTTTAAGCTCGTTAAAAAATGAACTATTTCCCAGTAAATAACCATCATGAATGTAGTACTTCAGCCGTTAAAGCCTTGGTAGTGTTTGCACCGTCACCTCCACTTTTTCATTGGCTAATCATTCACCTCCATTTGATTGTTTACCCATTTTGAGGAACAGCTGCGAAGAGTGATTTCACTAGCCATCCTTGTGACACTGTTGTGATTGAAAAATTCCAAACCTTACCTGGAATCAGCTGCTACCCGTTTTATCACTCGTTCCTCAAAAGACGAGTCTCCTTTAAGCTCTTTTCAACTGACTTGTAAAATATGAAAATAGTGCCGAGCCATTGGCCTCTCCAGCTCGTTAAAGGGACAGGAAGTGCTATCCCTCCTCTAGATTTTAATCTTTTTGGACCTGAGGGATTATTACACAAAAAGATCGAGCGCTTGTTTTGTTCGGCTCGTTAAAAGTATCAAAAATCCATCCCTTCTGTATTGTTTTATACTTTTTCGGACTTAAGGGATTAGATGACGAAAAAGGAATTTTGGAGTTACCTTTACGTTCCTTTTCATACTCTCTAAAATTGAAAAGGATCGAGTTATCTTTGTCGTTAAACTCATTAAAAAGATTAATAGCGACAAACTTGTCTATAGACGAGAACGAGTTTCATTATCGCTAGGCTCATTAAAACATAGCGATGGGTTTGCCCGAAGGGCAAATTATAGAACAAGCATATGTTATCCTCCTCAAGCTTGACAAAAATAAAGAGGTACTGGTCAGCAATGACTGGGGAAAATTGGGAAGAAAACTTGAAGAAACTTTGTTGGTAGCAAGTCGCTCTTGAACATGACACTTCCACTCCGTGTCCGAGTCGGGTTGGGTTGTTTCATTCACCGGTCACATCACCATGGTCATGCCATACCATTCACATTTGGGGTTAATGCTACCAATCCATCACATCAGTGTCGCTGATATGTTCAAGAGAAGTCATTCATAGAATTCACCTGCGTCTCACCCACTACCATACATTATACTCCATTCTTTCATGACCACCACCCTCGACCTTATATCACCAGATCGTTTTCACCTCCATTAAAATCATTTGCTCCGTTCCATGTCATTGATGTGGGATTCATTAAGGCCCTCCTGTGACAGATCACTTCTTTTCGACATCAGCTCATCATCCAAGAAGTTGATCTAGGAATACCCCATTCAGTACTTTGAAGCTTGCATGCCTCAATGGAAAGTTTCTCACTTCCGGCGACAGGTTTACATCAATGGCCTTCGACCGGAAGATTTTGCGTGGTGTTCGACGCCAAGTCCTTTACTCACACCACGCGAATTATACTGCAGTACCTTGAGGGTCATTATCATTATCGGTGATTCCTCTCGCGCTTGTTAACAGTTTACATCATTGACTACTAAAGCGATGTCTTTCCATGTTCGACTTCAGAACATTTCTCACATGGATCGACTTGTACTTTGAGTGAAGATCGGATGAGATTGAAGACCTCGGATCTAGTTTCATCCATCCGGGCTGCGATATATATTCAGGGAAATAAAGACATTAAATGTACATCATTGCTACATAGATAATCATCCACTCAAAAGGATGATGGCTCTATCAGAATCATCAGACTACACTCAGACAATTGTCTATCCTATGTACATGAAAATGAATTTATAAAGCTGAGCATGGGAATGCCCGCCTCAGCTAGATCATCAAAATAGTATGAAGATAATGTATTGTATTGTATCTTATTACATATCTCCTCCCAGCATTGAAAGAACTACGGATCCTCATAATAAAGCATTTCACCCGACACCAAAATATTAACGGCCTCATACTTTAGGGGGAAACTGTTATAGACATTTTTGGGCCCTACAACCCCAAGCATGAAATTTCCATAAACCAAGGGCTCCTAAGTCCCTAAAAGTGTTGTTCTAACCCCTAAAGGAACAAGGTCAACAGATTACAGCTTCTCCCAGAAGTTCTCCATGAGAAACTGCTCAGAATTGGTCAAAACAGGATCATTGCAGCTGCTCCACTGGCTAAGTGCGTTGCATTTCAAAAGTCCCTTCTGTGGGGTGTGATGGGCGAGAAATGACAAATGGCAGTGTCATTCCGTGAGGTGGAGAGGCAATGGAAGCTTCCAGAATCTTCTCATGTGACACTTGCCTCACTGAATTCAACCAATGATAAGTAAGAGGCCATCAGTCTCCAAGTGGAAGCAAGAACTATCAGAGAGAAGACACTAATCAAATCACAAGCTGACTCATCCCCCTTACAGATATCTATATATGGATCCCTCATCCCAGAGATCCAGAGGCTGGAATTTTGCATATTGTAAGGAATTGTTGTTGGTTTCCTGAGACAAACATCAGATTGTTGGGTGATCTAAGCTTTGTTTGAGGTGAAGAGGGGCTTTTTTGCTGGGAGGTTGATGTTGGGTCAGAACAACCGGTTGTAACTCCTCTTGGCTCTTTTCTTGTTTATCAATAAAAGCTATTTGAGTTTTCCTCCATGCTTTTGTGTCATTGATGCTTGTTACATTTGTATGGTCAATTTACATCTGACCCTAGATTGTTTATGATTATAGATCCATGTCTATATATAGTGCTATGCTTTTGTGATCTTACAGGTACTTTGTGAAGCCGGGCGTGCAAGGGAGCAGGTAGCTGAGGACTATCAAAGAAGAGAGGGATCAAATCAGGAGATTGGCGCAAGACAGAGGTTGGTCTTTCTGTTCCTCTCTATCTATAATTCATAAAGGAAAAACAAAAGTAGCTTTTCTCTGTTTGTTTCTAAGGCAGCTGTCACACCTTAGTGGGATAGAGAAGTTCTAAATAGACACTTTTCCCTGTAACAATAACCCAACGTGTTTGTGACCCATTTTTATATTCTTCTAAAGATAATCTTTGTTCTAAAAACTATTTAAGACTATCATGATCCATTTTTACCTTGAAGTGTCTTCCCATTAGGTAAGGTCACCATTTCTTAAGTGCATGTAGTATTACCAACATTTCCTTCTCATAAATAGCTTGCTTGAGATGTAGCCGTAAAAATACCAAATCGCCTACATGAAAACTTCTTTATCGGCGATGTTGATCTTCCTATTGTTTCATTTGATTCTACACCAATGTGGCGTTATTCTCTAAAAGTTGGAGAACTTATTGTTGATGCTCGATGTGATCTTTCACTGCTTGAATCTTTTTCTTCTTGATATGTCATTTATCTTGAGAGTTTGAGGAGTCGTAATTTCTTCCAATGCATTACAAGATATGGTTGGATTCATTTCTTGATGATTGATGTGATATTTCACTTCTTGAACTTTTTCCTTCTTGATATGTCCTCCTCTCTTGATAGTTTGAGGAGTGGTAATTCCAGCCAATGCATTACAAGATATGCTAGGATTCATTTCTTCTTTCTCAATGTGATCTTTCACTTCTTGAACCTTTTTCTTCCTGATATGTCCTTCTATCTTGAGAGTTTGAGGAGTGGTAATTCTTTCCAATTCTTTACAAGATATGGTCAGATTCATTTCTTCTTTCTCTCGGGTTGGTTCCTGGTGTATATCCTCTTCTTTTGATGTTTCTTGATCCTTTTCTTCCTCCTCTTCATAATCTATGTAAAATAATTTCTTCTGAGCACTCTTGTGACCTTTAGTGCATTTGCTATCACAATTGTAACAAAGCCCTTTTTCTCCTTTTTCTTCCAATTTTTGTAGTGTAAACCTTGTAGGTTGTGGAAGGCTAAGGGAAACAACACTTCCATCTTTATAGTTGTAAGTGGTAGGCTTCCTGGTTCCCATAATTTTGCTTTCCATTTTTCTTGCTAACATGAATGCCTTCTCCAATGAATCAGGTTCCCAAAGGCAAACCTCATGTTGGATATTATCCTTTAAAGTCCCTATGAACACATCAATCCTATGCTCCTCTGGAATATCTTTTACCCTTATGTTCAATTTTTTGAGTCCTCAATGTGCTCCATCATTGAACCCTTTTGTTTGAGACTTATCAATTGGTTAAAAAAAGTGTTGCTTTTTGTATCCTCATAATGTGCTATCATTTCTTCCGTAAAAATTTCCCAAGTGACAATTTGTTTACGAGAGCAGAGCCATCGATACCATACAAATTGATTTGGTTCCAAATATAAAGTTGCAATACGTACCTTTTGTGTGTTTTTCACATTATGTAGATCGAAAAATTGCTCCATCTGTAGTATCCATGTTGCGGGATCCTTGCCATCAAACTTCCTCATATCAATTTTTGGAATATGGTGGGTCTTCAATCCAACATTAGAGTCTATGAAATCATTATTAACATTTCTTTTGTTCTCATCATGTGTTTCCTTTACTACCCTTTCACCACTGACCATTTCTTGTAGAAACTTATTAAAATTTATCTTCGATTCTTCCATTTTATCGTCCTTGCCATTCATCTTAGCTTCCATGCCATTGATCTTGTCTTCATTTACCTTTAGTGAGAGTGAAATTTGTTCTACTTGTTCTTGTAATTTTGATATATCATGTTGCATTTCTTCCTCTTCTTCACGGGTCATGCTAGAGCTTTCAGGTTGCTTACTAGGTGTTTCCATTTTCTTTCTTCAAGGCATTAATTAATGCTAATACTTCTTTACTATTCCCTCTGAATTCCTTCAAAATAATTTTTCAAACCATTCTTATGCAAAATTAAAAAAATTACACACCTTTTTTTCACTTTGTAGGAGCTCAATATTGAATCTGATGTATCTTTTTAATTTCAAAACATCCAGTTCTGAAATTGCAATAGGTAGTAGTCCTCTGCATCCCTTTTCCAATGCCACTAGTTTGATCGAATTTAGATTCTCGAAGGAAGAGTTATACACAATATCCCAAGATGACCTGATTATATACCTTTCAGAAGAGCAAACTTGTATGAAGTGCCATGTGTCACTGTTTTGACCTTCGGGTCTAAATTATATAAACAGGAAACTACAGTCCATCCTATTTCTATAACTTCTTACGAAATTTCAATCTGATGCTCAAAACAAAAGTTATGACGATTTTCCCCAGGTCACCTGTTTGGAATGTAATTCGGGAGTTTGCAAAAAGGCCAATTTCCTCATATCATATCTCCACAAATATAGCACAAAAAGCTTTGAATTTTGGACCTGAGATTCAGAACACCTTCTGCTCAAATGGGTTTTTTTTGGCATCTGAAACATCGCCAAAAAAAGTTACAGCGCAAATTCCATTATGACCTGTTTGGAGTAGCGAAACCCTAGAATCCAAAGCTCTAATACCAAATGTTATGAAACCAGCTCACAAAAAGATAGAAAAGATAAATCAACGCCTTAGAATCCAGCCTCTTCAAGGGGGCAACCTCATTTACATTACACAAATGAACAATTCCTAGATGCTACAAATGACAAGACCTCCTTTATATATATAGGAGTCTAAGGGGTCATAATATAATAAGAGCCGACATAACAATAATAAAGTAAGAGCACAATAATAACAATAGTGGGCTTCTATGGGGCACAATAATTACAATATGGGGACTACATGGACCCAACAATATAATAAGGGGGTTGTACTAATAACAATAAGGGGTTACCCTAGTAGTATAAGGACCTAAAATAACACTACTCTCCAGAAATGTGCGGAGAAGTCAGGCAACCAACACTGCTCTCCAGAAATGCATAGAGAAGTCTAGCAACCAACATTAATCTACATAATTGCACAGAGTAGTCTACTTGCCTACATTAAGAAACTGCCCAGAGGTGTCCTCCTAGGACCCCATCCCACAGTAGGGTCCTGTCATCATAAAATGTGCATTATTGTCCCTCAACTGCTCAGGCTGCACTGCATTAAGAAATTGCGTAGAGTAGGCAGCCAAACCTTTCTCTTGAAAATTGCGCAGATAATCTCAGCAGCAATCACTGTTCGCTGAAAATGTGCTTATCTATCTCCCAGTGACTACAGGAAAAGGTGACATGTTGCATGACTCTCAAGGAGTTGAGGAGAAGGAACAAGAAACTAGTTTATGATTGGGACCTCATGTAAACTCTGTCAGATGTATGATCATCTCGAGGGTAAGTATGGTAAGTAAATAATATATTTTCAAGTACATATCTTAGTGAAGCTTGAAGGACTGCTTGTTATTTTCATATCATTATGTAAACAATGTCGCGCTAGTGTCATCACAATCATTTGAAGACATATTTCAATTGTCGCACTTGTCGCTCTCAACCTGTGAGTCAATCTCAATGAGAACATGTTATCTTGTTAGCTTGAGGTGTCTTGTCATTGACTCGTGCTCAATTTGTGATCACATTGTTGTGTCTACGTGAGTACACTTGTTTTCACACTTAGTCAATCCCTGAAAAATATGTTGAGCAGACAACCCTCCATTAACCAAACCCAATCTCCACGACCTTGCACTACTGCCCAAAATTGCGCAGAGCTTGAGGTTGTCCTCTGAATATTTTTCTCTATGCAATTCTGGAAATGAGGTAGCTGAATGACTCTTAGAACTACGAAGAATTTGCCTAAGAAACCAATCTAGTATGCAGTTCCCGCAAGACCTCTCATTAAGCCTCGAGTTGGTCATCTGGAGAAAGAACTTGCGCTATGACCTTGGGTTGTACTGAGCTCCAAAATTGTATAGCTTTGTCCTACTGCCCTTCTTCCCCATTCTACAACCAGGCCAAGAATTGCGCAGAGCTGTCCTTCCATTCCATCCTTCTTCCCCGCTCTGCAACCAGCTCAGAAATTGTGCATATCTATCCTACCAACCCTTCTTTCCCTATTTACAACCAGCCCAGGATTTGCGTAGAGTTGTCCTGCCCAACCCTTCTTCCCCGCTCTACAACCAAATCATAAATTACACAGAATTTTCAAAGCTAGGACTGCCTCTTAGGATTGTGAAGTTTTTACCAGCAACTCCCATAACCCGACCTTGTGTTCCTCTGGAAAACTACACATATTTAACTGCTAGTGCCTCCTGCTTCCTGCACTATCTTCCTAGATAAATTACATAGATACCAGTTGGATGACCTGTCGAGTTCTCCCTTGGAAAATTGCGCAGATTGGCCCAACAGCTCCCCGACACGTTGCTTTTCCTTCCTCCCACAAATTTCACAGTCTTTCCTCCCAATTGGGTTTTGCCCCGTAGATGTCATTGTTGTCTCGGATTGCGAAATTTTGTCTCCTAGTGAAATTTACGCAATTTTTCCCGACAGTGCTCTGGAGCCTTGCATCGAAACCTGTGTTGTTCTCCTGTAGTATTAGTGCCTTGTCCCTCTCCTAGTCACCTGCACCGAAATGGAAAACAATGCATCATGATAGACTAGGAGATTTTTTGGATTTGATGTCGGCTCATCATGAGTGATTTCAAGAAAAGGTACATCAATGAAACATGGTGCAAAAATGAATGGGATGGAAAATAGGCACATAATAGAAGACTTGCTCACAGTTGAATGAACATATGAAGCACATCGAGCAAGCAAGAGAAAGGGAGACATTCACATGCACCATCAAGAAAAGAGCAAGACTGTTGAGGACCCCACACAATTTTCCATGCAGAGGTGATGACATGTTACATCGAGAGCATATCGTCACTCAGTAGCACAAAATCTCAACACGAGCACCAGAGTCAGCTCGTACATGTCAACAGTGTCATGTCGAGTTGTGTCATGAGATGTCTCGACCACATCACTACTATGGGCTATACTTGTTGTAATCAATGTAATGTAAAGTGGAAGTCCAAGAGACCCACATTTGAAGTCGCAGATTCACGTAAATTCAAAAAGTCATAGGACGTCAAATAGTCATGATGTAATTCTAAGAGTCACAAGGGTTAGTTATACCCCCTTGGCTATATATACCCCTCCATTTTATGAGCAAAGGAATTTTCACCTTGGCTCCTCCCACATAGCCTTGAGAGTCTATAGTATGTTCTTTGAGGAGCGAGGAGTGGCTCCAATGTCCCACTACTGGCGCTAGTGATGTATGGTGTACAGATGTGTCTTCAGTCTTTTGCTTAATTTAGACACTTGTCTCAAGCCAACAAGTTTTCATGCATGTTTTGTATCCATTTGTAAGACTACTCTTTAAACGTTTGTAATGCATGTTTTCTTAACCTGTACTAAGATAGTTGAACTACTTCAGTTATTTTAATACTCATATTGTTGAAGATGTGTCGTATTTCTTGTCATTGTTGTCCCATCCATGTGGACTACTCTGTTGGAAATTAAATAGACCATATTTGTTTATTTCTTGGTGTTAACGACCATCACCTCTCTGTGGACTATTCCACTGGACGGTGTATGTATTTTCCTTGAGCTTTGGTTTTCATGACTACTGCACCCACTGTGGACTATTCCGCTAGATGTTGGACAACCCCTTCTTGTTGTTCGTGTGTGTCTCTTCCTGGGTTGGGACTATTCCCCCTCATCAAGAGGCTCACTTTTATCTCCCCCTTTCAACAATAAGAGAACCCGGACACAGAGTTACATTAAGAACTCACCAGGCATACTCACCTCACTTTCTTGAAGTTACAAGCATAATACTCTCATGTGTTGAATAGCAAGAGCTAAGTAAAATCTCTAAGATAATCGAAACTGGGCAATCATACCAATGAGACTCCTACACCTAATAGTGTGAGGTCTAGTTGAGACTTCATATCAGGGAGATCCCCTTTGTTGGTGGTTCCAGCACCGTCAACAAACTCAAAAATACATTGGATTCTGTAAAAAGAAAATCATTGAGACAATGACCCTTTCAGTTCCTTCCTATTTGCAGTGAACACAAAAATTTTGGAGTGTTTTGAGGGCAATGTGTATGAAATCCATGTCATGTGAATCACTTTGAGATAAATCCACTGATTTTGTCCCACCAAACAACTGTTTGTATACATGCCCGAATTGTTCTGACTTTCCTTCTAAGAATACGGTATGGTAATACTCAGAATTGAGTCAGGACCTTCTCTTCTCTTAGGAAGAAATTGTGCATAGGAGTTGGAAAAAGTAATGAGAAATCTCATGGGAGGAAAAAGGAATGTTGGATATGTCTTTCGAAAATTGGAACGAATAGTGGGTAGGAGATGCCTCAGATTTGACATTGAATGAGGGGTGTTTTTGCATAGGTAAGAGAATCATCGAGTTAAAATAGTTAGCTCTGATACCATTACCAGCTAGGATGAATAAATCCACGCTTGAATGAATTTCTTCAACTCATAGCATGCATATATACAAGAGGAATTGACCTTTGTTTCATCTTCTAAGAGCTCCAAATGACTTTTCTTATTCACCTATGACCATTCATATTTCTCTTATATTAATACTTTCAAATTTAGTTACAATGTACCTCAATCCTTAAGGATTAGGCATCTAACATTTCCCCCATAATTTGAAGGGGTTTTTTGTGAGTCCAAGCATCGTTCTCAACATTTCAATTTTTTCTGTTCCAAGTGCTTTGGTGAAGATGTTTGCAATTTTCTCATTTGAGGATCAATGTCTCAAATGAATATTTTTTTCTTCTACATGATATTGAACTAGATGGTACTTAGTGTTGATGTGATTGGTTCAACCATGGAATATAGGATTCTTGGCCAATTTTACAACAAAATTATTGTTAACCAAAATAGGACAATGTACCCGTTCTCCTGAAAATTTTATAGGTATTTTCCTGAGCCAGACAATCTTTTTGACACTTGCACTTCTTGCTTCCCTCCCTTCTCTCAGAAGCTTTTTGAATATTTCACTTCTCACTTCCACTCCCCGCTTCCAACAACCTTCAACTAGATTTTCTAAGGTCTAGGGTTAAAATGTGAGCAAGGTCATGGCAAATAAAACTACCAATGGGTATGAAAATAAACTCAAGGAATGGTAAGAACTACATGGGTGAGCCAAGGAACTCCATGCAAACAAGATAAGAGAGTTGAGAAATTCAACATAATCAGAAACTTTTTTTTTACTTGGGGATCTAGTTGTTATCTCATGTGAAACGTTGAGGACGAGTTTATGAGGTGCCTTGAGTGGAACCGTTGTGTTCGTCGCTATTAGATAGAGGAATTTTAGTTTCTAGCTCCTCCAAAAGATGGATTAAAAGGTCTGAAATCATGCCTAGACTTCATCATTAAGGGCACCTTAGGCCTTATGATAGTGTTCATAGGCCAGTTATGGCTAGCTCAGGGTAGTGGGCATCATGTAACATAAAGGACGAGGGAGATGGCTTGAATAAATAATTCACTACTAAACTCAACCCAAGCAGAGATTCGCTATCCTAGTTGTTAGAGTTATTCATTACCAAGTGTCTTACAAATAGTTGCAACAAAGTATTAACGTCTCAGGTTACATATGGCATGCCAACAATGGATTCAACCACAAGGTTGAGAAACCCTAGGTAAATATTTCAAGAGATTGTGGACATGAGTCTTGGTGCAATTTTAGCCAAATCACATGCATGCCATTGTCTTTTATTCAAAATTACACCTTAAGGAAGAAACTCTAGCTTTTGGCTTATGTCTGTGTGATGTGCATTTTAATCCAAAAATTTCACGCCTAGAAGAACTAGTCCAAGGGACGAAAAAACTTTGCAAAAACTTAAACTGTGAGTAGAGAAGTATGTTGCTCCAATTGATGCTTCCTTATATTTACTAAAAAAAACCCATGAATGACCTTGTTCAAGCATCCATGCAAAATTCCTGACAATGTCACATATTGCAAGCCTTCTTTTACATTAATCTTTTTTCTTGGAAAGATTTCAATTAGAAATTAAGTATGTTATATGATTCAAGGTACATGCAATCTCTTTGCTTCTCACTATGGTTTTAATTTTGCATAAATATTCCAGAATTTTTTAGTATTCTGATAAAATGTTGGATTGATAGGAAAATATTTGAATTATTCTTATGGTGTTGTTTGTTTCAACACAGAGTTGGTGAAATTAATCTATTCTATCAAGTCAAAGCATATTCATAAAATCTAAGTCTTGTGTGTGTTGGTGAAAATAAATTGCTAACTTATGTTAAGTTTGAAATTAAATTGGTGAAAATAATCTGCTAACGTCTCCACAGGATTTCCGTTGTTCCTGTTGAGCTGATGGTCCCATTTGTACAATGTCTCCATTAGTCAAAGTTCACTCTTAGTAGTGTGATGAGAGCGCGCTCGAGTTTAGAAGCTCTGGATCAAGGTTTACAGGTTCATGCCCACATTATGAAAACTAGATTTGAGGTAGACAAGTTTGTGGGTACTACTCTTGTGGAGATGTATGCCAAAAGTGAATGAATGGAAGAATTTTCTAGGGTATTTTACCAAGTGTACGAGCCGAATGTTGTCACATGGACTGTTATGATCTCAGGATATACTCAAAATGGGAAACTCTTGAAGGCACTGAAGGTTTACAATTGAATTCTTGAGTTTGGAATTGTGAAAATATCATTAATTATGGTTAGAGTTCTAAGAGCATGGGCATCCTAGGAATTATTGGACTTGGCTCACAAATTCACACAATATTGTAAAAATTGGTATATTCTCATATGTCACTATGGGTAATGCTCATTTTTACATGTGTCTCAAGTTTGGGTATATAGAGTCAATGACAAGTGTTCAATATAATGCTTGAAAGGCATATAGATTCTTGGAATTCAGTGATAGTCAAATGTGTACAGGGTGGGAATAGTGATGAGGTTGTACAAATGTTTCAGCAAACCATACAAGTTCAAACCAGACCAGTTCAAACTAGACCAGTTCACTTTTACAAGTTTTCTTAGGGCATGCCCTAGTCTAGAAGCTCGTAAACTGGGCATATCGAGGCAATGCAAAATCACCAGGTTTGGCTTTGAGCCTTTGTACGAAGTGCACTTGTTAACATGTATCAGAAATGTCGAATGTTGCACCATTTTTTCCAAATGTTTGATGAAATGCTTATATGAAATGTATCATGGACTGTAATGATTGTTTTATATGCTCAACATGAGCATGGAAAGAAGGCTTTGAAACTCTCTTGTGAAATGTTCGGGACAGGAATGGGTGCAAAAGAGTATACCTTCACAGGTATACTTCTTGCCTATTCCAGCCTAACAACCCTGAAACATGTAAAAATGGTTCATGCTTATATTATTAGGACCAGATTTGACATAAGTCTCCATGCAAAATGGCCTTATTAACATGTATGGAAAATGCAACAGTATAGTTGATGCATTTCACGTGTTTTAACATAATGTTTTCTTGAGATGTTGTTTCATGGAATGAAATAAGAGTGGGATGCACACTGAATGTTCATGAAAAGGACGACCTTAAACTATTTGGTCGGATGTAAATTGTGGGTATAGAGCTAGATGAGTTCACTTTACCCAATGCTCTTAGGGCATGTGCGAACCTAGAAGATGTATAATAAGGTGAATGCATCCATAGTTACACAATCAAAACTAGTCATGAGTCTAATATCTAGGTTGCAACATCTCTCCCTGATATGTATACAAAGTTTGCAAGCATCAAGTCTGCTTGTAAGATTTTTAATAAAAATCCTGAATGCATCTTGATTTCATGGAGTGCCATTATTACAGGATATACCCAAAATGGGTATTGGGAAGAGGCATTAAAAAACTTTGGCTAAATTCTACAAGCAGGCTCAAAGCCAAATCAATTTAGTTTTTTCGGCATCATCGATGCTTGTGCCAACCTAACAATACTGGAAATTGGAAAGCAGGTTTGCTATCCAAAGTGGGATTGACTCACATATCTTTGTTGGAAATGTCATTGTTGACATGTATGCAAAGTATGGAAGATTGGGAGATGCACAAAAATTATTTTCCACAAAATGTGAATGTGATGCTCCCTCATGGAACATAATGATTTATGTATTTGCACAACATGGATATGGCAAGAGGCTCTCCAACTCTTCGACCAAATGCAACAAGTCGGTTTGAAGCCAAATAATATCACTTTTGTTTCTGTTATGTCGGTTTGTAGTAGCATTGGATTAGTGGATGAAGGGAGTGGGTTGTTCAATTCCATTGATCAAGATTATGGCATTACATTAACAATGGAGCATTGTGTGTGTATGGTTGACTTTTTTGGTCATCCTGGGAAATTAAATGACACTGAAGATTTAATAAATAAAATGTTGTTTGAACCAAATGCTTTGGTATGGCAGACCTTGTTGTTTTCCTGTAGAATCCATGGAAATGTGGATTTAGGGAAACAAGCAACAAAACATATTCTCAAGTTGGAACCCTAAGATGCTCCAACATATTTTCTTTTGTCCAATATATATGTTGTAGTTGGAAGGTGGGATTGTCTCACAAATGTGACGAAAAGATGAAAGAGAAAGGATTTTAAAAAGTAACCAAGAGTCAGCTGGATTGAGGTCAAAGGTAGGGTGCATAGTGTCAATGTCAAAGACAAAAGGCATCCACAAATAAAAGTGATATGTGAGAATATGGAGGAATTAACCAAGCTGATGAAGGAGGAAAGGTATGTGCTAATACAAACTTTGTTTTGCACGATATAGAGGATGAGTAGAAAAAATATTTTTTGTCCTATCATAGTGAGAAACTAGCAATTGTGTTTGGGCTTATTAGTATTCTTGGGAGAATGCCTATTCGAATTATCAAGAAGATTTTCATTTGTGGTGATTGTCATACTGCTTCTAATCTCATTTCTAAAATTGCAGGGCCAGAAATTATTGTGAGGGATGCCAGTTAGTATCATCATTTCAAGGATGGAATATGTTCTTGTGGGTATTTTTGGCGATACTAAAACAAGAGACAATTATATGTATGTGATTCCCTCTTACAAGGAAAACTAATTGATTCCCAATCTCTAGCCTCTTGCATCAACAATCTATACTCCAAGCATTAGAAGATGATCAACACTAAATTAACAAAAATTAGGATCAAAGCCCAACTAGTCTTTCTGAGAAGACACAAGTAACGTAAAATTTTATTTGCTTGGTAGAGCCAACCTTGTTGTTGGTAAGCACTATTGTGATCTAGATTCATGCCCCATTGTTCTCTTTTATTTCTAGTATCTTGTTACCTAGAACTAGAGGACATAATTACTAATGCAGAAGACAGTTTTTCCCAAAATTTGTTTCTTTGCTTCTGTTTGGTGAAACACAAAAGAAAAGAGCAACAATATTTGTTGTATCTAGATACAATCTTAGCAAAGGTATTTAACTTTTGCAAGATTAGATACCTGCTTGAAGAAAGATCACAAAATGGTGCTAGATGTTGATGGGATGCAGGAAATGGATTAAGTGTTAGGTGAAGCCTTTCACACCCTTATAAGATCATCGAGCTAGCACAAGAATTTTTCCACCAGAAAGAGCCCCTAAAAACTTACCACTATTACGATGTACAAAACATACATTAATATATAGACCATTTCAGTGGCTGGAATGAGTGGTGAATGTCAATTTCATGGTAATTTGCAATACTCACCTCATTATTTGAGTATTAGATATTCTTTGGAAAAAATTATGGAAGTATTATTACCTCTAATAAAGGTGTTGGAGAATTGACATTCAACCACGGAAACTTTACTTGTAAAATATTTTGATTATCTCTCTTATGTAAGTTATTCATATGATGTCAAATTTCAGGGTCTGTATTATAATACACCCAAATTTCCACTTTGCATATGCTTTGGATTTAACACATTCGTTGATTCAACAATTTATGGAGGGTACTAGTTTTTTCTCTGACACTTTTGCAAAAGGAGAAAGAGTAGTTGTTAGAGAGTAAAAAATAGGGTTTGTTTTCGCCAAGATGAATCCCCTACTCGGTTGAATCATAAATGAAAGCTTATGAATCTTGGGGAGACTATTTCTTATTTGGGCAAGTCCTTCGGTAAATAGTTTTTCAATTGTTGATAATTGGATATGGATGATATCCAAGTTTTAAAATTAAAAATTCAA
The DNA here is from genome assembly GCA_031772625.1 of Pinus tabuliformis. NCBI lineage: Eukaryota > Viridiplantae > Streptophyta > Pinopsida > Pinales > Pinaceae > Pinus > Pinus tabuliformis. Next base: position 89,809,527 of record CM062817.1, read on the forward strand.
GCTTGGAGTAATATTGACTTACTACCTTGTAAGAAGATTGCAATTGTTGATAAATTTCTAGCAGTGAGTCGCATTGGTTTCTCTGTCTTTTTTTCTTCTCAAGTAGCCTATAAAATGTTGGAACAGGTACTCCAAAATTTTATTAGGCAAGCAAGGTGGGGTAAAAGGGATTGATATGGTGTCTTTGAGTTTTTTGTAATTTCACTTTATCAAGTGATCAAGGGGGATTGGACATCCCCAACATTAATAGACACATGGTTTCCATTGTTCCTTTGGATTTGTGTAACATCTCTACAATTTCTTTTTTTGGGATTCTGTCAGACGTTGATATACTCTCTGCCTATAAATATTACTAATGTTTTGGGACATTTATGTTAGTGTAAGTTTCTTCTTAAATTTAACCTCTTTGCTACATGTTTTAGAATATATATAGAAACTCAAATTTTGATTGTACTTCACTTTCGATATATTTCACTTGCTTATTGGCTTCCACATTCCCATTTCTATCGGCATTCAGTTGTACCTATTGGTCCAATAGTTAGTTTTAAAATCATTGCCTATATATGCAATTTAAAGGACTACCATAACTCTCACATAATTCTTTAAAGGGTGCCAGCTCAAAGGTAGAGCACCTACTTTATACGCAAGAGGTTGGTGGTTTGATTCCACTGTGTTCTAATATGAATTAATCAATGATATTGTAGTTTTCTTTTTAATTAAATACTTTTAATATTGGTTTATTTCGATGGTGAGATATTTTTTTAGATTCATTATTTTATATTGTCTCTAAAGAGACAAAAGTGATGCTGTATTATCTTTAAATATAATTTTTTATTTTCTCTAGAGAGACAATAGTCCGGATCAAAGACATTGCCTCTTTAAAGACAATATGTCGTTAATCCCAACTATTGTCTCTAGAGAGACAAAAAAGAAATTGTCTCTAGAGAGTCAAAACTGAAATTGTCTCTAGATAGACAAAAATGCTTATGTTATATATTGTCTTTATAGAGACAATATTTTAAGACAATTTAATTTGAGACGCCCCCTTAAAGACAATATTTAAGACAATACATAAGCTTTCTTTTGTCTCAAGTTAAGATAATTTACCCAAAAATTGTCTTAAATATTGTCTTAAAACCACCCTTTGGGTTGTAGTATATAAAATGAGTTATGATTTTTTAATTACGTGATATTGATAAACCATGGTGTTGACACATTATTGTAATAAAACATATATACAACTTAACAAAATCCTTTATATGTATATAACCATTTTAATCTAGATGAACCTTCTCTTTCCTATGGGTTAGTTTTAAAAGGAGTTGTCTAATGAGGTCACAAATTTTTTTTGTGAGAAATTGCTCAAAAAATTCTAATTATTGGAGTGTTGAATCCTTTTTTTATGATAGAACTAGATTCAAAACCAACAAAAACTTATGAGAAACCCAAAATCTTAAAGTTCAAAAAATATAATCAAAATTACTAAAAATTTCAAAAATTTATTAAAATCTTACCAAAATTTCCATTATTTTATAGACAACATCATTGGTCTGTTACACAATTTTTTTTAAATATTTAAGAAAAATACACACAAAACGTAAGCGGAACTTGCAATGTTGTGATGGTCAGTACGCGACTATGGATATCATCATGCGATAAATCCTTTTATGCAAATTATAACTTCCGTCGTAAATTTCTGGGCTGCTAGGAAGTGTTATTATTTTATTATAAAAAAATCATGTATTCGAATGCACACGCAACTTGCAATGTTGTGAGGGTCAGTACGCGACTATGGATATCATAATGCGATTATAAGTTCCATCCTTATCATCAAAATTATAAGTTCCGCCATAAATTTGTGGGCACTCGGAAGCGTTATTATTTTATTATAAAAAATAATGTATTAAAATTGTGGGGATAGAGAGGGTTGGAATTTCAAAACAGATTACGCAGTCAAATTTGACAGTCTTACTTAGAAAACCTCCAACAAATTTACAGTCTGTCGCTTTAAACCACTCTCCCCTCCCCTTCCTGCCCCGCTAAATCTGTTCCTGAAAACGTACGTCTCCTGTGAGTCGAGGCACTTAACGTACCTCTCCCTTAGGGTGTCCTTATGACTCTCCCTTATGGTGTCCTTATGGTGTTTAGGCCTTACGACACGTTTGGGTCAATCCCCCTCCCCCTTCCTGCCCGGCTAAATCTGTTCCTGAAAACGTACGTCTCCTGTTAGTCGAGTCACTTAACGTACCTCTCCCTTATGGTGTTTAGGCCTTACGGCACCTTTGGGTCAATCCCTCTCCCTTATGGTGTTTAGGCGGTCAATCCTTGGACTGTTGATAGCGGGGTGGGCTGTTTCGACATCAGAGATGATTGCGACAGTCTTCGCAAGCTCAAGAAAAATCACCGAGTGACATGCCAATCAAATTCCATCGCTCGAGAAAGGTAATCGTATCGTTATGGTTCGTTATATGGATGGTTTATATTTTATAAGTATTTTATATAATAAAATTTGGTTGAATTTCCAGTTTAATACAAAATTGCAGTTTCAAGGTGACAACGCAAAAGGGAAGGCCGTATTCATTTCCACGTATAAAAAGAAAAGTTCGGTATTCAAATAAATCATAATGTTGTACGGGTAAAAGTTCTTTTCAATGAAGTTCAGTTATTACGTTAACATTAATGCCGTCTTATCTGAACAACTTCTCCGCCGGCGGCGCCTTCAATGCATTTGTTGAGACAAAGGAAACCAGAAATTGCGTCATCTTCCGAGTTGCCTGCCAGTGCCAGTTGTGTTAAACACCTTATTATAGCCTTATTCTAATGAGGTTTGAGGAGTTGCTCATTAATTTGTACGAAATGGTTGCCGTCTTATTTGAACAAATTCTCCGCCGGCGGCGCTTTCAATGCATTTGTTGAGACAAAGGAAACCAGAAATTGCGTCATCTTCCGAGTTGCCTGACAGTGCCAGTTGTGTTAAACACTTTTATTGTAATGAGGTTGAGGAGTTGCTGGAAAAGTTACTAAAATTTTGGTTAAATTTCACAACGATTTTTGTAAATCTAAATTATAGTTGTTAAACTTCAAAATTTTAAAAGTTTTAGAAATTTTTAATAATATTTCCACCATAAAAACAAAATTCAAACACTACAATTATAAAAATTTTAAATTTTTTCACCTAAATTCCAACTACCTTTAACAATCCGAATCAGTCAATTCCTAGGCCTAGGCCTCGGTAGACTACTGGATGAAACCGATGAAACTGAAAAATGTTCATTTCAATGATTCCACCCGGCACCATGCTTCTTCTTCAATGTACATGTGTCTCTATATGCCGGTCAAATTTGCCATCGCCATACAACCCAGTTACTCTCCAAGCTGGCACGCCTTTAAATACTATGGTGCCATTATATTCATTCATCTATCCATTATCCAATTCTCCCCAACGGCAAGTGTTTGTCAGATTAAGCAAAATATTGTTTGCTTCTTTGCTCCCCCACTCGAACACAGAATCGTGTGTTACTTCATCTTTAATTGACTCCATCATTCCAAATGGACTATCGATCAATTGATCATCGCTGTCTGCTTAATTTAATTAATATTGCAATGTTAATGGTAGCAGTGACATCTTCTGTAATTGTAGCGAATACGAATGGGTTAAAGGTAGGTTACTACCGGGATAGGTGCCCTGAGGCCGAGGCAATTGTAAGTGCCGTGGCCAAAGCCGTGACAGCAAATCCTGGCGTTGCACCTGCTCTCATCAGAATGCATTTCCACGACTGCTTTGTGAGAGTAAGTATACATTCTTATAATTACATATCACATATATGTAGTGGTATATATCAATCTCATGCGATAATTTGGTCATTGATGGTTGCAGGGTTGCGATCAGGCCTGGAAATTTGTGCACGTCTAAAATATATTGGAGTTCCGTCATTTTAATGCATTAAAAATTCAAATCGCAAAAATCTATTATATCGGAATTTACAAATCCTTAAAATTATTTATTATAATTAATGTTGAGTTGACAAAAATCTAATCATAATGTACATATTACACATAGGTGATTCACATGGTGATGCAGTAGGATTGCTTTGTACTTATAGGCCGACTACATGGCTATAGCAAGGTGGCAGGGCTATGGCTAGCGTGCTATATTCTTTCAAGCTCTGGTTGTTGAGAATTAATGGGACATTATGAGCACTACACGGCTATGGTAGCGCAAGAGCTAACCAGCTTGCTATCGGGCCTTTAATGCACCCGGCTTCACCATACATACATGCCCATGCCATCCATCATTTCTCCTGGAGCTCGACGACAACTTTTTCCGAAAACGGGTGACCCACCACCTCCGAGCTGGCACATGCTGTGCTGGCGCATTTTCAAACCAACGCCGGTGCATTTTCAAACGATCCCTCGCGACAAACATTCATTTGCTCCATTCGCGCTCTCGGAACAGGTCCTCTTCAACCCTCTCGAGCATTCGTTTCTCTTGCTCACGGTGCTGGCTCACCTCGCAGGGCCGCTCATGGTGTTGAACCCCGGCAGCCTGTGCCCCAGGCGTAAGGTAAATTATACTCTGTGAACAATGACATCCACCATTTTGGCTAGCGCCCGGAAGGCCCATGCATACAAATTCCACCCCGTGCTGCTATAAATCGTCTGCATTGGCAGCTCCCTAGCGTCCGGCGAAACAGATACATTCAAGGTCTCCATTTGGGCGCAGGTTCGAGCGACGCTGAAGGTGAGAGAATAGTAGGACCCTTTCTTTACCTCGATTCTTTGGGTCAGTCGTGCCTCGTTTCCAAGCCTTGCAGTGTTGATCATATCCATTTATCATTGCAGCATCATCCATTTATCATTGCAGCATCATCTGTAGTTCACATCTGAAACACACAATTTGGTCTGCTGATGCTGCAATGGGAGGCATTACTTCCTAACATTTTAGCACGAGTAACAACTGCAATTACGATTTAGTTACATTTTCTTGAATACATTTCTGGCGTTTGGCAATCGTTGTTTATAAATATTTTTGACAATTTTAACATTATATAATTCATTTATTTTCTTTATAATTGTGTGTTTAGATTATCATTATGAGCCTTCTCAAACAAATTTACTTTGACATAGAGGCCTAAGGAATCAGGATCTGCAAAACCGAATTGTGTTAACATTGCACAAAGGTTTAAAGACCTTTTTCCTTCAAAAATAAGATTAAGGAACAATCCCTAACACTGTTAACATTGTACATAGGTTTGAAGATCATTTTAATTAAGTGCAATTTATTTATTTTTTATTTATTTATTTTTTTTAGGGTTATAATTTTCGGTAAGATTATGATTTTGTATTATTTAAATTGTTTTTTGAATAGATAAATAGATTAGTTCTATGAAAATTCTTTCTACTCACACATCTGGATTATGAGATTTAGATTATGTAGATTTTACAACTTAAACTTGTGATTCTAACTTTTTCTTATTAAATTTCAACAAATTAAACAAAAAAATATAACAAAAAAACACCAAAATATAAAAGATTTGACTTAATTAAACTAACCCTTACCAAATGGAATATTATAAAAGCATGCTTTCAATGTTTAAATCAATGAAAACTATAGCGACTCCCGACCCACAAGATTAAACATTTCTATGAAACAAAGATATCAGAAATTGCAATAGTAAATGGTTTAATCAAACAGTCAGAAATATGGCAATGAATCTAAATCAATGAAAACTACAGCTACTCCCGAGCCACAAGATTAAACATTTCTATGAAACAAAGATATCAGAAATTGCAATATTAAATGGTTTAATCAAACAGTCAGAAATATGGCAATGAATCGAAAAAATATGTCCAAGCAAATATCAGTGGGAAAAAGCCACTCAAGGTTATACATCAAATCCTTCAAGAAAATAAGTAAAATTTCATGCTGGAACACATTTTCCCTTTTAATTTTCATTCATCCAGCCCAATTTTGAACCAAAATTGAAAAAATATTAATACAGAACATGAAAAAAATTATAAATTTGCATGTGAGAAAACACAACTAAATTTGCATGGGGAGAAAACACACTACTTTTCGTCTGACATCAATATCTACTATAAGCTGTGTATAATCATGTCTCACATAACTAAATATCAGGAATCTACAAATTTTACAACTAAAAATGAAAGGTATCATGTTTACATTTTCTAAAAAGTATTTTATAAGGGAACAAATTACATAATCTCCCATATCTATCTAATTGGGACCCTGATATATGTAAGATCTTGAGCCTGCCAAACTTTAGGGCCTGCTCATATCTAGAGGGTTTAAAACTATCTTTTCTTGTGCCCAAACTGGGGTGAGAACATGTTCTGTGCTTAATATACAACAAACAATATATAATTCAGCTTAAGCCATATATAGATCAAGGCAAGTGATCAAAGTTCCAGCCCTTCCCATTTTATAGTGGGTTACTGTATCATGTTGATGCAAACATGGAACCCCAACGTTACCCCTATTAATACAGAGTTGTGGATCCATGTTAAAATGAATTATTGTATTGTGTTAATGCTGAGTTGGGGGCATGCTAAAATAGGTTACTGTATTATATTAAGTTGGGTGTTAGGGTTCAAAACTCATTACACATCAAATAAATATTAAAAACTCGTCCAAAAGCCCAAACAAAAAGATTCAATCCGTAACATATGCAATAGCAAATTCATCCAATAATCTACATAGGAGAATGCCACTGTGAAAACATATACCCACCATAGCGCACAAACTATCTATAACCTGATACCATCAACCACAAAATCCATGAAGAGATGGCATATCTGCAACTGAAAATTAAAACAGCAGAGAAAAATTCTTTTAGTTCTTTTCATGTCCCTAAATGCCCCTTACACAGGTGAAAGCCTAGTCTCTGAAAGCCTAATCTCTGAAAACAACCTTGATATTAGACTTCAGCCAAAGATACAATTCTGATATATACCATACAATGACAAGAAGCACCTTTCACCAATGCAAATAACCCAGAACTAAATAATATTGCATTTCTAATTTATGAGCTGATATGCCAACCAGTCTTCAACCAGCAACTAATATACCATGCAATACTCTGAAATAACACCATTCACTGATAAATATGAGCATCATTAACAAGCTGGAAATTGTAGGGCCATTATACAAACTCAATAAAGAAAATACATGGCATTAAGTATAACAGAGGAACCTGATATCATACACAGCAATGAACCTTCATTTCAATATTCAGCCCCTTGAGGAATATCAGCAGGGATGACTACAGAAATTCGAGCTCTTCATTCCTCAATCTTTAGCCTCTGCCACAGTCCTGAATACGCTACAGGAGTTTACTTGGTGACTGATATACACGCACATCAACTAGATGTATCTCGGCCTCCTTTTAATCTTAAGCTTCAGCCACTGAGGATAGTTAATGCAGCCAGCATATAAAGAGATAATTCAGCCCAACGATATAATTGCTGCTGCCTGTGCATAAGCGGGTACTACTATTCTCATTGGAAATGATTTAATAGAATGTGCCCAGAACCACTGTGCAAAATATGAAACTGCTACAGCTATCGAATTCTTGAGTTGGTTCATGGTTTCACCATCATTTTTTTTTTTACATTTTGGATGTTGGCAAAGAGGTAATATTTGGTGTGCCTTGTTGAAGAAGTCCATTCACACTTAACACCAGAAGTGTATGCAGATTGATTTTTCCATGAGAATAAAGATTTCTGCATCAAGCCAATTACCTTTTCGGGGTAATAATGTCCATTGGAAGTTTTGATATGGAAGACATATTAGAGCTAAGCTAAAGGTTACCTAGATTTTCTAGAGTCCATTTCTATATTAGCATGTTTTTTAGGGATCTTGGACATATGTTCATATGCAATATTAAGGGTAGCCCCTTCAGGAACAACAAAAACATCCATATCATTGATTTAGATGCACCATACTTCCAATTGGAAATACCCAATCATATTTTTGTCTATACATAGTTTAAGGTTTAAGTTCTTAATGTTGCTGCAACAACAAGCACTCTCCCAAATGTGTGCCCCCCAAGATGTCTGTAAACAACACAAAAATTAACCATATAACCTACAAGCCAATGGCCCTTCTTGTGGAGCTTATCACTGGCAATAATTGAGGGATATGCATTGCTTGTAAAGCCCAGTCTATGAAATTCTCTTGTTGTCAGTCTTTTTGTTGTAGCTAATGGGGTAAGGAGAAATTTACTGAACCAGGCAATGGATCCATTATGCCTACAGGATTTACTAATTTTCTCATAAAAAACTCATCTGAAAATTCACTATTGCAGGTTACTGCAACATTGACTTTTGCTGCTGCCTGTGCATAAGCGGGTACTACTATTCTCATTGGAAATGATTTAAGAGAATGTGCCCAGAACTCGTCCATGGAAATTTGTGGAGACTCTGAGGGTATGTGCACTTATACGAATCTTACAAGAACAAGTCAAGAGTGAGAAAATTAGTGGGCATTAAAATTGCAGTTTTTGCAAAGTTATGAGTTCCTGACTTTGAACTCAACTACTGTCTAAGAAGCATACCGTAGTGCAAGAGAGGATTGGCAAAAGAGATATAAGAATGTAGAACAAGCATAGAAGGACCAAAACTTAATTGATAAGACATTGGAGCAGGCAACATTTCACAGGCATTTGTTTTCAAGCCTACAAGTTGTACGCTAGTTTGCAAAACCTGTTCACTTTCAAAACATTAAGGTTTGTTCTTCTATTTGAAATATAAAAAATATGGAAAACTTTTTGTCATCATCTGCATGTCAAACCATCAAACTTTGTCCATGTCAACTCACTTGCAAGGCACGCCAACATAACTATTTATATTTATAATGTTATACCAGCTTCATTTTTGCTTTGCAAGAATTAGACAGGGGATTGGCTTAATTTTCAGAGGCAGGAAAAGGAATTAGACTGAAAGAAATCAGACAAACAAACGTAAACAGAGAAGTGAGAAATCATTGTGCAAAATCAAAATTGCTTCTTGTTTTCAAAACGGAAGAAAGATACAATGGTAACTGAATTCAGGTGGTTGTATATGAAAGATAAGGGCACATTGTTGAAGAGTTTAAAATCTCAAGCAGATGTATTAAGCATCAATTTGTGAATAATATCTTTTTCTGCGTAGACAAAACAGTAAAAAAAGTCATTTTAGTTGTGCTATAATAGTAACTTAGAAAGTAGTATCAAGATATGAAACTAGGTGATAGTCCTTGTTTATATATATAACAACGAAAAATCCTCTAACAGCAGTAAAGTTAAATTGCCAATCAAACAGGAATAAAGTTTAAATAATCAAGAAAGCATATATATATAACTGAATGAATTCAATTGGGAATTAATTTTGAATCAAAATTATAAGACTCTGTATCTGCTCTATGGCTAATGTACAATTGCAGATTTATCATACTCCTATGAAAAAATTGTGTCGTGCACATACAACAACGGGAGCAGTGAGCTGCTACTACAGGATTGTTAGAGGTACACTTATCATCAAAAATATAAAAGGTTTCTCCAAGTACTAGTTCATTTTGAATGACAGGATCACTGCCAACAATGCTCTGAGATGAATTTCCATACAAGTCCCAAGCTTTATCAATCAAATCGGATGCCACAACCATCGAAAACAAGTAATGATGTAGAGTCTTGGCAGAAGTGCTGGAAGATTGTTGATGTTGAGATTGTGCTGCAGGGACCACAGCCTCTGAGCATTGATCTAGTTCACCTCTTGGCTGCAACTCTTTCCAATTGACAACTTCGAAGCTGGCACTGCACTTTTCTTCTGTGAATGGAAGCTCCTAGATGGAGGAGACATTACTAATGTTTGAATTTAGTAATGTCTTCAATTTGTATTTAAGCTCCTGGATGGAGGAGACATTTCTGCAAACAAAGCCCTTCATTATTTCTAATTATGGTTAAATACCTACTAGTCACTTCTATCACATTGGTTAGGCAGAGATTAATGATGCATTTAATACTTTGCTTGTTTCGATCTATTTTGGAATTATTCCTATTATACCTACAATGGGGAAATAAGCAAGGAATTGGGATGTTTGAAATGGGGCAGGTTTTGAAGTGCCACTTTCAAAATTTCAGAAATGGGAAATTGCATGTGTTATCATGTTCTCCAAAAGGGAAAGAGGTTGATTTACCTGGAAAATAAATAAACTGCTTTAGTGTCCAAGAAGATGTTAGAACCCCCCCACCAAACTAACATAAATAGAACTTACGCAAGGAGTTATAATAATATTCTTTTCCTACCTACTCTTGAACGACATTTTCCCTAACTATCATGCCCTGAGTTTGTTCCTGTCCTTGAAGAATTTGTTGAAAAGGTTCACAGTAAGGATAACTTGAAAAATATTTGTTGAATGTAACGTGTTGATAGCCATCTATTGCGACTGATGAGAAGGGGCAATGAAATGAAATCAATATGATCTTAATTGTCAATGAAGCAAGGTCATTTGGATTGGATTATTATATAATTTGTTATCTATCTTGGTAGTTTCTGGGTGGAAAAATTGGAGGAATTGGCTTCCAGACCCATTTTAGTGGCATGTCCTCATTTGGAAAATAATGCAAGTGGATATGCTATTGGAGTGGTCTTGATGGCAGGGGGTAAGTCGGTATGCTATCATTCTAATATGTATCATAGGGGTTGGGGGGTTGTCTTGAACTACCTTATGTATGATAAGGAACTCTATGTGACATCCAGTTTAAAATTATGGAAATTATGTTCTTAGATTGGTTAATTTCATAGTGTCGACCATTCTCTGATTAGGTTTGAGCAAGGAACGGTTTTAACGGTGGGCTCTGAAGTACTTAATGCCCACATCGGAACAGTATCAGTATGGAGTCTCTCACAATGCTTGGTTGATAAAGATGGATGAAAAGTGAGGGTTGGGTCCTCTCTGAATGCTTGTCATCTCAATGTCGGAGAAAATCGGTGGAGGAAGTGCTATCAATCCTCATTAGGCCAACCATCCACGTCGTTCCCTTCTTCCAACTCCCTAGTCCCTTCTTCTTTTCATGGATCCACACTCTATAAAAGCCCACGTCAGGCTTCTGTAAACACCAATGTTAGTCTGTCAGTTCTGAAATTACGACGAGCTTGGATGGGATTTTGTGTCAAGATGTCTAGAGGAGGACTCTCTACTAGTTTTCTACGTTGCATTTTTCATATTTTGGGGCTCTTATGGGTCGTGGAACAGAATTTACCAGCGCCCACTAGAAATGGTAAGAATTTAATGCATGTTTTCCTGTTTCTGAGATTACTAATACTAGATTGAATTGATGGATGAACTGTTGCCATAATGCATATATCCGTAGGTTTGTTGCCGAATGGGGACTTCACGTACGCCCCGAAGCCCTCCCCCATGAACGGCACAGTGGTCATCGACAAGAATTCTATTCCCTTCTAGCAGATTAGGGGCTTCGTGGAGTACATATCCTCTGGGAAAAAGCAAGGCGATATGGTGCTTATAGTTCCAAATGGAGTTCACGCTGCGAGGCTTGGAAACGAGGCACAACTGACCCAAAGAATCGAGGTAAAGAAAGGGTCCTACTATTCTCTCACCTTCAGCGTTGCTCAAACCTGCGCCCAAATGGAGACCTTGAATGTATCTATTCCGCCAGGCGCTGGGGAGCTGCTAATGCAGACGATTTATAACAACACGGGGTGGGATTCGTATGCATGGACCTTCCGGGTGCCGGCCAAAATGGTGGATGTGAACAATAATTTACCTTACGCCTGGGGCACAGCCTGCTGGGATTCAACACCGTGAGCGGACCTGCGAGGTGAGCCAGCACCGTGAGCAGGAGAAATGTCTGCCTGAGAGGGTTGCAGAGGACCTGTTCGGGGAGCGCGAATGGAGCAAATGAATGTTTGGCGCGAGGAATCGTTTGAAAATGCTTGGCCATTGGTTTGAAAATGCGCCAGTGCCACGGGTACTAGCTCGGAGGTGGTGGGTCCCCCGTTTTCGGAAAAAGTTGTTGTCGAGCTCCTGGAGAAACAATGGATGGCATGGGCATGTATGTATGGTGAGGCCACTATCGGGGTCATTAAAGGCTCGATAGCAGGCTGGTTAGCTCTTGCCCTATGGTAGAGCTATGGCTAGCGTGCTATATTCTTTTAAGCTCTGGTTGTTGAGAATTAATGGGACATTATGAGAGTAATCGTCGGCCATATGAATATTGATGACAGAATTTAATGACCTATTTACTAGCATTGGAATTCACTCTCTTGCAAAGAATCTACCACTTTCGCTAACCATATGTGGTTTGATGAATTATGTGTTTTATGGTTTCACATTTTCCTTTGCCATTGCTCTTTCTTGCTAATTGGAAAAAGCAATAACATCCCTACAATCTTTTAATTTACCCTACTGCACTCTTGAATTTGTTAGCATCTGAATATGGCATGCTTTCTTGTTCAAAACTGCTAGACTAGTGGTATCAACCTTTCATGTATGTAATCATTATTTACTTATGCTGTTATTTTATTGTAAAACCTGAAAAATACTTACAAGTTATGTAAAATTTGATATGGTATACAACCCTTGAGGAAATTTTGAAGTAAATTAAGGTGTGGTTGCTTTATTTACTTATGTTGTTAGTTATTGTAAAACCTGGAAAATACTTACAAGTTATATGTAAATTTTGATATGGTATACAACCTTTTAGGAAATTTTGAAATAAATTAAGGCGTGATTTCTTCCAACCAACTTAGGGGAAATTTTGAAGTAAATTAACGCATGATTTCTTCCAACCAGCTTGTGGAGCACCTCAAACTCAGGTTGTAGCCTAATACACCCTCAAATTTAAGAAAAAAAAATGTGTATTTTATTTTTTGTATTCTAATCTATTATGTGTTTTATGGTTTTATGTTATTTGGTAGTTTTGGGAAGTTGAGGATTTTGAATTTTCAAAATTGGAGTAGATAAGAGGTTTAATGTTATTTGGTAGTTTTCTGGAATGGGAAGTTGAACATTTTGAATTTTCAAAATTAGAATAGATAAAAGGTTTTAAGGTATTAGATTTATTTATGAATCAAAATTTCAAAACCATTTTCTTTCTATTTCTCTCCAATTTTTTGCATGATGTTCTGGCAATTGTTTTAAAAAGATTTTAAGGTTTGCAACCTTGTTAAATAAGGAACTTCCCAGTACCCACGACTTAGTAATATATCCAATACTCATCCAAATAAAGTTTAAGTAATTAACTAAATGTAGTGTGCTTAGAATGTTCAGTATCTAAAGTTTAAGTAACTAACTAAAGGTAGCGTAAAACTTTCGGTATCTAAACTCTGTTCTTGTTGTATAACGATCTCTAAGGTTATTTGGTAGTTTTCTAGAATCAAAAGTTGAGGATTTTGAATTTTTAAAATTCGAGTGGATAAAAAGTTTAATGCTATTGGGTATTTTTTCTAGAATTGGAAGTTGAAGATTTTGAATTTTCAAAATTGGAATAGATAAGAGGTTTTTAAAGTATTAGATCTATTTATGAATCAAAATTTCAAAATCAACATTTTCGTCCAATTCTCCCCAATTTTGTGCATGATGTTCTCACAATTGTTTTACAAAAATTTTAAGGTTCGAAACTTTGTTAAATAAGGAACTTCATAACTAAGGAGCTTGTCCAAACCTAGTAAGCTATCCAACAATTTTAAGTAATCCAACACTCATTAAAATAAATTTTAAGTAATTAACTGAAGCGTAAAATTTTCAGTATCTAAAATCTGTATAACAGTCTTTAATGCTATTTGTTAGTTTTTCTAGAAACAAAAGTTGAAGATTTTAAATTTTCAAAATTGGAGTGGATAAGATGTTTAATGTTATTTGGTAGTTTTTTGGAATCCAAAATTGAGGATTTTGAATTTTTAGAATTGCAGTGTATAAGAGGTTTTTAACCAATTTAACTAATTTAACTAAAATATAACCAATTTAATCCTATTTCAAATATGACTAGACATTAAATCTATTTATATGTTTAAAAAATCACTATGAACCATCATATTTGACAACTATACTTTGAAATTATATGCTATTGACAAGTCGTTAATTTCTTGGTGATAATTTTAACAAATCACGGTTTGACTTTTGGATTTTTTTTTTTTTTTTCAAATACATACACGAATTCCTATAAAAAACCAAGAAATAATACATATTTTTTAATTCAAACTTCACTAACAAAAATTATTTTTTTTATTTTTTTAAGAAATGGTGATATAGCTATTGGATTCCTTTTTTCAAATGCATATAGAAATTCCTATAAAAAAAATACCAGATACAGATTTCTTAACTCAAACTTCAAATTATGAATATTTTTTTTGGAAATTAAAAATATAGAAATCATAAATCAAAAATTAAATTGAATTTTAAATCATTTATACATCTTAACCTTACCATACTTGAATGAATTTAGAGGGGCTGAAATTTACTTGAAATTGTGTTTTACTTTTATTTTTATTTTTATTTAATGAAGTTAAAAAAATGAAAACCAAATATTTGTTTTCTATTTTTAGTGAGACATTATTTTTTTGGATTTGGAAATTAAAATAAAACTAGATTGAAAACTAACTGGTGTCAGTTGCATTTTTATTTTTATTTAATTAAGTTTAAAAAATGAAAAACAAATAGTTCTTTTTAATTTTAGTCAAACACATCCTTTTTTTTGGATCTGGAAATTGTAATAAAACTAGAATTCGAGTCTAGTGAGGAAAGATTGAAAACTTTCATATATAATATATGTATAGACTAGAATATGTTAAAAATAATGTTTCCAGGTTGACAAATGTCTGAACATTTTGTCCTCTGTACATTGTTGCACATGTGTTGCTAATGGTAAAACTACATAAAATATTATAGAATAATGAAAAATGTCTGTGATTAGAAGTTTAAAAGCCTTTTTAGAATAATGAAAAAGGTCTGTGATTAGAATTTTATGAGCCTTTTTAGAATAACAAAAAAGGTTCATAATTAGAATTTTCCCTCCCTTGTTTTGGAGTTTACAAGGAAAATCGCTTCAATCTAGTTTGTACACGCATGAGAAGGATCTGTTTATGCTGAAGGTCGTTTATGAATTGAACTCTAGTCTTCTGTTAAAAAAACCCTAAATTATTGTTCTAGCAACGTTTGGAATTGTCAATGTTTATGAATTGAATTTTAGTCTTATCTGTTAAAAAAAAACATAAATTATTGTTCTAGCAACATTTGGAATTGTCAACCCAAAAATAAATTTACGAGAACAATTTGTAATTGTTCAATCCTCTTGCTTTACTGTTGAAAATTTATAGCTGAATGATCAACTAAAAATCCACACTGTCCATATTTGTTTTCAAGTGTTTCGCTGCTTGAAGATTGTCCAAATTGGGGATCCCCTGTTGATATTTCAGCGATTTGTTTTTGTTAGAGATGGATATATCTATGTGACGTCTAGAAGTTTGCAATTATAAGCACAACTTTCATAATTTGGTTTAAAAAATGTTGTGTTAATCATGAATAAACGCTGGTAGTTGTTACTTTTAGTAAATTTCCATAATTCCACTATATTTTCAACATCATACAATGTAATATGATTAGTATTATACTGACATTGGAGGCTTGGATGACCATGCTCACGCTGTGGATGTTCTATGAAAACTATATGATTCTACTTCGAAGCTTTATGAACAAACATAGAATTATTTCTTGATTATTACATAGAAGAGTTAAATGAGGAAAGATCCAATACTACTAGTTTAGTTTATTACAATGAAAGGTGATTTATTGGGGTAAAACGTAAAGTGAAGGGCATGTAAAATGCAAAAACGTCATGAAATTCTAATTTGAAGGGCAAAGAGAATTTGAAATTCCAAAACTGGTTGCGATGGATCCATACTGATCGATTCTACAACAGGAAATCAAGAAGAGAAAGACTCACCTGCAAATAATCTGAGGCTCCATGGGTTCGAAATAATTGATGAAGCAAAGTCCATTTTGGAGGACAAATTCTCGAACGTCGTCTCATGCGCTGACATCCTTGCCTTTGCTGCAAGAGATAGCGCCCACCAAGTAATTCACCTACCCATACCCTCTCTTTATCGCTCTGTGATATTGTAACTATATCTTTATATTCATATTACCGTATATTGGTATTCCCGAATGCTGGTGGATTAATTTAGGAAGTGCTAGCAGGACGAAGATACGGAAGGATCTCTCGAGCATCAAACATCCCAAGGAATCTCCCTGCTCCAGAATTCAATGTAAACCAACTCACACAAATTTTCGCTGCAAAATATTTGTCACAGGAAGACATGGTCACTCTCTCAGGTCGCTACCATCCGACTGCTACTGATTAACAATAATGATGAGCATCAATCATATTTTAACATAATTTAATATATTTTCAGGGGCGCATTCTATCGGGGTTTCTCATTGCTCTTCATTCAGCGCAAACAGGCTTTATAATTTCAGTGGAATAGTTCATCACGACCCCAGTATGGATTCTCGATTCGCTTTGTCACTGAAAGCCAAATTCCCAATCCCTACTTCTAATTCAAACTCTGATCCAACTGTGCATTTGGATTCATTGACACCCAGACAATTAGATGAGAAATATTACTTGGATCTTCAAGTAAAACGTGGAGTGCTGACCTCTGATCAGACATTGATGTGGAGTCCATCCATGTTGAAATGATAATTTCAATTGCAGCAATTTTATTTTTTTTTTTCGGAAAACTGTCATGGGTTTCCCTGCACCGCCTTTTACCGAACAATGGTATTTCTCCAAGGGCAGCGATCACACCCATAGGCTGACACGTGGCGTGAGCAGTTTTGCCAAAACTACTTTCCCCAGCGCGTAAAGTGCGGTAAGAAGGGCCGTGTGATTTTGCTGACAGTCGTCTGATTGATATCAAGGTTCGATGTACAGGCCTGCACCATGGAGCTGTTCATTACGTGACGTGAATTGCCATTCTCATTAATGGCCAGTTTTATCAGTAAAATAATTAATGAAATTTACTACGATCGTAGATTGTAGGTGAAGACTTTTAATTTTATTATTTTTTTAATTCATGGGAGTATGGCACAAGTAAAAAAATGTAACGTCATTTTTGTTGTTCGTTGACTATGCAATGTAATACGTAGCACGCAGAAGCGTGAAAGTAAGTTGAATTTTTTTTTTACACATAGCAGTGTAAAATTTGCAAGGAGAGACAGAGTGAAATTTCTTTCTGGAACTGAAGTGTTCTTGTGTAATCCCTCTGTTGGAGGAAGATTTTTTTTTTTTTTTAACACCAGTCCTGTTAATGAATGCAAAGTTTTTTTTTGGTGCCTTAAAAAAACTCTGTTTCTCTGTGTCAAAACAGAGTATTATTCTCTGTTCAATTATTTTTGTTTGGAATTATCAGAAATTCCCAACATGGTATCAGAGCTTGTCCAGGCTCTTTGAAGGTGTCAAAGAAGCTGAAGGAAGGGTTTCTTGCTGCAGCAGCTTCTCCAGCAGAGTGAAGACTCAGTCAAGAAAGAATCCAAGGTATTTCTCAAGTTAGTTTTTGTGTTACTATTGAGGACAGTCAGTTCTTTTAAATACACAGTCAAGTATTTTGAAGCATAGTTAAGAGTGCAAGAATGGCTGGAGCCACACTAGCATGGGTATCTGTAATACTCAGCTCCCACAATTTAATGGGAAAAACTATGACTATTGGGCAATAACTATGAAAGCTTTGCTTGCTTCCCAAGACTTATGGGAATTTTTTGAGGATGGTTTTGAAGAACCAGCAGATGAAAATGAGTTTAATAATTTAACTCAGGCAGAGAAAGATCTGTTGAAGAGCAATAAGAAGAAGGATTCTAAAGCCCTCTACTTTTTGTATCAAGCAGTGCATGAGAGTGTGTTTCCAAGGATAGCAGCAGCCAAGAGATCCAAAGAAGCATGGCAAACTCTCAAGATAGCCTATCAAGGCATGGAGAAAGTGAAGACAACAAAACTACAGTTGTTGAGGAGAGATTTTGAGACTCTCTGCATGAAGGAGTCAGATAATATTGACTCATTCTTCACACATGTGATTGGTCTGGTCACACAGATAAGGTCTCATGGAGAGATTCTTGAAGAAAGGAGGATTGTGGAGAAAATATTGAGGATCCTACCCTCAAGGTTTGATGTGATTGTCACCACCATAGAAGAGACAAAGGATCTCACAAACTTCTCAGTTGATGAACTACATGCATCACTGATAACACATGAGCAAAAACTCATCTCTAGAGCATGCCTTTAAGACCCAGATGTTCTTTGGAAGAGGAAGAGTTCAAGGTAGAGGAAACAAGAGAGGAAGAGGCAGAAGCCAAAACAGAGGTGGAAGAAATAGTCCAGCAATTGCTCAAGGAAGAGGCAGCAATCCAAATCAGAACCAAGGCCAAGGTAGCAGCCAACCAAGTGGACAACATCATGCTCAAGGACAAAGGTATGATAAATCCAATGTCCAATGTCACTATTGTAAAAAATATGGGCATTATGCAAATGAATGTAGGAAGAAGCAGCATGATATGAGTAATAGAACTAGTGCAAATTTCACTAGAGAAAATATCAGCCAAGATAATTTGTTTTTTGCTTGTAATATGACTGAAGAAAAGAGTGAAGATGTATGGTTCCTAGACTTTGGTTCCAGTAACCATATGACAGGAAACATAGCCCTGTTTTCTATGTTAGATCAGAGTGTGAAGTCACAAGTCACACTAGGGACTGATAATAAAGTTTCTGTTACGGGAAAAGGAGAAGTAAATGTCTTAACAAAGAAAAGTGAAAAGAAAACTATATCAAATGTTTATTATGTTCCCTGGAATGAAATGTAACCTCATAAGTGTTGGACAACTTATTCAAAAGGGGTACAATGTTTTCTTTGTGGATGATGTATGCACCATCATGGATAAAAGACCCAGCAAACAATGTATTGCTGAAGTGAAGATGACAAGGAATAGGATGTTCCCTCTCAGGATGAAAGCAGATTTAAAAAATGGAGAAGAAATAGCAGCAGTGACACAAGAGGCTTTCCAAAGCGAACCAAAAGATGAAAATTGGTTGTTGCACTCAAGATTTGGACATATCAACTTTGGAGGTCTTAACTTGTTGAATAGAAAAGGAATGGTAAGAGGATTACCATTGATAGAGAAACCAGACAGCCTTTGTGAAGTTTGTATCTTGGGGAAACAACACAGAGAAAGTTTTCCATATGGGAAAAGCATAAGGGCAAAAGAAACCTTAGAGATTGTCCACTCAGATTTATGTGGACCGATGCAAACTCCATCACTTGCAAGCAACCACTATATACTAACATTTATTGATGATTTTACTAGAAAAACTTGGGTTTATTTCCTGAAGAACAAAAGTGAAGTGTTTGAAAGATTTTGCAATTTCAAAGCACTTGTAGAAAACCAAAGCGGGCTGCATATCAAAGTTCTAAGAACTGATAGAGGAGGTGAGTATATCTCCAAAGAATTTCTACGTTTTTGTAGAGAAAATGGAATTCATAAGCAGTTTACCACTAGGTACACTCCGCAGCAAAATGGAGTTGCCGAAAGGAAGAATAGGACAATCATGGATATGGCGAGGAGTATGTTAAAGGCAAAGCATTTTCCAAATGATTATTGGGCTGAAGCTGTACACTGTGCAGCGTACATTTTGAATAGATGCCCTACAAAAGCAGTCATGAACAGAGTGCTGGAAGAAGCATAGAGTGAGACAAAGCAAGGTGTCACCCACATGAAATTTTTTGGATGTGTGGCTTATGCACACATTCCAGATCAACTAAGGAAGAATTTGGACAGCAAAGGGGAGAAATGTATTTTCATTGGATACAGTGAGGAATTCAAAGCTCACAGGTTGTATAACCCATCCACCAAGAAGCTTATTGTGAGTAGAGATGTTCAATTCATTGAGGAGGAAGCTTGGTATGGAAGCATAGAGAAAACAATGAATGTTAAAAACTCTTTGTCTCATGATGAAGATGATGAGGAGATGGCTGAAATACATCCCCAAACAGCAGCACCAACACAAGGGCAGCAAGAGACACCCTTGAGGAGAAATGAAAGTGCTTCTTCAAGCACTTGTACACCAAATGAAAGATGTAAGAAGTTCAGAAATTTAAGTGACATTTATGAACAAGAGGCAGCAAATGAAGGTATGAACTCTTTGTTTGCTTTATACTATCATGTTGACGACCTTGTTCATTTCGAAGAAGCAATTAAGGATAGGAAATGGATAGAAGCTATGGATGAGGAGATCAAAGCCATAGAAAGAAACAAGACATGGGATTTAGTTGAACTACCAAAAGGAAAAGAAGTCATTGGAGTTAAATGGGTCTACAAGACCAAGAGTAATGCTAAAGGCAAAATAGAAAGACACAAGGCAAGGCTTGTTGTCAAAGGATATAAGCAGCAGTATGGGAGAGACTATGAGGAAACTTTCGCACCGGTTGCTAGAATGGAAACCGTGAGAGCAGTGATGTCCATAGCAGCACAAAACAAGTGGAAAGTTTACCAAATGAACGTGAAGTCAGCATTCCTAAATGGAGTGTTAATGGAAGAGGTTTACATTGAACAACCTCTAGGCTATGAAAAGAAAGGCCAAGAGCACAAAGTGTGCAGATTGAAGAAAGCTATTTATGGGCTGAAGCAAGCACCAAGAGCGTGGTACAGTAGGATAGATTCCTATCTACTGGAAAATGGATTTGAAAAGTGTGAGGGAGAACCCACCCTCTACATCAAAGAAAAATATGGTAAAATACTAATTGTTGTGTTATATGTTGATGATGTTATTTTCACAGGTAATGATGATTACCTTATTGAAAATTTCAAAATAGTCATGAAAGAAGAATTTGAAATGACTGACATGGGTTTGCTGAGATACTTCTTAAGAATAGAAGAAGAACAAAATGGAAATGGGATTTTTATCTCACAAGCGAAATATGTTAATGAAGTGTTGGAAAGATTTAATATGCAAGAGAGCAAAGCAGCGATCACTCCCACAGTGATGGGATTAAAACTCGGCAAAGAGGACAAGAACAAGGATTTTGATCCTAGTTTGTACAAGAGCATAGTTGGCAGCCTCGTGTATTTGACTGCAACTAGGCCGGATATAATGCATGCTGTCAGTTTGATTTCCAGATTCATGGAGAGGCCAAAAGAAACACATTGGCAGGCAGCAAAAAGGATTCTGAGGTATGTTAAAGGTACTAAAAGGTTTGGCATTTTATATACTGCTTCACAATGTTCATATTTAATTGGATACACTGATAGTGATTGGGCTGGAAGTGTAGATGATTAGAAAAGCACATCGGTTATGTTTTTCACATGGGTTCAGGAGCCATTTCATGGGCTTCTAAAAAACAGCCTATTGTAGCATTGTCTACAGCAGAACCAGAATATGTGGCAGCTACAGCAGCAGCGTGTTAAGCAATTTGGATGAGAAGGATGTTAAGGAGTTTATGCCAAGAGCAAGCAAAAGGAATTGTGATTTTTTGTGACAATAGTTCAGCTATTGCATTATCCAAAAATTCTGTGTTTCATAAGAGAACGAAACACATTGACACAAAGTTTTATTACATCAGGGAATTGGTAAACAATGGAGAAATTGTTTTAGAACACTGCAGAACTCAGGAGCAGGTTGCAGATATTATGACCAAACCATTGGGGCAGAAAAGTTTTGAGTTTTTGAGGAAATGTCTGGGTATGACTGATAACCCAGCAGTTGAAATTAAAGGGGAGTGTTGAAATGATAATTTCAACTGCAGCGTTTTTTTTTTTTCTGGAAAACTGCCATGGGTTTCCCCGCACCGCCTTTTACCGAACAGTGGTATTTCTCCAAGGGTAGCGATCACACCCATAGGCTGACACATGGTGTGAGCAGTTTTGCCAAAACTACTTTCCCCGGCGCGTAAAGTGCGGTAAAAAGGGTCGTGCGATTTTGCTGACAGCCGTCCTATTGATATCAAGGTTCGATGTAGAGGCTTGCACCATGGAGCTGTTCATCACGTGACATGAATTGCCATTCTCATTAATGGCCAGTTTTATCAGTAAAATAATTAATGAAATTTACTACGGTCGTAGAATGTAGGTGAAGACTTTTAATTTTATTATTTTTTTAATTCACGGGAGTATGGCACAAGTAAAAAAACATAACGTCATTTTTGTTGTTCGTTGACTATCCAATGTAATACGCAGCACGCAGAAACATGAAAGTAAGTTGAAATTTTTTTTTACACACAGCGGTGTAAAATTTGCAAGGAGAGACAGAGTGAAATTTCTTTCTGGAACTGAAGCGTTCTTGTGTAATCCCTCTGTTGGAGGAAGAATTTTTTTTTGTAACATCAGTCCTGTTAATGAATGCAATTTTTTTTTTTGGTGCCTTAAAAAAATTCTGTTTCTCTGTGTCAAAACAGAGCATTATTCTCTGTTCAGTTATTTTTGTTTGGAATTATCAGAAATTCCCAACAATCGACAGCCATAATGGTGAAGATCAACTCCAAATACCCATCTATTTGGAGGAAGAAATTTGGAAGGGAAATGGTGATGATGGGTGAAGTAGATGTGTTGACAGCGTTGCAGGGGGAGATTTGGAAAAATTGCCGGATTGTCAACTAACCAAACTCAAATGGAAGCGAAGGAACTGTGAAACCAGACATGCCAGAGCCAACTATGATTTATTGCAATTATCTTATATTTATTTTCCAAGTGGGATGCAATTTCACTAGAGTGCATTACTAGTATAGTATTGTTTGTTTTATAAACTAGCATTTGCACCATTTGTTGCAAAGGAAATGCCGTAAGGCATAAATTCAAGAAGCATTGTGACCTATAAAGAATCATTGAAGATGAAAATTAGTAGGTGAAGGGTAAAGAGCTCGTACCCAATGTTCATTGCATTAAATAGGTCTTGTTCTTTTTGGAAACATTTTGGCTATGACATCTGGCCAAAAAAAACTTCTCATTTTTAGCAGGCTATGGAATGACTTCAACTAGAAGGAGACAATATTGGATACTATTGCAGGTATTGAGGAGCAGAATGTTGTCCTCGTTAGTAAGATGAATAAGGGAAACAAGAAAAGAGGAACTACGAAGGGTTGAAAAGGGAAGAAAGAGAAGCCAAGTTCTTGTAACCAGGGAAAGAAGGACTTGAGCCACATCAAGTGCTTCCAGTGTCAAAAATTTGGGCACTTTTCTTCCAATGTCATCAAAAGAAGGGGAAAGAGATTATAATTTGAGAAAGAGATGAGGCAAGTAAGAATTTCCAAGGTCCAAAAATTTTTAATTACACCGAATAGAGAGGGACTTCTACAAAGCATGAATGGTTCTCGTGTTTCTATCTGTTGGAGGAGAAGAAATAGAGAGGTACAGAAAAACCTTGCTACTATTTCTCAAGGAACTGTAGTATTTGAAGAAACTCTCCACCATACTTCCACCATATTTGGCAACAAAAAACCCGATTAAGGTATGCATTATAATTCGAAAAATTTCACTCTTTTTGTGACTGCCTTGGATGTCCAGGGCTTAGATTTTGGAAAGCTTCGACTTGATCTCAGCAAATGGCTTCCAGAATTTATAGCCGATGATAGAGAGAATGCAAAGCCCAGAAGCTCGACTACAAGTTTTAAGCTTGCGGGTAAGGTTAAAGGAGGAACTTTAATTGTGACATTCCATTATATGATCCTGAACAAGGAGTTGTGGCAATTGCCAAAAAGTGTTGGTGATGTACATTTTCGTCACAGATTATCAAAGCAATCTATAAGTCCATCAATATGTGCATTAGGAGTTCATGTATCTGACTCCATATCTGCACCCAAGACAAATCATGAACATATAACTGATTTGAGCCTAGAAGACCCTGTTAATGAGAGCCCTTCTACAACTAGCGTGCAAGTTCAACCGACAGAAGATGTGAAGGGGTCCAGTTTGGCATCCTTGTTTTCTCTTGAAGCAAAAATCAGCTCATTCCCTCCAGTCAGTCATCGAGATCGATCTATTTGTATTTTTAGAGAGGCTGCTTCGAAGAATGATAATAAAGTTGTTATTCTAGAGGATGATATTGAGTTCACAGTTGTTGAGAAGGGGGTGGAGATGAGCGGTGGAAATCTGTCAAAATTACTGGATGGAAATAAGATTTGTGAAGTGAATAGTTTGACATCTAGAGAAGAGGACAGTAGGATGGAGAATGGCACAAGTGTCTCACAGGTTCAGCAATCAATTTCTGTTGATTCCTATTTGGAGAAGAATGGTGACGCTCATGTGTCTCATGAGCATAAAAAAGAAAGACACAGCAATTTGGAAAACGCTTCTAATAGAGATGATGATGATTTGGTTGAGAGTGAATTCCTCAATATGCTTTGTAAAGATCATATTTTGTTTTGTTTAGGCGCTGTAAGTGAAACAGGCTCTAGCAATGTTTACCTTTTGCTTTAAACTTATTGTAGACAGATCTGAAGATGTCTTTCCTAGTCTGTTGAAGATGTATGATATATGAATCGTCTATAAGCACAATGAATATTTATCGAAGACATGCTGCTTCAGAGACTCATGTGTTCCTGAAGATGCTTCTAGGTTCAAACTAACTTCCAAACAATGAATTAAGTTTTTTAGTCTCAAACAATTGAATCTTTTTTTTTTTGCTACAGACTTCAAATTTTGGACTAGAATTGATAAGATGTGATCATATTTAAATTTCAATGCAGAATATCAATTGTACATTTGAATATTCTTCATCAAATCATACATTCAACAGTTCTAACAATCAATGACCATAGATCAATGTGCTTTACAAGGAGTAAAATAGTGCTTTGATTAGATTTGTATCAAGAGAAATTATTTTGGACTATCTAGAAGTATCTTGGATTTTGGTTTTGGTCTTATATATCTTATCAACCAAAGCTACTTCTCAGATGAGACTACAATTTTGATTGTCTTTGCCATATCCACACTGCTTAATTTAAATGTTGGCAAACAAACTAGACATTTGATATTATATTAAATCATCTACTGAAATTATTCCACGCTAACCCTAGCGCATTGATCAAGCCTTAGAAACTCTCCAAATCTTCCCCAATTCCAATCTCAGCATCACTAATTACCTCCTGTTTCTTTTTACAGCAGAGGATGTAAAAAATCCCACCAAGTTCATCACTTGTCTACCAGGGATCCTGGCACTCTTGCCAAAAGATCTTTGTTCTTTTTATCGAGAGGAATACTCTTTTGATCTCATATTTTATACACAAGTTTATGAAAGCGAAATCCAGAGTCAAGAATCTTCCCACTAGCAAAATAGCATGACTTATGCTGGGTCAAACTAGCCAAAAAAAATTTCTGCAATAAATCTGTTGTAACCTTTGGAACAATTTGTTTACATTGTGTACTGAACCTGTAATATGTATAGATAAATCATTTGTCTAGGACTTCTCTGCTAAGATTGAAAATATTTATTTTCCATTTAAATGAAAATTTCTATGATTTTAAGGTTGTTAACACTAATTGTTTTGCTCAATGCGAAGAAAAGATGGAAGAAGATAAAAAAATAAAGTAATCAGTTGAAGTTTCTTTAATGATTTGCTGAAGACTATAACAGAGTAGAATTTGTGTAAATGCAACCTCTTCAGTTAAACTTTCCTTGCTATCAATCACATGCTACAGTAAGAACATGGGTACTTAATAGGCAAAAGTAAGTTGAATTCCTGTGATAGACTAGAAAGCAGACATAACCCAAAATTCCCAACTCTAAATTCATAATGACTGATTTCATTCTTCTTTCTTCAGACTAACCATTATGGTTCGTGTTGGGGGACATACACTATCCCAAGGACTTCTATAGGTAGGCTTCTTTAAAAGAAGTGACTGTGAAGTTGAACAAATTTGTACCTCAAGCCTTAAAACTGTAAACAAATCAAGTACCTTTTGTTTTCAACATATTGTAGACAGATCTGAAGATGCCTTTTCTAGTCTGTTGAAGATGTATGATATATGAATAATCTATAAGAACAATGAATATTCATCAAAGATGTGCCGCTTCAAAGACTCATGTGTTCCTGAAGATGCTTCTAGGTTCAAACTGACTTCTAAACAGTGAATTAATTTTTTAGTCTCAAACAGTGGAATCTTGTTAATTCATTTCTGCTACAGACTTCAAATTTTGGACTAGAATTGATAAGATGTGATAGTATTTAAATTTCAATGCAAAATATCAAATGTACATTTGAATATTCTTCATCTAATCATACATTCAACAGTTCCAACAATCAATGACCATAGATCAATGCACTTTACAAGGAGTAAAATAGTGCTTTGATCAGATTTGTATCAAGAGAAATTATTTTGGACTATCTAGAAGTATCTTGGATTTTGGTTTTGGTCTTATATATCTTATCAATCGAAGCTACTTCTTAGATGAGACTACAATTTTGATTATCTTCAAAGCTCAAATTACGTAACACAAGTCAATGGTGTGCATTCAGTAAACTTCTAGACCTGTGTCTACAGTCGTTAAACCTCAGCAAACAAGACCAACAGCTACCACAAACTCAAAAGAAAGGTTAAATCATTTCGTAGGGTTTAAATTATAATGTAATAAACTTGAAGAGAAAAAATTGAACTATAATTAGGGTGAGACCAAGCTAAATGATTGAGGCCAAAGATGCTTCTCTGAATTTTGTTTAAAACACAAGGTCATCGGGCTTGCTACAAGATCAGATCTGAGCATATGATAATGCAAGGAGAGAGAGTTAATTGTCACAAATCTTACATCGGATAAGTGTCCTGAGTTTATTTTTGGATTATTAGTTAGGGTTACACCAAATCTATTCTATATGCCGCAGAAAGGAACCACAAATAATGGCCTTCAGATCTGTCTTGGAGAACCCTTTTAAAAATTTGAAATCTCTTCAGTTAAACTTGTCTTGCTAGCAATCACACACTAGAGTAAGACTTGGGCACCTCAGCTGAAAGTGCTATATCATCTGTCTATGGGGGGATTCTTAACCCACAATGGTTAGAACTCCACCATTGAAAGCATCAACATGGGCATTCCCATGATTGGGTGGCCCTACTAATCAGAACAATTTCTCAACTCTAATTTTTCAAGGGATATATGGAAAGTAGGCATGGATTTAGAGGGTAAAGCTGATGAAAATGGTTTGGTAAAGTCTGTTGACATAGAGAAAGTGGTGAGAAGGCTCATGCAAGGATATGAAGGGAGGGAATTAAGGAAGAATGTTGCCAAACTTAGGGACGCTGCAATCAAGGCAGTGATGCCCGGTGGTTCCTCACAAACTAATATTGACACATTTGTTGAGCGCATCAGAATCTTTCCCACCAGCAAAATAACATGACTTCTGCTGGGTCAAACTAGCGACAATTTTTTGCTACAATAAGTCTGAATGGGCCAAGAAACGAGATCCTTGAGGGTTAAACACCACAGACAAGAAACAGGGTTCCGGTCTCATAAATTTGCAATGGATCTTTTGGTAGAGCGATGACTAGTGGATCCATTTCCTTGGTTGAATCATAAAAACCCATGAGTGATTATGGACACTATACCTCAGATGTTCTGCAGTAATTTCAGGAAGCAGGGTCTGATTGAAAGTAGATCATAACTCTGCACTTAAGCTACTTTCCAAACTATTACAGTTAGCAGGGTTGATGTGCAAAGGGTGATACAAGTGAGCTTTCAAAGCCTACCTCATTGACATTTTTCCACGTTTAGTAACATAATAACACGTTGAGGTTTGATTTAGCACCCAGATCTCAATGCAATAATGGTATTGTTGGCAAATGGAAGGGCAAGATAAAGGGAAATAAAAATTCCAAGTTTACAAGCATGATCTACAACCTCCTCTAAGTTTGCTCGACTCGTTCCTATAATTGGAAATATCTTCTCTAAGTTTGCTCGGCTTGTTCCTATAACTGGAAATCTCTCGGTCAAGTTTTGAAGTAAGGCGATGAGTTTTAATGTGTTTTCCTTCAGTGCATTTGATGTCCAGAGGCCACATTCACTGTTTATAATTAGTTTCGTGTGTGAGGATCTCAGTAACATCAATTACCTAGATTAAAAACCATATAGGATAAAAGTCATTCCCACAAAGACAATTTTGATTCAAGTGAAGCAACACTCTAACTGAGCACCAAACTTCTTTTGCACACCTATCACAGGCCAGACAACTAGGCCAGAGCTCCAAGGATCTTGCCACAAAATAGAAACTCGTTACAACTGAACCAAATATGGAACTGGGTGTCTTGTTTTCTATTCTAAAATGGGGAACCGAGATGAGATGAGCACAGGAAAATGCCAGCTAAACGAATGGAATAACATGGTGGAGGTGTTAAATGAGACATTTCCTTAACCTGAAACCCTCTATGGAAATGAAAAGAAATCAGGAATCTAGAAGCGATAAGCAATTAGGAAACTGGCTAGATAGAAATGCAAATGAGAGGAGGGTTTCTGCCATGGCTGTCTAACTTCTGTCTACCTTCATTCTGCAACGCAAGCCCGTTGCAAGCCATGGCCGTCTAACTTCATTCTACAACACAAGCCAGTTGCAACCCATGGTCGTCTACCTTCACTCTGGACAAGTCATGGCCGTCTCCCTCCAGGCTTCGGAAGAAAAAGATGAAGGTTCGCTGCTGCAAGAAAAAGATGAAGTCTAGACTGTTATTATTTCAATTATAACTATATTTGTGATTAACAGTGGAAATTTTTTTAATAATCTAACATCAGATCAGACAGGTCATAATAAGACAGGTAAGATTAGAGGAGGGTTGATTTCAGAGGGAAATGCTTTACAGCGTAAATATTTTTTTGATTTGGGAGGATGGTAAAAAGTGGCTAGAATCTAGGAAAAATAATTTCAAAAAATCTTGTAGAGGCAGTGTTTGAATCGTGTTTTTGATGGTGGAAATGGATTCAGCACCATCAAAAACGTCTAACACACCTAAAATTTTGAAATTTAACAACTATGACTTGGATTTACAAAAATCCTCCAGCTAGTTAGATAAATATTTTAAAACTAACATATCCTAATGCATGTGAAAGGGGAGGTTCACGTAGATCGAGATCATTATATTTTGTAGGAAACACATCATTTTATGATATATCTATATCTATATATATATATATATATATATATATATATATATATATATATATATATATATATATATATATACACACACACACACACTAAAGATTACTATTAGATATTAGTTTTTCTGAAAAAGTAAGATTTTAGTTTTCAAGTAAGAATCACTATTAATTTAGCATTAACCAAATCAAATTATAATGTTTAATTTTGAAAAATAATTAATTAATTTTCAAGATTACTAAAAAAACATTATTTTTTTAAAACATTTGATTGCAACATAACTTGAAGGTCTTATTGCAGTGGTTGCACAATATAATGCCATATAGATAATTTCCTGACATATTTTATCCTAAATTTATGGATATAGTTGCAATAATCATGTTTGATTTTTAGATAGTTGTGTGGTGTTTTTTTATTCTTAATCTTTGCAAGAAAAACATCTAAAAATAAAATTCTTGAAAATAGCCCATGCTAAAGTATATAACATATTTATCATGTGTGACTTCCCACCACAATTTAAGCAAGTATTTGCATTAAAAAATGGTTAGGAATAAGATGTAAATAAATATACTTACAACGAGTTACTTCCCACCATTATATATGTTTACTTCAACCCTTATATAGGAGTAAAACTATAAATGTCTATGTTTACTAGTTGCTACTACCTACCAAAATTTATGCAATTCCTTGTGCCTGTGGAAGCTATTAATTTATCCACTTTGTTGTAGCTAAATCTTGCACATACCGCTCAAGTGCAGGAGGAGACACAAAAAGCTCCCTAGGGATAACCTCTAGGTTTATTGTAGACCAGTGTCTAGGACATCTTAAATAAATGAGTGCATGAAAGGTTATATGTGAGGGGTTTGCAGCACTCCAATTGTCACGTAAAAAGGTTATAGGAGGGGCTTGGTTCAATAAGCCTTCAATGAGGTAGATTCAAGCCAAATTATGGATCCAAATGTTGGGGGTATATTGGGGAAATCTCAAAGAGAAATGGCTTCTTCCTCTGGTGGCCAACACACAGAAATGAAACATCTTAAAATTGAAGTTGTAGGAATGGTGGAGAGGGGGAAAGGAAGGAGGAAATTTGATGCATAGGGATGTAACAACAGAATCTTAAGAAGTAATGTTCTAGTAGAAAGTGGAATTCTATGGATAGGGTTGTAAACAACACAGAATCTTAAACCATGGTTTTCCAGTGAAATGATAGAAATAGAGGAGTCAAAAAGAAGGTTTCAGATCAAACATGACATGGGTATCATTCTCTGCCAAAACCTAACGTAGATCTTGACTAATACAGGTCCTATAGGTTAATCAAATGCACAAATAAATTTTTAATTTTACAAGTACTACCACGCTAGTGAATAACACATATAGGTCTGTGATAAGCACAACTATTGTCTTCTATGAGCAGCTAAGATAAATCCATAGATTGAAGAGGAACCAATTGTGTTCATTTTACTATTTCAAAGGAAAAAAACACAGATGAATGAGAACACTGAGAGGAATATCTTGCACGTTAATCATGCATTGAATCAAAAGGGAATTGCCATTTATCTGAAAGG
This sequence comes from Pinus tabuliformis, assembly GCA_031772625.1. Classification (NCBI taxonomy): domain Eukaryota; kingdom Viridiplantae; phylum Streptophyta; class Pinopsida; order Pinales; family Pinaceae; genus Pinus; species Pinus tabuliformis. Next base: position 89,840,225 of record CM062817.1, read on the forward strand.
GTCCAAATAACCAGTCCATACATTCAACACGATATTAGTGAAGTCCCCCATGAATAAGAAAATAGGACCAAAATGGCTTCTCAAAATTCAAACTACTCGAGTGAGAAATTCTGGAACCTCTCTATAATATTGCTCCCCCATATTTATAAGAAAGGGGGAGAGCTTGAGTTACAATCACAAAAATCTCTGAGCCACAGCACCAGCTGTCTGCTAGACTAGCTCTCTCGGCTAGTGTAAGGCTTTGCTACATAAAAATTACAATTGGGATCGAATCCCTTCTTGGAAATAGAATACTACAGAAAGTCAAAAGAAATAGGAAGAAGATTGGAGGAAGAGGTCCTTTGTTGTCCCTGTGAAAGCTACAAATCAGGCCCAATCTCTGTCAAAGTGTACTTCCCATGCTGCTTGGCTTGTTTACTGTCTATTCTCCCTTAAATTCCTTCGGTGCTAACTCCAGAGGTGTGTAGCAGAATAGTTTTCTCATGAATGCGCCCACATCTGGTTTGAATGCGTCACCCCCCATTATTTACTGTCAAAGCTGTTGTTGGAATCGACTCTGTCATTTCAACCTTTATTTCATTTGGCACTGACTCCCAGACTTGTGTCACAGTGGGCTTCTTTTGGATCAGCCCATCCTGTGCTTTGAATGCACTTCATGTTCTTCTTAGGACCATAACTGCCTACCCATAAACTCATTTAAATCTCTGCAAAACACTGCCAAAGCACCATGGCCATGGGACCTTATCCTTTAAGAATAATGTGAAATAGGGGAATTATGCCATCTCCTTAAGCCCCCTTTCGTATAGCGCCACTTATGTTGTTATTTTCATGTAACCAAGGGCTAAGACCAATGGCTTAAACTTCAGGGCTAAATCCTTCAGACCAGTGTCTGGGAGCCTTTTTCCTTTATAACACAAAAATCCCTTTGATTGCCCCTTTCACCGTATCGGTTGATATACCGGACGTGAAATATTTTTAGATCATGCCATAATAACTTATCGCATCCAGGGGGCTTTTTCCTTTGTTACTTGGAATCTCACATCCTGACACTTGATAGCCTTTTACCTTTAGATTTTCCCCTTAACAGTTGCGATCGTTGATCTGTGGGGTGACATCATCACTGCCACGTGTCACCTTGTGAGTGGTGACATGTGTCACCCAGAAATGGCCCCATTTCACCCCTAAGAACGATGAAATTGAGTGACACGTGTCATCTACAACGTCAACATTCGTACTGCCATGTGTCCATCATACTTCCACATCATTGATGATGCCAGCTGCCATGTCAGCTCTAAGGATCAATCATATTGCATCACGTGGTCCCCAGGAAGAGAGAGAAAATAGCCTGCCCGACCTTGTTTTTGCATGGGTTTCCTTTGTATTCGGTTTTCATCCCTTCCCAAAACTTTTATAATGTATCGCAGAATCCCCCCCTGTATGGTATTGGAATGAGAACCCTTGTCAATCACCGATATTTCAGGATTGCGGGATGCAGGATTGCCCATCGCTGATATGTCGTACTGCCATACGGCCACATGGAAGAGAGAGAAGGGGGTGGCATGACCTTTGTTTTGTCGAGTATTTTCTTTGTTAACAATTTTTGGTCTCCCTGACGATTTACCAATATATCACAAGATCGACCCCCCTCAAGGTTTTGGAGTGTGTGGGATTGTTATGACTATGGGACTGCGGGGCGTGAGACCTACAGGATGCGGGATTGCGGGATCGTCGATATGTGATTTGTGAGATGCAGGACATGCAAGATACGAGATTGCGGGATGTGGGACTACGAGGCCCTCCAATGTGATTTTCCTTTATCTTTTAGTGTTTTTTCTTGGTTTTCTGGGCTTTCCAAAAGCAATCTTCAACAGGCTCTAACTTCTGATCTGCGAGTGGTTTTTTGGACTTATTTATACCATTGGAAAGCTCGTTGATCCAGGTGGATGTTGGTGGCCACCCACCTATCCCATTTGGATCCCCACAACTGTCTCTTTCATTTTTTCAGTTTCCTTAATTATAGCACAATTTACTAATTTTAGTAGTTTTTCGGGTCCTAAACTTCCAGAGCCGTTTTGAGGCCCTAAACGACGTTTTTTGGGAAATCCACCGCCAATGATTTTTTTGATAAAAATCGTCTTTTTTGTCGTAGTCCTCGGAGAGATCTTTCCAACGGGATATCATGCGCATCAAACGGAGATAATACGACCAATTGGCGACCCCGGGAAGTTGGCTGTCCAACTCACCCCAAAACGGGGCCCACAATTTGGCGTTTCATCTTCTAGGGTTAGGTTTTGGAATGTGAAGGGTTTTCCATTGTTTCTCAATAATAAATAGGCCTTCGAGCCTCATTGTAAATGGATTTCGGAACAGTTTAGAGGCATGTAGCCGACACATCTCTTCTCAGAGATAAGCTACCATCGCCCTAGCTGGGTTATTTCTATTTCTATTTGTAAGCATATTTCAATATTTCCCATTAATGAAATGAAGTATTATTTCCGCTGCATATCTGTATTTATGGTTATCTCTATATTTTATTGCGTTCCTGTTTAAATCCGGATCACTCGTTCCGAGCACTATACAATGGGGAGGGCCTCATTTATCCTGAGAGCTTTTGTGGCTCAAAATTTAGCATAAACCTTCACTTCTATTTGGCATATGAAGCAACTGATGACTGATAAAGCAGTGAGTGACAACATTGGCTCCTACTGGGGACAATGCCTTGCTGGCAAGGTGTTGAGAACCCGCAAACCAGTATCCTTCACCATTGGGCACAGAGTCAGTAATATTTGAATCTTTGTAACCAACAAAATCTCCATTGGACTTTTTTCCTCAATCTAAAATGAAAAAATAAAAATTCTAACAACTGGAAAGTAAATGTTGAGCTAGTGAGTTTATTTATGTACATTCCTACTTATGCACGGAACTTAATTTAGCTAAGTGTGTTCAACCCTTCAATGGAGCCAGGCCAGCATTAGAGTACTGCATTGTATGCCTTTACACTGTGGAAAAACAGAAATTAAAATGAGCATGCACCATAAAAAAAAATCGAACAAGGGACCTAATACATGCTCTTGAAATGGCCTCTGGTGCTGACTTAAGAATAGGCTCATGTACTCAGCCACATGGTCACGGAATAAACAAGGGATATTTGCAGCAACCTCTTCTTCACATACAGTCTCTTGACCGATGTCTTTTTCCTCATGGCAGCCACAAAAATATTCAACTCCTCAAATTTGGCTTTGAACTCTTCTTGAAAAACTTGTTGTTGGGAGCTTGATCCCCACTTGCTGGTAAATAGCTCCTTCTGTACCTCCATGGCCATTTCCTTCTCCTCTAAATAATATGAATCAAAAACTAGAGGAGATCCTTGATCCCACTCTCCATGTGAAAGATATGCATCATGGGCAGGAGCCTCTTTGCTGACCTCAAGATGGGCCTCTTCTTCTTTTTCAGCTTCCCATAATTGAGAGTGTGGTAGCTCTACCTCACTTGACTCTCCATCATAGTCATATTCATCAGAAGAAGGGGAAACATCAAAATCAATTGAATAAACCCTTTGAGAGTTTATTTGCAGCTTAGTGGTGTTTTCTTCTTCTCTTTCTTCCTCATGGGGTGATGCATCTTGATGTGAGTGGATATCTTCTTGGAATGGGCTCTCACATATATCATCAGCAGGGTCATTAACCTCAAGAATGTCTTCATCATTAAGCGGTGTACAACAATCTTCAAATAAAGCATTCGGTGGGTATAATTCTCTACAATAGTGATTGAAAGCTTTATGAAAACTTATTAGGGAAGATATGCTACCACAAGGCAGTGTTTTGCACTAGACTCTAGCACCTTCCTCTAATGACTACATAAACATATTCATTTGTACATCTTTAAGAGAAATACCTTGTTGTTCCTTGCATTCATGAAAATGTTTAAGGTGTTGGTCACGACTTCTCTCTATTTTCCCACTGAATTTAGCAATGTAGGTTTTAACCCTGTAGAGAAGTTACCTGCATACGAATTCTAAAATGCAGAAAATAAACAATGCGAGAGTATAACACATAAAACACATATACATAGCGATTTTCCCCTGGATCTCAAAACCATGAATACCAGCTTGATTTTTCATTATGTTCCTTTCAACATTACAATACATATACATACATGCTGAAGCATCTAATACCATGGACCGAAAACCATCACGCCCAAAACCATGTGCGAAAACGATGTACAAAACCATAGGTAGGTCCACCCACCTAATATAGGGTCCAAAAAAAAATTCCTCGGGGCGCTGCTTCGGACCCCGTAGAGGGGAGCTAACGGCCCCTCTCAAACCCCCTATGACCCCCCCCCCCCCCGATGCGCACTCAGCGCAACGAAGGGGGCTCCCCCCCGCCGCCCCCCAATCCCCCGGTTAACTGGGATAGCTAGTCGTGGAAAGAATATAATACAACCCAACATTCTCCCACTTGTTGTTTTCTTTCCACAAGGGGCCACAGGAGAGCTTAGCCATTTATCCAACCCTGCAATGCCCATTGTTTCTCTACACCAATAGAACTTCTCAGAGCTCACATATTTTGTCAATGCATCTGCAGTATTCTTCAAAGTGTCCAACTTTACCAGCAACACCTTTTTGTCTTCTATCATAACCCTCACAAAGGGATTTTGAGCATCAATGTGCTTTGTCTTTGAATGATAAGCAGGGTTCTTTGCCATGAAAATTACACTTTGGCTGTAACAATCTATCCTTATAGCTCCCTATACTAACCCCATACTTGAACACAATCGAGCTGCAACCAAACTGATTCCTTGCTTGCATGAGTGCCTACCATGTATTTTGCCTTTGTAGTTGATAGTGCCACTATAGAATTTTTCTTATTCATCCAACTGAATGTACCTCCAAATAGGTTAAACACATACCCACTTGTAGATCTTCTCTGATCCAGATCTCCAGCCCAGTCTGCATCAACAAAGCCATGAATATCCAACACTCTATCCAATCTTGGTCTTCCTTCGTAGCGCAAAGCATAATCACTAGTGCCATGCAAATACCTGAAAACCCGCTTCACTGTTGTCCAGTGCTGCTTCCCTGGTTTTGACATAAACCTACTGAACACTCTCACTACATGTGCAATGTCTGGTCTAGTACAGACCATTGCATATATCAGGCTACTAATTACACTTCCATATGGAACATAGGACATGTCCTCTTCCTCTTCTTGTGTCTTAGGACATTGTTCAGCAGATAACTTCACACCTATAGGAATAGGAACCTTCATTGGTTTACTATCTTGCATATTAAACCTCTGCAGTATTGTCTCAACATACTTCCCCTGGTTTAACCAGAGCTTACTCTTTGCCCGATCTCTTTTAATTTCCATTCTCAAAATATAGTTTGCAGCACAAAGATCTTTCATGTCAAATTTTGAGGACAATTGGTTCTTCAAATCCTGAATAATTTATTTGTCATTTCCAACCAGCAACATATCATCCACATACAAGACTAGATAAATAACACGGTTACCAATTAATTTAAAATGCACACAATGATCTACTTTTCTTTTGGTGAAGCCAAGTCCCCGTATAAATGTATCAAATTTCTGATACCACATCCTTGGTGACTATTTTAACCCATACGGATACTTTTTTAACTTGCATACTAGTTCTTTCTTACCCTTCATTGCAAAGCCTTCAAGCTGCTTCATGTAGATCTCTTCTTCCAGATCCCCGTGAAGAAATGTTGTCTTCACATCCATCTGTTCTACCTCAAAATCAAAAGCAACAACAACACATAAAAGTAATCCAATAGAAGCTATCTTGGCAATAGGAGAAAAAATATCACCAAAATCAATTCCCGGAACCTGGGAATAACCTTTTGCTACCAACCTAGCTTTGTATTTCTCCACCTTTCCTTCTGCATTTGTCTTCTTCTTGAACACCCATTTTCTGCCAATGGGTTTCCTTCCAGCCAACAACTCCACCAGATCCAAAGCCTCCTTTTTTTGCAAAGATGTCATTTCATCAACCATGGCCTCTTCCCAAAGTTTGCCATCCTCTAAATCTACAACTTCCTTCACATTTTTGGGATCATCATCAGTAATAGATAAAGCAAAATTTGAACAGAAAGCAGATGGACTATACCTTTTTGGCTGCCTTCTTTCTCGAACTGATCTTCTCACAACCGGATTTTGTAGATCTTCATCTTCTGATTCCTCTTCTGTTATAGAGTCCGATTATTCCTCCTTTATCTAAAACTCTATCTTCTTAGGTTCCTTTGGTTGAACTTTATGTTTAATAACATATTTCACCTCTCTGAACACCACATCTCGACTATACACAACCTTCCTTGTTACTGGGTTCCAATGTTTATAACCCTTTAAGCCATTCTTATACCCAATAAAGATGCACTTTTTAGATTTACTATCCAACTTTGTTCTTTTCTCCTTTGGAACATGTCCATATGCATCACATCCAAATACCCTCAGATGTGAAAGAGAGGGTTTCTTACCAGCCCATACCTCTTGTGGAGTCTTATCCTCCAACGTTGATGAAGGTGATCAGCTGACTAGGTAACATGTTGTCTCCACTGCCTCTGCCCAGAATTCTTCTCCTAACCCAGCACCACTCAACATGCTTCTTTCCCTTTCCATCAACGTCTTGTTCATTCTTTCTGCAACTCCATTTTTCTCAGGTGTGTATGGATTAGTTTTCTGCCATGCTATACCACACTTCTTAGAGAATTCTTCAAATTCCTTCTTGCAAAACTTTCCACCATTATCTGTTCTTAGCACCTTTATCTTCTTCTCTGTCTGGTTTTCCACCAGAGCCTTAAATTCTTTAAACCTGTCAAAGATTTCAAATTTCTTCTTAAGGAAATATATCCATGTATTCCTTAAGAAGTCATCTATAAATGATACATAGTACATAGACTTACCCAGTGATGGAACCTTCGGAGGTCCAAACACATCACTGTGCATAAGTTCTAATATTCGTTTCGCCCTCTTACCACCAAAGGGAAACTCACCCAATTTTGCTTCCCATATACACAATTTTCACATAAATCAAAATTCAGATAGCTATTAGTCATACCTTCTACCATACCTTTACCATGAAGTATTTGAAGGCCCTTCTCTCCAATATGTCCAAGCCTTTGATACCATAGCGTGGTCTTTTCTCCAGAGACCACTAGATTTTCTGCTCCACTTTCAGGAACCACATAATTGTTGCACCCATCAACAACAGTGCTACCTTGCAGATTGTACAGAGTTCCAATCCAAACTCCCTGCATCAATACCAGTGCTCCCGAACCATCTTGCATGTATCCTTCTTGACCACTATTTTTACACTTGCATCATCCATCTTGCTTACATAAATCAAATTTTTGGCTAATGCAGGAATATGCAGAGCACCCGGAAGTGTTCTAATCCTTCCACCTTGCAAATTCAACTTAACTTTTTTGTGACCAATGATTTTGGATTTCCTGTCATCCCCTAAGAGGACATCACCACCATCATATTTCTGATAGTCGCAGAACTACTTTCTATGGTGAGTGAAGTGAAAGGATGCACCTGAGTCAATCAACCATGCCTCATGATCTACATGTGTACTTGAAGAAGCCAAGTACACTTCCCCACTTTCATCTAAGGTGGTTTTCACCTTTGCAGAAGGGACTCAAAAAATTTCTTGTAGTCAATTAATCAATTAGCAAAGGTCATCCACCCCTTCACACATAGTCACATAGACCAACATACAAACTTAGGAAGATCACATGAATAACCTTTACTGGAGCAAGAAATTTGAAACCATTTCTATATAGAAACTCCACAAGAAAATGAAGCACTCCATAAATCTTGTAGATAAAATATTATCATTATTGTTCATACAGGAAACCACACACTTATAATTAACATAGTATTATTTGAAAACAATAAATAAAGATAATTTTAGGCACACACACACACACAACATGGTACTCAACCCCAAGGCTACTCTTGGTGGTTCAACAACCCTTACAAGCACTTGAGTGACTCTTCCCAAACCAATAGGTCCATTAGTCCACAAGATTCCAATGGGTTCTTTATCCTTACAAGAAAGTTTCTTCCCTCTATAATGCTTTCAGCCAACAAGTCTCTGTGATGGTTATTTAGGTCGTTTCTATCTCTCCAAAGCTTCAATTCTATGAAATCTAATCACTACTCTCTCTATTTTCTTACCTCCAACCTTGGTGAAATTTTCTTATAAAATTCTCATTGTGTCCTCTCTCTTTTATTGTCTGTGTATATTCACAAGACGATAATTAGAATGCATTCTCCCTTTCATTGTCTATGTGTGAGAAAGAACCATGGTAGAGTATCCTCTTCACTACCTATGCATCCAATTACCCCACACCAACTAACTTTCTATCCTTTTCCCAGATCCATGCAAGTTAACTATCTAATACAACCAATCCATCCTACATTTAATATTGTATCCTCTTCTTGCTTGTTGTTAGAGCTAAGGGACACATGGGCTTGTTGATGCCTCACTTACACACCTAGGTTAGTGTGGAAAAAATCCTCAACCCCAGAAGGTAATCTTGGTGGCCAACCAAGAGAAGGGGTTGTCACCTAATCCCAACTTCTTGTTAAATCTCTCTCCTAGTTAAGCTAAGGGGGGTGGTCCCTAAACAAGGTTAATGAAGTGAAATGTGGGGTTCTAGGAGACTAAGGTGAATGGAGATACTTACCAAAGATAATTTGATTTGAAAATGTAAATGAGCATATATATATATATATATATATATATATATATATATATATATATATATATATATATATACATGAGAAATATCAGTTGATATATTCGAAAGACAAGAAGTATTGACCAATGCTTAATGAAATAATTTCTGAAAGTAAATGACAAGTGTTTGCTCAAATGGAAATTAAAATACAATGATATGGAATCCTAAGAAACTAGTGTTATATCAAGAATGGAAAATAGATAACACTTGCAAATATAAGATGAAATTGTACTTATAATGGAAATTACCAAGTAGAAATAAATAATGGCATCCAAATAACTATGAGCTAAATAATAATCAATATAACAAGTACATGAGATAAAAAAAAATTGCAAGTAAAACTTAAAATGCTCAAGACATAACTAAATTGAAATGATGTGCAGCATATCTATGTGGTATGCAATTACCATAGTTATTTTTAATCTATATGCCTATCCTAAAGTGAAAATTTCACCCTTCAAGCTCTAACCAAGTGGTAAGGATTGGGGTGACTTGCAAGGAAGAGGGATTGAGGAAGCATTGATTCCATCATTAATGATACCCTTCCCCTCTTCCTTACAAACCATGTGTTTCATCATTCCTTCAAGGGGAAAAAGCCACCCTCATAACTATAGGGTCATGCACTTTACTTTACTCCATACCAAATGGAACAAATTTCAGGGAAAACTTGGTCCTATGTTATCTATACAGTCAACCTTATGCTTGGAGGTAAGTGACGGGCCTTCAAATTAGACATAAATTATGGCCCATATGACCATCCTTCAGAACACTAAACCTCTCATTTTTGCATTAGATGACATATTTTTAGCTTTAATATGTTAATTAGGAAGGTTTAGAGAATTGAATATTTGTGCCTAATATTATTTATTTTTGTATAATATTGTGAGAATATTAGGTAGATTATGATGATTTGGAGGAGGAGATAATATAAGGACTTGCTCCTTACTACAGGAGGATCAAGATTGGATAATAAATCAACAAGATATCATTAAATTATTGCATACATTATGGAGCTCGAGTGATTGAGAAAATCTAGGAATGTGTTCCATGTCATTTAATGCATATTCCTAGTGTTGGGAACCAAATCCACTATTTGAGGGATTTTGGAGGGCAAATCTTCCTTCTTTCAAATATAATTCTTTCTCATCATTTTTTACAAGTACTGATTCAAATTTTCCTCTAGAGACATGTATGTTTTAGTCTTCTTTTGGAAAGAACTTGTTCTTTGGTAACTCCACTTTCATTTTTAGCAGATACGTACTTGGATTGATTCAAATAATGATGTTTTGTGCTATTTTTAGCTTCTAAATCTTGGTATCCTTCATAGGAATTTGAGTATCCTTGGGCTTGGACATCCCAAGAGCCTCAGATCCCTTTTTTATAATTTTATTTTATTCTTTTCACTTCTTATTCACATGCATCTCTTATTCTTATTTTTCCTATTTCTGCATTAAGTATTGATGCTTCTTTTGTTGTAGGGTTGGGTTAAATGATTGAAGCAAGTTATTTTCAAGTTATTTACAAATTCACAAGCATGATGCATCCTTATAACAACTTTGAAAATTCATATTCATCATTGAGCTACTTGGATTGGTTTACTAGTTCACAAATCTAGAATTTATGGAAGTCCCTTGTAGCAAAATAGTAGTAATATTCTACTATTTTTTATAATGTATTAATGAACTTCATTGGAGTTGATTCCACATGTATTAAGTCATAAAAACATTTAATTTAATAAAAAAACTACCCTAATGCAATTTCACTTGGTTAGGTTAGGCATTTGATAGGTTAACTAGTTCTTAAATGGTCGGATTCTTCCTATCTTCTTGGACGAACATCTGGTTTTAACCTATGGAAAAATATGATACGAGATGTAGAATCTTTTCACATTGATGAAACAGAACGAACAGATTGGTTCAATTTTTGCCATATCCTGAAACTCCATTGAATCAATCCATTCTTTTTTTTTTACGAAAACGGAATTGAAGCAAAAAATTTATCAATTGACAATTAGGGGATACATACGTATTCTCAACATCGCGGATCGACTCCCATCATTTGTATTGAACCAATATCTATTCATGCAAATAATATCCTCTAATCGATAACTAGGCCAAAGAAAACATTTAATTATTTGTGTTGTATCTACGCTAAGATGTTGGTCTCTTCCCATGAGTTCTTCATCATTTTGTATGTCTTTTCCATTGGAAAATCCTACATGATCATTCTCCAGATCAAACCGATTCAAGATTCGAAATTCTCTACGACGTTTTGGAAGCAAAATATCTTCTAAATTGAGGGAACTAAAAATCTTTTTTTCATCCCCCAGAATTTTCCCGCGTTGCACAGATCCATCATAAAAATCTCCATCTATCAATTCTCCGGCTCTTTTTTTAAACTTCAATGAAATACTTACGATTTTATACATCAGGAATTGGTCATCCACTATGCTTGATAAACGATATGGTTGGAAGACCATTATTTTTTTATCTTCCCGTATTTCCAAGGAAAATTTTAAGAACCCCCCCTAAATTTATAAATATAATAAATGGGCGAATCTCCATGGTATATAGGAAAAATGGAAGGCGATTTTCTCAATAATATAATATGTATATATAATTTTTTGGCGAATCTCTCACTAGGCATGGCGAATATTTTACTCAATTATAAAATCTTGTAAGATCTTGGCGAGTCTTTCACTAAATAATAAAACTTTGTAAAGTCCTAGTGAATCTTAGCATAGGCTACATGCTGGTTTAATTCCCCCATTTAAATAGGCTATATTCCAGGTGAATACCATGGGTCAATACCATGTGCCATTTTGGTGAATACCATGGGTCAATACCATGTGCCATTTTTATTTTTATTAATTCTAATATTAGGGTTAATAATGGTTTTTTGCATGGTATTAATAACAATCTAGTCCATGGTATTTGTCTCATAGTATTTTGGCCATAGGTTTCACCTAAATATAACCCATTTTTTGAGTGTTCTTAAATATAAGGTGACTTATGGAGTAAATATAAAAAAATGTTTTATTTGTTTACCATACCTCTCGTTTATTTATATTTTTATTAATTTACCATACCTCTTTTACAAATATGGTATTTGGCCCATAGGATTCACTTAAATAAAACGTCTTTCTTGAGCCTTCATAAATATAACGAGGGTTATGGACTAAATATAAAAAGAGGTTTTATTTATTTACGATACGTCTAGTTTATTTATATTTTTATTTATTTACCATACCTTTTGAGAAAGTATAAAAAGACGTTTTATTTATTTACCATACCTCCACTTTACTTATATTTTTATTTGTTTACACCCTTACATGTATATAAGGTGACTTATGGAGTAAATATAAAAAATGTTTTATTTATTTACCATACCTCTCATTTATTTATATTTTTATTAATTTACCATACCTCTTTTATAAATATGGTATTTGGCCCATAGGATTCACTTAAATAAAACCTATTCTTGAAAATTGGCGAATGGATTCACTTAAATAAAACCTATTCTTGAAAATGGGCGAATGGAAGGTTGTAAGTCGTAATTTCAAGGGCTAAATTTACCTTTTTTACCCTCTCCCTTAAAATAAGGTGGGCTATTTGAGGTGATTTGTAAAAATGTACTATGATACAAAATATTCGCCCACTAAAAATTTAAAAACCCTTAATTTCGCCAAAGGGCGAACATTCGCCCCTAAAATTATCCTTGCTTATTTCATTGTCATTGCGTACCTTTCCCCGAACATTCCTCTTAAGAGCAAGTTCTTTCGATATTTTATTTGCACTGCTATTCTTCTGAATAGCAATGCAAAAGGCCATTAGACTCAGGTCAATATTTCTCTCTTGGATCCGAAGATATGTTCCCGGATCCTTCATTCCGAACATAACCCTGCAAATATTCGCCAGATAGAAGAAACGTTTTTTCCCTAAATGTCATGACACAGCCCTTTATCCTTGGGAATGATCCTCAGCCCTCGATCCTCATCCTCATCCTTGGGAACCTACAGCCTTGGGAGTAGTAATTTTCTGCTATTTTTTTAGCACGTGTTAACAATGGTATTTTGGAGTGATTCCACTTGGAATGGATTCCTAAGACATCCTCCGTAATAAAAAAATATATATAAATAAATAAAATAAAAAAATTCCTGTCCCATTTGCATTTTATTTACTTGGTCATTCAAGGAAGTATCTCCTCATGTAGCAATTTTGTTTCACTTGTAGCAATTTTGTTTCACCTGTAGCAATTATGTTTCGCCTGTAGCACTCACTTAGCAGGTGTAAACTTAACCATATTTTCTCCAAAATATTGGTTTTTTTATCTTAGGATTGAATCATGAACCCTATGATATAAATCCATTATTGAGGAATAATTAACACCAACTACGACATGCCCTTTTACAAATTATATTAAGCCTATTTATTCGAATTCATGCTCTTATAATTTCAATTACAAATTGTTGTTCTTTCCTAGGATTAATTTCTTTTCAAAGTAATATTTCCATTTTTGTAGTTAGTTTAGGCTTTGATTTCATGAAATTCAATCCATTACATGAGATCAACGAAGTAAGGACATGTTGTATGCTTCCGATATAGTGTTGACACCTCTTACATTTGTACGAATCCCAGGTTGATAATTTAATTCAGTAGCCTTGGGAGTTCCAACATTATTGTTGCAATAATGGGGCTCATCATTAAGTTTTAGAGACATAAATTAATACTAAAATCCCTAAATGAGATGTTTGAGTGAATGTTATTGCTTCCAAGAAAAGTAATGATATTAATGCTTAAAAATAAGAGACAATGTTCAAGTAAACAATATCAATATCTTCCAATGGAAAGTGAAAGTGAAAAATTAACTTAATGTAGCTCCGCAAGTTCCAAATAGATTGCTTGCAAGAAAATGAAATAGATGGAAAAACGATTCAATAAAGTGACACAATAAAGTTCATGAATAACCAAAATGACACGTAAATATGAATTGACAATGATAAATAAATGTATTCAAGAGACTTGTGAAACCTAGTAGGTGGATGGATAAACTAATCTAAGCTTGCCAAATAATTGTAAAATACTTGCTTGCACAAAAGAAATATTGCATGTGTTGTAGTATATTTCCATATACATGTATTCAATAAATGGAAATTGCAAAAATAAACCAATCTCAATTTATGCAAAAATGAAAATAGATATGAGTGTTATGTTAAGAGATTAATCATGCATGGATGATCTTAGCAATGAGATTAGCAAACGAGCATTATAGAAACTAAACTAAAGAGATTAGTCCACCCACAAGAAAATATCCTCCCTCTAAATGGTGAGAAGAGATACCATGGGAAAAATCTAAAGCTCCCTCACAAGAAAAAATAATCTTTTTATTAGTGATAATAATTAAAGTTAGACTTACCTCATCATGATGATCTTCTTGTTCCATCAATATCCTCATGGTCAACCTACATATGAATATTTCTTCATGTATTAGAGTTCCCAAGGATCGAACTGGATTTCCAAGTTACATTGTTTTCTTCCAGAGATTATTATTGTTGGGTGTTAATCATTATTTACATATTCTAGAGAAAGTATTAATCTTTTATACATCTGTAAGTAAGTAAAATTCTTCCTTTTAAACATCATACAATCATATTAAGCATGTTACCAGAGTCTACACACATTAATCTTAACCAAGACTCACTTCCAATGTGCACCCTTATGCCTCTTGTTCCATCATCTAGCTATTTGTCTTATAATGAGCCTACATCCTAACCCATTGCATTTCTTCATCCCTTTACTAGTATTGTTTCCACATTACATGGAATGTATACTAACCTTGTCATAGCGCTTCTCCCAAGAACTTTTCATAATGATGGTTCTTCTAGGATCATGATGATACACCTAAGAAAGATGACTACCTCTAATATAATGTTAGATAATGCAGGGATTAGCAATATGAAAAATGGTCTATCTATCTATTTTTAAATATTAGATGATTTCTACAAGGAAATTAGACTCTACATATGTTACTACCAAATTCTTCTATTTACAAAATTAAGTAAACAACAATGCATACTATTATAAAGGAAAGATCAATATTTATAGAGAACCTGACAGAGAGGGTGCCTTCTTCAATAGTAAAGATCCTTTACTTCTTCTTTCTTCGGATTTTTCTTTGGTTCTCCAGATTATTCAGCTATGTGAGCCTCACTTGTTTCCTTTCTCTTGTTGTTATGTAAACTAGGATAAATTTCCCTCTTATAATGTCCATACTCATTGGATTTAAAGAATTGAACCTTGTACATCTCATTCTTCTTGGACTTCATGATCTTTCCCTTCTTAAGCATCTTGACTCGAGTTAGAAAGGCTTGAGACTGTTCGTCTGATCCAATTTCATATTTTACCTTTATCCTTGATTCTTCCAAGATGCATTGTTCCCATAAATCATCAAAGTGATTTGAATCTTTCTTAGAGTATATTCTTGTGGAAAATCCACTCCATTCTGGTGGTAATGCATTTAATACACAAACAGTCATTTCTAAATCAGAAATTATCTCTCCAAGTCCTAGCAAGTGATTTCTTAATTGAGAGATATTCATAAATAAGGATGTCATGTCATCATCCTTTTATTT
This sequence comes from Pinus tabuliformis, assembly GCA_031772625.1. Taxonomy (NCBI): domain Eukaryota; kingdom Viridiplantae; phylum Streptophyta; class Pinopsida; order Pinales; family Pinaceae; genus Pinus; species Pinus tabuliformis. The sequence continues at coordinate 89,855,626 of CM062817.1, forward strand.
CTTCATCTTGTATATTTTATTCCAAAAATACATCTTTTGTCCTGATGTACTCACAGAGTACAAGTTCACTAACTTGTCATATATAGTCTTGGAAGTTTTCAAATTTGCAACCAATGGAACAAGAGGATCCTTAACAGATTCAACAATGATCCTTTGTGCCCATACTTCCCATTTCTTGTTCTTTTCTAGATCCTGAGCTTTGTCTTTGCTAGGTTCAATGATTCCACCAGTTACATACTCCATTACCTCATGTTCAGTAAGTGTCATGTCAATTCTTTTCTTCTTGGCTAGGTAATTTGATGCTTCAATGAACTTATTTCTCTCCTTGCAAAAACAACCCATATGACTTGTGGATTCAAACATAGAGTAATAATATGATACTTAATTCATAACCAATAATCTCCTCTTCCTTAATGATTTCTTCAACCTTTCTTGACGCCATCGAGACCTTTGAAGAAACTTCAATTATGTCCTTGAAATATGTTTCCTAAGATTCCTTCGACAACATCTTTAAAGAGTGATGAATTACACCAAGATCCTTTTGATTCTTCCTTATTTCAAAGACCCTTTAGATAGATATCCTTTTCATGAGAGACAATCTTTCTTGTAGTCTTCCTTTCAAGACTTATTTTGATGAGAGCTTGATGTACTATTGATATTCTTCAATGTATAAATCCTCCTTCCATATCAATAGGCCTTGTTAGCTCTGCTATTCAATTCAACATTTCGAGGATCAAATATAGGCCTAATCGGGTCATTTTCTCTCAAAAAAAGGATGTGCATCAGTTGTTTTTCTCCTGCTCCTCTATTTTTGTGTACTCCCATAGCCCCCGCTGCATGTGTTTTCCTCCATTCCACCTCTAAATTGCTATGAAAGCCTATGTTCTTTCGGCCCCCTAGATGCTAGCAATTAAACCCATGTAACCATGGTAGAATGACCACGCGCCTTTTCCTTCGGCAACCCGTGTGATTAAACCCACACCATTCGATCATTTCATCACGATCCGATGGTCTCCGCTGCTTTCCTCTCTCATTAAACCCAGTTTACTTTTCCCACCAGCGATTGCGTTCACCACAATCTAACGACGTTCGCTCCTCCTGATGCCACAAGCTGCCTGCACGTTAGCTCGCGAGGAAAGTGGTATTGACCCTGTCCCATCCGCCACACGTCACAATCCTAATGGAATCGCTACCCCGCGTACGTTTTCCCCCTTCTCACCAAAAGCGGTGCGATCAATACCGCCTGCCACTTGAAACCGTTCTCCCGGCAGTTAAATCCTCGCGCAACTTCCGCCCCCGATCACCGTTGGATCAGTCTGCCCGAGATCCAATGGCCTGAGATTATCCTTCGCCTCACCTTCCCGATAGCCCCTATCGCACTCTCTCCGTAGTTGATCTATGCAATCCAATGGTCCGCCTAGTTCCTTCGTTCACTCTGTCCACCTGCCATGAAGTCCACGCTCCTTAACAGCTCTGTGCACCCAAAGGACGAGCTTAATCAGTTCCTGGTACCATTTGTGGCAGATCCTCAACCACTTCCTTCAAGAAGCAGAATGGCCAAGAAAAAAAAGACCGTCCTCGAGCAGTTAAAGCATTTATTAGTTATGGAACTTCTTCTGTACAACACTCCACCTGTTCAGGTAGGACAACCAAGTACCAGAGAATGTCAAATTCATTCATTAAAGCAGGAGATCGTAGCAGAGGCCCATTTTAGATAGTTAATGTGGTTGGTGGTCCATTATGACCCCTCCTCGTATAGGATAGTAGATCATTTTTGTAATCAACCTTTATATATACCCCGAAACAAGATGTATTGAAGGTTGATGGTTGTAGTTTTGATGTGAGGTTCAACTTTTGGAGACTGTAACTACTGTGATACTTGCAGCATCTGGTCTTCATTTTCAGCTAATACAAGCTTCTTTTGTTGTTAATTGCTCACTTTCCACTTCTACTCTGTTCTAGGTTGTGCCTATTATGCATTTATTCAAGTGCTCTTGATATTTAGCATTAGAGGGGCTGTCATCCCACCTCTGTGTTGAAGTCTAGTATGTGTGATTGACTGTGTTATGCAGGTTTCTATTTACTTAGTGCCAAAGAGCTGTCATCCTATCTGTGCATTAGGAAATAGATTTGCAAACCTCTTTACTGGTTGCAGTTGGCCATCACATGGTCTTGTGCATCTGCTGGTGTGGTCAGTATTCTCCATTTTCACCTAATCCTCAAACTGTGAGTGATTGGTGGTCTAAAGCCTTGTAGTCTGGGGGTGTTCACCCATGTCTAGGGTTAAGCATAGTAGAAGTGGTTATCTGGCTTGAATATGCATCAATCCTTCCATTCGTCCATCCATTTCCAACATTTTTTTTGAGTTTGTAATGTTTCCGAGCATCTCTGAGATACAACCTAGGAGAGTTTCTTGGGGTGATAACATTAATTTGCACCGTTGCCAGGGAGAGGAGATTGAAGCTCAGCTTCCCTGGGAGACGACACAGTTCCATATTTTGATGATGGACAAGGTCTGGACGCATTTCTAGTTGTAATCATCTATCTGGCAACTCAACTGGAGGAAGACCAACCTTTGGCGACTCCACATTATAGTCCTGGCTCAATTTGTGAGACACACTCGAAGAAATCCGCAGAAATCACCAGCTGTTCCAGTGCCTGACCCTGAGAAGATTGTTAAACCGAAGAAAACATCACAAAAAGGGGCATCAGGATTAGGTAAGCCTAAGAAAACTTATGCATCTCTGAAAGATAAGGCTGTAGTTGAGAGTATACAATTTGAAGATATTGAGCCTAGTGTTTCTAGTGAGAAACTTCCTTTAGAGATTCATATAACTCCTTGTTTTGTTAGTTCCCCTTTGAATCTCAGTCCAAAGAAAGCTTCCCATATAGTCCATATCATCCCTTTGTCTTTGTCATCCATTTCATTGTTTCATACTCCTCAATCTGCCAGTGTCCTTCAACATACCCCAGTCATGGCAGGGCAGCAAGCACCTACAAAGATATAAATGATTGTAGCTGCCATATATGGACCTCTGGTCTTGCTCGTTCCTTTGAACACTATGCCTGTAGGAGAATATTAGAAATATATGCCCAAGTTCACTGGCACAGAGGGAGTAACAACTGAAGAACACCTTGAGGCTTTCTATAGTTATGCTGATAACTTAGATATAAGTGAAAATGATGTTTGGATGAGAGTTTTTGTACAGAGCCTTGATGGAGAGGCTAGGAAGTGGTTCAAAGAATTGCCCCCTAGATCTATTGTTGATATTGAAGCCTTAGATGAAGCATTTTTGAAGCACTGGGGAGATAAAAAAGACTTGCTATACTACCATACTGAGTTTGGTAACCTGAAGAGGGAAAATGGGGAATCATTGCCTGATTTTAATAAAATATTCAATCGTATGTATAGTAAGATACCAGCTGAGGTAAAGCCTACCCCCACCTCTGCCAAACTCACTTATGCCAATGCTTTTGACTCTAATTTCTACCTATTATTGGGAGAAAGAAGATGTGCCACTCTATGCAGGATGCAACACTAGAGGTGGAATCCAATATTGTGGCTGCAGAAAAGCTAAAGAGTCATGCTGATAGAAGGAGGCAGAGAGGTGAGGCTTCTTCTTCCTCTGCTTCATCTTCAGAACCCAAATTAGACAAAATGACTAAGATGATAGAGTCATTGGTTGCTGAAATATCTAAGTTGAAGGTTGAGCAGAATTCAGGAAAGACAAGGCAGCAGAACACATTTGCTCCAAGAAATCCAAATCCATTCAGAAGAGCAAATGAACAAATGCAAATCATTCAAAAAGGAAAAGAACCAAATGAAGAACAGAAAGTTAAATCCCCTTTTCATAATGTATTCATGGAGGAGGAATAATTTGAAGAAGAGGAGAATTTCATTGTATAGAAGATAAAGGCAGTTTTCCCTTTTTGACTTTGGCTGCATACGAAGAATTTTTGCTGCAAGAACAAGACAATCAAAGGTGGGATAGAGAGGCTGTTCTACAAACTGAGGAACAACAAAGATACAAGCTGAGGTCAAAAGAAAATAATGTCAAGGAGAATGCTGCCCAAAGAGCTGTTGTCTAAACAGAGTCACAGAATACCAGACAGAAAGGGCCAACAGCTAATCCAGTCATCTTCAAAGCTCCAGCTCAAGAGGTAAGAGGTCCTGACAAGTCACCTTCCCCTTTCAGCTTTGAAGCAAAAGTACAGAAGTTAAAAATATATGTGCCTCTATTAGAACTTGTAAAGAGTGAAGTGTTTAGAAAGCCTATCCTTGAAGCTCTTGAGCTGAAAGCCACACAAGCCTCCACCGACTCTATAAATTTGCAAGATGACAAACCTGTGGTTGTGCTCATCCCAATGACCGAACCTGCCGATGATAATTCTCCATCTTTTTATGTCTCTTTGACCATTCATGACAAAATCCTCCAAAACTTCATGCTAGATAGAGGGGCCAGCCACAATCTGATGCCAAAAGCTGTCATGGAAGAGTTAGGCCTTGATATCACCAAACCATACCATGATCTATTCTCATTTGATTCAAGGAAAGTAAAATTTTTGGGATTGATTAAAGATTTAGCCATTACCCTAACCCGGCTACCCATGAAGAGCATGGTGATGGACATTGTGGTAGCAGATGTCCCTCCCAAATTTGGCATGTTGTTGTCAAGAGGATGGATTAATAGACTAGGTGGGACATTGCAGAATGACCTATCTTATGCCATTGTCCCAGTTTTTGGAGGAGAAAGCACAAGATTATACAGAGAAGGACATTTGGCACATATCATCAGTGATGAGAAGAATCCTGTTAATCATCCTATTTATGTTGTTCACACTGATTTTGGAGCATGTGTCCTCCAAATTGAAGAATCTCAGAAGGCCTCCTTGCAGCTCAAGAAACCAATTGTTCAGGCTGAGGAGGAGCAGATTGATGATGATGATGAAGTGAATAGGTTTCTTCAAGTCATTGATGAGTTCTTTGAAATGCAAATTGACCAAGAAAATGAAGCTTTAGAAGAAGACCCCCAATTCCAGCTTAGAAACAAAATTGGCAACAATAGTATTGTCCAGCTTCCCAACAATCATATACCTAAGGGTTTAATTTCTCTTGAAAGACTGTTTGACTAGAATGACGTGCCTTATAAAGCTGCCCAAAATGAAGATAAGTCTAAAGTATGTACGCATGATATAGGGAGTCCCGGTCAGCCTAGATACATAAATCTATCCACTCATGTTTCTGCTGACTAATGTTCTAGATACTGCAATTTAATGAGGGAGTTTGTTGATGTCTTTGCCCGAGAATATAGTGACCTGAAAACGTATGAGAAGAAAATCATCCCGCACAAAATTCCTTTGCAAAAAGACACCATCCCTTTCAAACAAAAGTTGAGGCCAATAAACCCTTTGCCCCTTCCTCTGATTGAACAAGAACAAAATGAGGAAGAAGACATGACAAAAAGGATCATCGATTTGGCAGAGGTATACCAAGTTAGGGAACAACTGGTTGAAAGGGTTGCAGCACATCAGAAGAAGATCAAGCATGCTTTTGACAAAGAGACAAAATCAGATAATTTTCAGGTGGGAGACTTGGTTCTGAAGTGGGATGCACTAAAGGAAAAGAAAGGAAACCATGGAAAGTTTGATGCTTTCTAGACAAGGCCTTTCATCATTTCTCAGATTCAAGGGAACAATACCTTCATGCTGAAAATCATAGAAGGAGAGGCAGTTTTTGATGGTCCATTTAATGGGCGTTTTCTGAAAATTTATGTGATTTAAGGGCTTTGGCCTTAAAGTTGTAAATATTCTATTTTATCAGTTTTTAGTGTAGGATCAGTCAGACTCCATGCCCAAAGGAACAATAGGAATTTTGGCTAATTTTTTTTCATTAGAAAGGCTATGGTTTGTAGGTTCTTGAGACCTCACAGAGAGGATCTCATCCCTAGAAGGAGCCAGTGTTAGCTCTGATATTCAATTCAGCATTTCGAGGATCAAATACAGGCTTGATCGGGTTGTTTGCTCTCAAAAAAAGGATGTGCATCAGTTGTTCTTCTCCTGCTCCATTTTTGTGTACTCCCATAGCCCCTGCTGCATGTGTTTTCCTCCATTCCACCTCTAAATTGCTGTGAAAGCCTATGTTCTTTCGCCCCCTAGGTGCTAGCGATTAAACCCATGTAACAACACTAGCATGACCGTGCGCCTTTTCCTACGGCAACCTGTGCGATTAAACCCGCACTGTTCGATCATTTCATCACGATTTGACGGTCTCCGCTGCTTTCCTTGCTCATTAAACCCAGTTTAATTTTCCCACCAGTGATCACATTCACCACAATCTAACGACGTTCGCTCCTCTCGATGCCACAAGATGCCCGCATGTTAGCTCGCGGGGAAAGTGGTATTGACCCTGTCCCATCCGCCACGCATCACAATCCTAATGGAATCACTACCCCATGTACGTTTATCGCCTACTCACCAAAATCAGTACGATCAATACCGCCCGCCTCTTGAAACCGTTCTCCGGGTCGTTAAATCCCCGCGCAGCTTCTGCCCTCGATCACCGTTGGATCTATCTGCCTGAGATCCAACAACCTGTGATCGTCCTTCGCCTCACCTTCTCGATAGCCCCTGTCGCGCTATCTCCGCCTTTCATCTATGCAATCTGACGGTCTGCCTAGTTCCTCCGTTCACTCTGTCCACCCGCCATGAAGTCCATGTTCTTTAACTTCTCTGTGCACCCAAAGGACGAGCTTAATTAGTTCCTGTTACCGTTTTTGGCAGATCCTCAACCACTGCATTCAAGAAGTGGAATGGCCAAGCGAAAAAAGACCGGCCTCGAGCAGTTAAAGCATTTATTAGTTATGGAATTTCTTCTGTACAACACTCCACTTGTTCAGGAAGGACAACCGAGTACCAGAGAATGTCAAATTCATTCATTAAAGCAGCAGATCGTAGCAGAGGCCCATTTTAGATAGTTAATGTGGTTGGTGGTCCATTATGACCCCTCCTCGTATAGGATAATAGAGCATTTTTGTAATCAACCTCTATATATACTCAAAAACAAGATGTATTGAAGATTGATGGTTGTAGTTTTGATGTGAGCTTCAACTTCTGGAGACTGTAACTACTGTGATACTTGCAGTGCCTGGTCTTCATTTTCAGCTAATACAAGCTTCTTTTGCTGTTAATTGCTCACTTTCCATTTCTACTCTGTTCTAGGCTGTACCTGTTATGCATTTATTCATGTGCTCTTGATATTTAGCATTAGAGGGGCTGTCATCCCACCTCTGTCTTGAAGTCTAGTATGTGTGATTGAATGTGTTATGCGGGTTTCTGTTTACTTAGTGCCAGAGAGCTGTCATCTTATCTGTGCATTAGGAAATAGATTTGCAGACCTCTTTACTGGATGCAGTCGGCCATCACATGGTCTTGTGCATCTGCTAGTGTGGTTAGTATTCTCCATTTTCACCTAATCCTCAAACTGTGAGTGATTGGTGGTCTAAAGCCTTGTATTCTAGGGGTGTTCACCCATGTTTGGGATTAAGCATAGTAGAAGTGGTTATCTGGCTTGAATATGCATCAGTCCTTCCATTCATCCATCCATTTCCAACATTTTTGTTGAGTTTGTAATGTTCTCGAGCATCTCTGAGATACAACCTAGGAGAGTTTCTTGGGGTGATAACAAGTCTTCTAATTCCCTTCTTTCACAAATACTTCCCCTTGACAAGCAAAACCTTCTTTGTGTCCATAAGAGAATGTTTCCAGTTGCCTTCTTGTTCACCTTAGCTCTGATACGATGTTGAAAAATCCAAAGTGGAATGTTATTAATTCCAATATTCCTTAACCTTATCATTGCTTGTGAACTTAGATAATCTTGTTTGTGTTATTTAGTTAGATATTTTAATTAAACAAGTATCAAGAACAAAAAAATGACAATAGAGGACACACAAATTAGGCTCTTATCTAGGGAAAAACCCTTCCAAGGAGAAAACCAAGAACACTCTTCTTTTCTTATAGAATCTGCTTCAAATGAGACATAAAGACCCAAGTCTTGGATCAAGTCCTCCTCCAAATACCAATTCATCCTTTCCATGCAAGTCCTTATCTTGATCTTTCTCTAACTAGCTCTAATATTGTAAGTTGGAATTGCCAACTTCAAGCCTATAAATTTGACATGGAAGCTTCAATACTACTTCTTTGACGTGCAACATCGGCCCTGTAGCAGCTGTAAAAACCATAATCCAGCTTCCTCTTGAGACCTTCCTTGAAAAATATTAATCCTTCCAAGGTGAACTAGATCAAGACAGAATATTCTTCCTTCTAGCAACAAGAGATTGCAATTCGTCCTGATATAACTCCAATCTACAATTTCAGACCTTTTGGGAAGATACAAAAGCGCTTCTCATTTGCATGTGTGAGAGAGATAGAACCCAAGACAATAATTTTTTTCCTTCCTCTCTTCTTCTAAATCTTTGCTCTCTTCTTCTTCGGCTTCCCAGCTACAGAACATAATTCCTTCTTGAGATCAAACTTGTGAGTGAGTGGATTTCAAATGAGTTCAAGCGTCTCCTTTATATAGCATTTCCAAGGGGTTGAATTCCCTCCTTTAGGCCGACTTGAAGCTGTCAGGGCCGACTTGTACTTTTATAGTTTCCAAGACTTTCTAGACTCAAAAATAATTATTTTTCAAATTACATTTTTCTTCGAAGGGTCTTATTAACATGATGTTGAATTATTTGACTCATTACAATAAATCATAAGAGCTAACAAACCTTAGAAGCATGAAGAGCATGATTTTACCTATAATACCGTCAATATGACTCACCGAGGACCAACATGATGACTACAACATTGTTATTTGTTTCTTGAATGGAATTCAACATAGTCAATGGCATATGCAAGGAAAGTTGGTAAGTATTCAAAAAAGCAAGACAAGATCCAAGGCTAGTTGGGCTGCCTTGAGGAGAGAATCTCCCATGTTAAGAAACACGTACAAAACTTTCCTCAATTCCATCAAATATCGAGGATGGGTCTTGATATTCGCAATCCAAGCCATTCCTCTAGCAATTAGTGTATGTTGGGCGCATCATGATCCTTTTTATCTTTTGGTTTATCTGCGCTATTAATCAATTTAGGCCTTATTCTGGGGTAAAAATTATGGTAAGAGTGAGGCAAACAATATTTCAAGTAATTTAATTGTTATAATTCTACGAATTTATAGAAGACCTTGTTGTGGGGAAAAGTATCCGACTCGGAATGACCCTATCCCTACTCTAAGGGTGATAGTTCCTTAGCAACAACTGAAAGTAAAGCTTTGATATTTTTCCTTTATGAAAGTATAGAGAAGGAAGAAAAGATTGACCAACCGATGTCTTTCGCTTTTGTCGATCCTGTCTTCTCTCTTTGCCTCTTGTTCCCAGCTCCTTGCTCCCTTTGCCGGCCCAGCTACACAAAGATCCTGCAAAAACAAGAGAGGGAAACTACAAGAAACATGTACTCATAACTGATGCATGGATTAGAATGGATCAAATATACAGATAAAAACAATACATCATTGCAATACAAGTATATAGGAGAACATCAAAAGCTTTATTGATAGAAGAAAAAGGTTCTGAGAAGGTTACAACCATAAATGGCTCCAATCCAGCAGCACCTCCCCAGCAGCAAGAAATCTCCTCTTCTCCTCTATAAAAGCAATCACCCAATAGCTCTAACTGTAAACCAACAGCACTTCCTTGCTTGCACAAAATTCCAGCCTCTCTAGACCTCATAGAAGAGCTCTATATTTAGGGTAGAAGGAGAAAGGATGAGTCAGCTTGAGACTGACATAAAGCTGCCTTGTGTCCTCTCCCTCTTCAGTTAAACTTCAGTTCTTGAGTCCACTTGGAGATCCTTGCTTCCACATGGAGATCAAGTACCTCTTACTCATCATAGGGCGAATTCCTTGAACCAAGTGTCAGTTTGGAAGCTTCCTGGGCAGTCGACACCTTGCAGAATGACTGTGCCACTTGGCCAATCTCGCCCAGCGCAGGTAGCCTTCATTGGTTTTGACTTTCAGCGCAGGTACAAGGAGGAGCAGTTGACATTCAGCGCAGATGCTCAGTGGAGCAGCTGACATGATCCAAAAATAGCCTGTTTTTGAGTGTTTTCAGGTGGAGAACTGATAGGAAGTGCTGTGGTTTGCTGACCTTGTTCCTCTAGGGGTAAGAACAACATGTTTAGGGACTGAGGATCCCTGTAATTATCGACATTTCATGCTCCATGCTGCGAGGCACAAAAATGTCTATAACAGTTGCCCCCTAAAGTATGAGGCCGTTTATCGGGTGAAATGCTTTATCCAGAGGGTCCGAAGTTCATTCAAGTGCTGAGAGGTGCCCTGTAATACAATACAATACAATACATTATTTTTCATTCTGTTTTCATGATCTAGCTGAGGCGGGCATTCCCATGCTCAACTTTATAAATACATTTTGGTACATATAACAGACGATCGTCTGATGGTAGACTGATAATTTTCTGCTGAAATTATCATCCTTTAAATAGGATGATCATCTGCTGTAATGATGTACATGACAAATGCTTTTATATTTCCTGAATATATATCGCAGCCCGGATGGATGAAACTAGATCCGGGGTCTTCAAACTCGTTCGATCTTCACTCTAAGTACAGGTCGATCCATGTGAGAATTGCGCTGAAGTCGAACATGGAAAGACATCGCTTGATTACCGGTCAATGATGAAAACCGTTAACAAGCGCGAGAGGAATCACCGATAATGATAATGACCCTCAAGGTACTGCAGTACAATCCACGTGGCATGAATAAAGGACTTGGCGTCGAACGCCACGCAAAATCTTCTGGTCGAAGGTCATTGATGTATACCTGTCGCCGGAAGTGAGAAACTTGCCATTGAGGCATGCAAGCTTCAAAGTACTGATGGGATTGTTCCTAGATCAACTTCTTGGATAATGAGCTGAAGTAGACAAGAAGCGATCCGTCAAAGGAGGGCCTTAATGAATCCCACATCAATGACACGGAACGGAGCTAATGATTTTAGTGGAGGTGAAAACAAACTGTGACATATGATTCAGGGTGGCGATCATGAATGGATGAAGGATAATGTATGGCAGTGGATGGGACACGGTTGACACTTTCAGAATGACCTCTCTTGAACATATAACGACACTGATGCGATGGATCGGTAGCATTACCCCAAAATGTGGATGGTTTGGCGAAGACCATGGTGATGAGACCGGTGAATGAAACAACCCAACCCGATGTGGTACGGAAGAAAAGTGTCATGTTCAAGCGCGACTTGCTACCATTAAGCTTTGATGCTCTCCCAATTTTTCCCCAGTCATTTCTGACCAGTACCTCTTTATTTTTGTCAAGCTTGAGGAGGATAACATATGCTTGTTCTATAACCTGCCCTTCGGGCAAGCCCATCGCTATGATTTAACGAGCTTAGCGATAGGGAAACTCGTTCTCGTCTAAAGACAAGTTTGTCGCTATTTAATCATTTTAACGAGTCTAACGACAAGGAAAACTCGGTCCTTTTCATTTTTAGAGAGTCTGAAAAGGTACAGAAAGTTAACTCCATAATTCCTTTTTCGTCATCTAATCCCTTAAGTCTGAAAAAGTATAAAACAATACAGAAGGGATGGGTGTTCGATACTTTTAACGAGCCGAACAAGACAAGCGCTCGATCTTTTTGTGTAATAATCCCTCAGGTCCAAAAAGATTAAAGTCTAAAAGAGGGATAGCTCTTCCGGTCCTTTTAACGAGCTGGAAGGCCAAAACTCGGCAAACTTTTCATATTTTACGAGTCTGAAAAGAGCTCAAAGAGGACTCGTCTTTTGAGGAACGAGTGATAAACAGGGATAGCAACTGATTCCAGGTACAAATTGGAATTTTCCAATCACGGCAGTGTCACAAGGATGGCTAGGTGAAATCACTCTTCGCAGATGTTCTTCAAAATGGATAAACACACAAATGGAAGTGAATGATCGGCCAAATGACGGTGGAGGTGACGGTGCACAAACACGACCAAGGCTTTTATGGCTGATGAATTTACGATCTCAAAAGGGTATTTACCGGTTCATTTTTTCTTAATGAGCTTGAACTCTAAAGGAAAGCCTGCTCATAAACTTATGTTTATTTTTTAACGAGCATGAACTATGCGCTAAAACTGCTCGGATCTTGCGTTTATTTTTTAACGAGCATGAACTATGTGCTAAAACTGCTCGATATACCAGTCATAAAAATAAGAATGCCTCCTCTAAGGATCCATTTTTTATAGAGCTTGCGCCTTACCACAGCTATGCTCCAACTCCTCCTTCCTTTATGTAAGTTCGGAAAACGGTTAATCTTAAAACCAGATAAATAACCGCCCCTAGCTTGCACTCCAGAAGGTTTGCATGCCCCCAGGTATAGGATAGAATTTCGAGGCTGCCCCTCCTCTCCCCTACCTCTGCTTTTCTTTGGGTGTTCACAGTTACTTGTCATCTTGCCAATCTAATGTTAACGATACTAGTCTTCTCGTTATTTTAAGGGGTCTTACGCGGTACTCAGTCTTCCCGTCGGCCCAACTTTTAACGAACAGCTATTTGTGACAAGAGAAGAACACTTCTCAAAGACAAAACATTGGTATTATTGAGGGAGGCTTGCCTCTTTCTTATTATCCGAAGAGGGTTCTATTTGCTGCCGTAAATCAATCTCTTTCTTCGGCGATGTCTATCATTAGGTTACTCAAAGATGGTTACCCTATGTCACAACAATAGAATCTCTTTCTTTGGAGGCTGCCCCTACTTATCCTTCAAAACATTTGTTTTAATGGGTGAGGCTTGCTTTTCCCCAAAGATGGTTACTTCTTGTCGCAATAAGGGAAATCCTATTTGGGCATTGCCCACCTCTTTAGACAAAGGTGAATTACTCTTTTGCCAAACACATAACTTTAACAAAAGAATACTATTCCAGAACAACCCCTCTTCCATCCACGGACGGGGTACGGACTAGTCATATTCTTCTGCGGAAATTCTACCTTATACCCAGGGTTTCTTCTGCCCGAAGCAGACCAGGGTGCATGCCCCCTGGGTTCCAGTCTTTCTTTCCGAATCACTCGCACTCATCGGGAAGGAGGACTGGGGGTGGAGGCGAATCTTGTGTGAACAGACCATTTAGGAATGGTATTTGACTATTTGCGATGCGAGATCCCGGAAATGAAAGTTGGTCTACGAGCTTGACCACCCTTCCTTCGTGTGGAAAACACATTACTCTAAAGAGTGAGGAGACTATCGCTCCCATGCAATAAATATAGTCACGTCCAAGGAGTAGGTTATAATCCAAGGGTCCTTGGACGACCATCACGTTCAAATTAACGGTCTTCCCTTTCAATGTAACAGGCACATTGGGGAGGATTCCTAATGGTCGACTGGTTCCTTTATCAAAACCTGAGAGATTTCTTAACTCAGGTAAAAGCGCCGGGGAACCCAGTGCTTTCCAAGAAACAGAGGAAAGGATACTCACAGACGCCCCTTCATCAATGATAGTACCAGCCATGATCATTCTATAGATTTGGACAATGATTCTGAATGGTACACTGGCTGGTAACCGGGGTCTGCCTAGTTGATTCCAATCAAAGGATACAACCAGGTTGCTTGGTGGTGGGACCGAATATACGGCCGGATATGACCCTGATGATGTTCCTTCCTGCGATAAAGGAATGGGCGCATTGCCCTGACGCTCATCAGAGTCGGTGCTGATGAAAAGAACCTGGATGGTGTCATCCTTATTCTCTTCAGTGAGGGTGTCGCATGAAGATGACTCTTCGGTGACGGTGTTATTTGAAGATGAAACTTCTGAAGGTAGAACCGGGTCAACTGCCGTATCGACCTTTGGAATTTCGTCCGGTCTGGATTCAGTAGGTTCATTTTCAGTGACTGACGCTTCAGCCGACCACTTGAGCGGGCCAGCTGTATTTTCAACCAACGAAGGACTTGGCACGAGTTTTTTGTATCCAGGAGGAAGTTTTACCGGTGAAACCGGACGATCTTCCAAAACTCTCTTCGCTTCGTCTAAGAAGGGACAACGGTTGATGGCATGACTGCCTTCACACAACTTACAGGGGAATCTTACTCCCCCTTTTTGTCTTGATCCTTCACTTTCACTGGTTGACGGAAAGCAATCAACCTGATTGTCAGAGGTTGATGCCCCCGAATTGTGCAGACGAGGGGACCACTCCCTTAGTATCCGGGGAATACAGGGACAATCTCTGTGGAAATGGTCTCCTCTACATATGACACATGGCGATTTAGGCCCGGTCTGTGCAGTGGGTGGGTTTTTGTCAGATGTCTTTTGCTTGCCCCCAGTCGCCTTAGGCTCCTTCTTCTTCTTCTCTTTCTTCTTCTTCTCCTTCTTCTCCTTGGGAGGCTGACTTTTGCCGGCTCTACCTTGCGAAGATGAAGGATTGGAGGAAGAGTTATCAGAAGTAGAAGGCTGGTGGGCAGCTCTAGACTGATCTAACAGTTGACTCGATTGATCAGGAACCATGGTGGCCTGAACTACATTGGTCGAGAACAGCCAAACTGGCAGGCCTATTGTCAGTCCTGGAAGCGACAATGTGGCCATATGGGGCGCACCAACTTCTCCCCAAGAGGAGAAAGGACTAGGACTTCCATCTTGTGGACTTCCTTGGTTGGGGCGTTCCATGTTCTCAACTCACAGATCAACGCGGGAATAAGAGGTGATTATGTTCCGTTTAAAATGAATTTTATAACGACGCTTTATTAGACACAACTTTGCTTTTTCATGTTTTAAGAGTCGAGAAAAAGCTAAAGATGACTCTAGTCGCCTTCGATGTATTAACGAACCCGAAGTGACAAATGCTCGGTTGGACTTTTTCAGTTATAGAGTTTGAAAAAGGCCAAAAGAAACTGCTCTGGAGATCTAGGCAGAGGGTGTGCCAAACCTTTCGCGAAACCACAGAATACGTTTTACGGTACGGGTGGTCGATCTTCGTGAATGCTGTGTTCACTGCATCGCGATCAGTAGGGCGGCCGACACGGCTTCCTAAGGATAAAGGCTTTATTCCTATAGGGGTCTCCCAATATACTCGACGGTACGCGGGAGCACAAGTCCGTATTGATACTTATCGCTTCACCGTGGAGGAATCACCCAACCACTCAACGCTAAGATATCACGTTTAACGACGCCGGAACACGTCTCTAGCTTAGACCTCTATGTGTTTGCGTTATGTTTCAATGCGTTGTTATGTAAATTCAATTCATTTTAATGTTGATCTTGCTTAGCAGTTTGCCTTTAAGGATCACCACGAGATGTATATATACAACTTCCTAAATGCAATCTAAGATGAGAAGCAAAACTTTTCAATCTTTCAACTTTGAAAACCTTAATCTACTGAGGGAAAAGAAAGACATCAACTTTTCACACAGATCATAGAACACACACTAAATGCACTTTTTCCTAAATCAACATGCAAACTGTCAATAATGCACATGCACAATGCAGATATTTCTTTTCTTTATCCTTAATGTTGATGTAAGACAAAAAGGAAACTGTTGTGTAACTTTGAATCTAATTTCAAGCAAAAGTAAACAAGCTTGTCCAAAATCAAAAGACACCTTAAGATCGACTTGTTTAGACACTGGAAATGTATAGATTCAAACCACAAAATGAAAAACAAACAAACTCAAACAGCCATGAACAGTAATAAAACTAGCTCTTAAGATCACAAAGACACTTTTACAGTTCAGGATCTAAGAGGCCACAGCTATACTGGTTTGCTTTTCACAATGGGAAACTGTAACTGAAACAAGAAATACTGAAAGAACAATTACAGTTTCATCACACAACTGAGGCGGAATAATGTTAAGGAAAGTTGGTTTACAGCAAGTACAAATGACAAGCAATCAGCAGCAAAACAACAGTGAAAATAGGGCTAAGACTCAGTAGGAAACCTCAGCAAGACACTGGCTAACTGGTCCAGCGCAGGCTCTGGTCTATCAAACTGACTCTCAGTGCAGTTCCCGAAGGGAGTACCTGCGCTGAAATGCAGACTGCCTTTGGACAGCCTGCACTGAGACACGAGAGTTGCGTTTACAAGGGTTTCCGGGTCATAAAAAGCTCAAAAATTCACTGTTTTTGCTGAAATAAAAAGCTATAGGTCAAGTACAAGCTATGGGATGATCAAGAGGATGAAAAGCTATCACAAAGAGCACAAGAGTCCTTGTGGATCAGCTCTTCAAATCATAAACTTGCTCAGAAACTGAGCCAGAGCAGCTGCCCTCTACTTTGCAATTGAAGGACTCAATTGCAGTTCGATTTGGTGCTCTCCTTGTTTATGAGATGAATAGCAAGAAACACAATAAACCAACAAGATACTAGGTCCCCAGCGGAGTCGCCAGTTTGTTGTGGGGAAAAGTATCCGACTCGGAATGACCCTATCCCTACTCTAAGGGTGATAGTTCCTTAGCAACAACTGAAAGTAAAGCTTTGATATTTTTCCTTTATGAAAGTACAGAGAAGGAAAAAAAGATTGACCAACCGATGTCTTTCGCTTTTGTCGATCCTGTCTTCTCTCTTTGCCTCTTGTTCCCAGCTCCTTGCTCCCTTTGCTGGCCCAGCTACACAAAGATCCTGCAAAAACAAGAGAGGGAAACTACAAGAAACATGTACTCATAACTGATGCATGGATTAGAATGGATCAAATATACAGATAAAAACAATACATCATTGCAATACAAGTATATAGGAGAACA
Source organism: Pinus tabuliformis (assembly GCA_031772625.1). NCBI lineage: Eukaryota > Viridiplantae > Streptophyta > Pinopsida > Pinales > Pinaceae > Pinus > Pinus tabuliformis. The sequence continues at coordinate 89,872,400 of CM062817.1, forward strand.
TCAAAAGCTTTATTGATAGAAGAAAAAGGTTCTGAGAAGGTTACAACCATAAATGGCTCCAATCCAGCAGCACCTCCCCAGCAGCAAGAAATCTCCTCTTCTCCTCTATAAAAGCAATCACCCAATAGCTCTAACTGTAAACCAACAGCACTTCCTTGCTTGCACAAAATTCCAGCCTCTCTAGACCTCATAGAAGAGCTCTATATATAGGGTAGAAGGAGAAAGGAAGAGTCAGCTTGAGACTGACATAAAGCTGCCTTGTGTCCTCTCCCTCTTCAGTTAAACTTCAGTTCTTGAGTCCACTTGGAGATCCTTGCTTCCACATGGAGATCAAGTACCTCTTACTCATCATAGGGCGAATTCCTTGAACCAAGTGTCAGTTTGGAAGCTTCCTGGGCAGTCGACACCTTGCAGAATGACTGTGCCACTTGGCCAATCTCGCCCAGCGCAGGTAGCCTTCATTGGTTTTGACTTTCAGCGCAGGTACAAGGAGGAGCAGTTGACATTCAGCGCAGATGCTCAGTGGAGTAGCTGACATGATCCAAAAATAGCCTGTTTTTGAGTGTTTTCAGGTGGAGAACTGATAGGAAGTGTTGTGGTTTGCTGACCTTGTTCCTCTAGGGGTAAGAACAACATGTTTAGGGACTCAGGATCCCTGTAATTATCGACATTTCATGCTCCATGCTGCGAGGCACAAAAATGTCTATAACAGACCTTGATTTACAAAAAAAATGGTAGAAAGGACATAACTGCTTTTGAGATAGATCTCAACCTTTGATCTGTAAGAATATTATAGAATATATCATAAAGGTTAAATCAATACCATCCACATAATAATGATTTGTAATCAAATTAAAATTCTAGAAGTTTTATTCCAAAATAGACATCCATCTTGGGTTAATAATAAAAAGGGAAATTTTAGGGGCTAACATTTTTAAATGGGTTAATCTTCCATGTAAAAAAATCATCAATTTCTAATTTTTTTAAACCATTAGCCCAAATTTTATAGGATAATATTATTTTAACTTGAAAATCACCAAAGTTTTATATAAACTATAGAATCTTTAGAAATGTTTGAAAATTTTACAAAAATATCAAGAAACATTTTATAGCGTGCTTAGTAGCTTATTAATTACTAGGCTAAGTGACCATGAATGCATGATGGGAGGTTTGTCATGGAGAAGGTGGTAATGTATGTGTTGTTAAATGTGTAAGTAGTTATACATGCAAAGTTGTAACTAGCTCCCTCTCACCCCCTTATACTTTCTCAGGTTGAGGAAGATGTTACTTCTTGTTTAACTTGATCCCCAATGTGTGTTATGAAGGTGGGGTTACCAAAATATGTCATTTTCACAAGTTTTCATAGTTAAATTATGATAACACCATTATATTTAGCTCATTGATATCTTTCAAACAATACCAATTTTACCTCGATCCAAGTCATGTATCAAAAGTTATGGTAATTTGTAACTCGGTCTAAAAAAGGGCACATTAATAAATTGGCCACATGGTCATGTAACTCTGATATGTCATCTTAATGGGATCCGCCATAATGGTCCACATCATGATGCTTGATGGAATCACCACTTAAAAAATTCTAAATTAAACAAAGATGAGGGGGTAGTCGGTGGTGAGTGATGGGCAATGGACAAGTTTGATGATGTAAACATGGTTGGGTAGGTTGTTCTTCCACCAACTTGCTAGATGTGTTATAATATGTGATGGTTGCAATGGCAGGCGATGGGTGGTGGGTGGCGTAAAACCCTCTAGCACTCTGATGCAGGAGCATCTGGTCGACAGGGCGAAGACCGAGAAGGGACCGAGAAAGTTTCTGAAGAAGATTGGGGTTGATGAATATTTCGTTAATCTGGACAGCAAGCCTGTCAGAGCTATTGTTGTTTTTTATTTATTTATTTTCAGGATCAATTACAGCACCAAACAATGTTGTTTTAATTCATGTTTAGTTTGTCTTAATTATTGTAATAGGATTTAGTTAAAAATGCTAGATACAGAATAGTGTCAAAAGTATGTAAACAAACGAATAATAAAAGAAACATGTGCCTGAGCAACCGTATAAACTGCAAGAGCATAACTACCAGGCAGTTAACCAACTGTCCAAAACCATTGTACAAAAAGGCAAATGAAACGACCCAGAGGGGTTCAGTTGAGCAGCAGCATATGTAAAAGAGATTATCAGTAATACAGACAATATTCTTCCTTCATCAAATACAGTGCACAATTAAATATTTATTTCTATGAATTACGTCCTTTGAATTCAAATGTATTTTCATATTACTGTGTAGTAAATTCATTCCAGATAAGCCGAATAGCAGAGTTCTTTTTACAAGTCTAAGGAGTCTGTCAACCAGTCAAGACCGAGACCGAGCACCAGACATTAAGGCGCAGAACCAATACAGTGGAACAACAAACAAACTACGGCCAAACCGGTAAGCAACCAAAAAGCCATTTACAACAAGTTTATATATTATAAAGTGTTACATTGTATGCCTGTACAAATTCAGTAACATAGAAACCGTGCACGGAGGGTTCGTGGTCCTGAGCTATCCAAAGCTCACAGCAAAACCCAGTCACGGCCACGGGTTGGGAGAACCCAACACACAAACAGACTCGTTAAAAGACACAGTTGCAAACAACAAGCAAACATACTCAACCCAGAACCGTTGAAAGGAAGTAAAAGTGAAGACAGAGCTACCCGGAACAAGAAGGTTTGTAACCCTTGCGCATCCACGGGAACGGCCACACCTGCAAAACCAGAGTAAGGCAGAGTTAGGGTTTGAAAACCATTTATAAAGACTGCACAGGAAATTAAGGCATGAATGTGCAAACGAACCCGCGAAACAGAGTATGAGGGCACAGAGGGTTCATACCTGAGGTGAGCCGAGACCCAGGCCTACAGAATCCAAAATTATCCCTGCTCACGAAGGAGCTGAGGAACGTTAGTTCCGGAACAAATAGAGGGCGAAGACATAAAGCATAGAGTGAAACCTTACCTGATATACAGAGCTGAACGCCGGAGGGAAGCCGAACAGGGGAGCATTCGAACTGTGAACTCGACCCATGAGCGAAACCATAACCATTTTCGTTACCAGAAATCACCAATAAGATTAACGGAAAGGCCATACGAACGACTTAACCCAAGCACAGAACAAACAAGCTCATTCCATCATAAAACTCAGTCGAATGTACAGAGAGGAACCGAAACTTACCAGAAAAGCCCGAAGCAAACACGATAGTGCCCATGGTAATGTATTGACGGTGTTGGAAGACATAGTTTCGCCATAAGGTAACAGCAAGAGTTCAACGGGGTTGTCTCACTAGCAGCATAACCAGAAGCGGCCGAGACCAAACAAACCACAGAGCCAGTTCCCAAGGGTAAAATGACCGAGCGGATGCGAAAAGGTGAATGTAAAGCGCGGTAAAGAGATTAGGGTTCGTCAATCACGAGGAGGGCAGGTGTCATAAGGAGGAGCCGGGAAGGTACCATGACATTAATACCAATCAACCACCAAACTTAAATCATTTGCAATCACATAACACAGTAAGGTTCAGTGTGAGTCCACGTAGTTTGAGTCAGCGTGGGACCACGTGGGCTGGCCCCATCAATTGGTATCAGAGCAGTTTTTTTTATTTAGAGGAAGATGGCAGAAGGACAAGTGCCAAGACAAGGATGTGGAAGAGGTGCACGTAGAGGAGCAGATGAAGGATTGCGGGAACAAATTAGAGTTCTTACAGCTCGCTTGGAAGCAGTAGAAGCGGGTAGACGAAGAGACCCAGAACTGGGAGACACCAGTGAAGAGGAGGTGATGACTGCTGCAGAAGGGTCTGATGAGGAAGCTCCAGAATTGAGGTTGCTGCGACAGGTTTTAATGGCCAGCAGCAAACCAAAAACAGAAATCTCTAATTATGATGGCAGTCTGTCTGCGGAAGTCCTGTTGGACTGGATAAGCGAACTGGATAAATATTTTGAAAATGAAGAAGTCAGTGAGGACAAAAGGGTTAAGTTCGCTGCCACTAAGTTGAAGGGACACGCACTACTATGGTGGGACAGTGTCCAAGCAGACAGAAAGAAAATGAACAAGTCGCCGATACGACTATGGTCCAGAATGATAGCGAAGTTGAAAGGCAGATTTCTGCCAAAAGATTACCAGGTGGAATTATATCGGCGAGTGCAGGGTTTAAGGCAAAAAGGAATGACAGTTAGGGAGTATACAGAAGAATTTTATAGAGTGAATTTACGTGCTGGTTATACTGATGATAACCCAGAAAAGACAGCAAGGTACGTAAATGGATTGAGGATGGAGATATTGGATGAAATCAGTATTCTTTCTCCCCGGAATATTGAAGAAGCCTTTCAGAGCGCTGTAAAGGCTGAGGAAAAGATTAATAGAAAACAGAACAGCAGAAGAGGGAGAGGAAGTAGCAGAGGACGGGGACAGTCCTACGGAAGAGGCAAGAGTGCTGCAAACAGCGAAGAAGGCAGCAGTTCAAAAACTTCAGGGACAGCCGAAAAAGGGGATAGCACCAGAGGAGGTCGGTCATACCAGAGAGGACGAGGGAATGGCCGCGGAAGAGGGGCGAATGTCCAGTGCTACAGGTGCCACAAATGGGGGCACAGAGCCTTTGAGTGTCCAGAAGTTGAACAGGCTGGTCAGAGGGGAACGCTGATGGCACAGCCTGAAGAAGCTGAAGCACAACCCCGGGAAGTGGAAGACATGGCGGAGACGGGGGAAGCTTTAATTTTGAATAAAGTATTGATAAAGCCAACCAAGGAAGTGGCCGAAACAACCCAGCGGAAAGCACTGTTCCGGACAGTCTGTAAATCACATGGAAAGTGTTGTAAGGTCATCATAGACAGCGGGAGTACAGATAACTTGGTTGCCACAGAGATGGTGGAAAAGCTGGGATTGAAGCGGCTGAAGCACCCCACACCTTACAAGGTGTCGTGGCTGCAGAAAGGCCACTAGTTGTTGGTCGATGAACAATGCGAGGTGGAGTTCCGCATTGGCAAGTACCATGATACAGTGGTCTGTGATATCATGCCAATGGACGTGTGCCACATACTGCTCGGAAGACCATGGCAGTATGACAGGAAGCTGACACACGATGGAAAAACAAATTGTTATAAATTTACGAAGGATGGGGTCAAACATACACTTGTACCCATCAAGGAGGAAGATACAGCAGAATCAAACGGGACAAAAGCGCTATTACTTGGAGGAAAATAGTACATAAAACAGATTTAAGAAAATGAGATTAATTTTGCAGTGGTGAGGAGGATGAAGCCAGTGTTACTGAGCTTAGAGAGATCAGAATTGCCCAAGGAGATCCAAGAGCTGTTAGAAGAATTTCAAGATATTGCGGCTGAGGAATTACCTGATAAGTTGCCTCCCAAGAGGAGCATCAGCCACCATATTGACTTTATACCAGGATCAAGTTTACCGAACAAGGCAGCGTACAGGATGAGTCCAAAGGACAATGAGGAAGTACGCAAACAAGTGCAGGAATTGTTAGATAAGGGACTGATCAGAGAGAGTTTAAGCCCCTGTGCGGTACCTACAGTCCTTGCACCCAAGAAAGGTGGAGAATGGCGAATGTGCACAGATTCGCGGGCTATAAACAAGATCACCATTCGATACAGGTTTCCCTTGCCTAGAATGGATGACATGATGGACTGTCTTAGTGGGGCAGCATATTTTACAAAGATAGATCTGAAAAGCGGGTACCATCAGATCAGGATTAGAGAGGGAGATGAGTGGAAGACAGCCTTCAAGACTAACGAAGGACTGTACGAATGGCTGGTCATGCCATTTGGGTTGAGTAATGCTCCAAGCACTTTTATGAGATTGATGAACGAGATGTTAAAGGAGTTTATTGGAAAGTTTGTAATAGTCTATCTGGATGACATTTTGATTTTCAGCAGGACGAAAAGAGAACACCTTCAGCATATCCGAAGGGTATTCGAAAAGCTGCAGCAGAACAAGCTGCTGATAAATTTAAAAAAATGCACTTTCTTGCAGAAGGAGTTGATTTATCTGGGATTTGTAGTGGCAGAGAATGAGCTGAAGATGGACCCAGAAAAGATTGAAGCGATCATGAGTTGGCCGTCACCTAAGAGTTTATTCGAGGTACGTAGTTTTCACGGTTTAGCAAGTTTTTATCGGAAGTTTATCAGGAATTTTAGTGAAATCTGCGCACCCATGTTGGAAACCATCAAGAAGGCCAGCCAACCTTTTTGCTGGACTAAGGCGGCAGAAAACAGTTTCCAACTCCTGAAGCGTAAAATAACAGAAAGGCCAATCTTGAGACTGCCCGATTTCAGCAAACCTTTTCAGGTTCGATGTGATGCCAGCGGGACAGCTATTGGTGCTGTACTCAGTCAAGAGGACAGACCAGTGGCATTCTTTAGTGAGAAGCTGAATGAAAGTCGGCAGAAGTATTCGTCATATGATAAGGAATTTTATGCAGTGGTTCAAGCCTTGAAACATTGGAGGCACTACTTACTGGGAAATGAGTTCGTTTTGTTCTCTGATAATTCTGCATTGCAGTACATAACTCAGCAGCACAAACTGAACCATAAACATGCCAAGTGGGTGGAGTACCTGCAAAGTTTCACTTTTGTGTTGAAACACATAAGTGGGCAAGCCAACAAAGTGGCGGACGCTTTAAGTAGAAGAGCCCTGCTCTTACAGGAAAGTGGCATACAGGTGATGGGATTTGAGTATTTGAAAGATTTATACCAGATGGACGCGGATTTCAAAGAAGCTTTTGAAGCATGCCAGAATCCCGTATTGAGGAATACAAGCCCATGGCTAGATTACAATCTACAGGAAGGATTGTTGTTTCGAGGGGGACAGCTGTGTGTTCCAGATTGTTCGATGAGGGAAAATCTGGTGAGAGAGAAACACAGTGGCGGACTAGCGGGACATTTTGGCGTCAATAAGACAGTGGAGCAGCTCGGGCATTTTTATTACTGGCCAAGGATGAATCGGGACGTACAGAGATATATAGCCAGGTGTAAAATCTGCCAACTGGCGAAAGGACACAGCCAGAACGCGGGGCTGTACACACCCCTACCTGTTCCAAGCAGGCCGTGGGACTCAGTCAGCATTGATTTTGTCCTAGGATTGCCTAGAACGCAACGGGGGTATGATTCAGTGATGGTGGTGGTGGACAGGTTTTCAAAGATGGCTCATTTCATTCCTTGCCGGAAGACAAGCGACGCCACGAACGTGGCACATCTTTTTTTTACGGAAGTAGTTCGACTACATGGCTTACCAAAAACTATTGTATCAGACAGGGATGTGAAATTTACAGGACATTTTTGGCGCACCCTGTGGAAAAAGCTGGGCACACAATTAAATTTCAGCTCTGCGTATCATCCGCAGACTGACGGACAGACAGAAGTGGTAAACAGGAGTTTGGGCAACTTGTTACGCAGCTTGACGGGAGAGAACTCGCGATTGTGGGACCGAGCTCTTACCCAGGCAGAATTCGCTTATAACGATTCACCAAATAGGAGCACCGGTCTTAGCCCATTTCAAATCTTGTATGGTATGCATCCGCGAGGAGTACATGAATTACGAGATTTGGGACAGCTAGAAAGGAGAAGTGCAGACGGAGAAGATTTTGCAGAAGCGATGAGTGAGCTGCATGAAAAGGTCAAGTCAAGATTACAGGACAGCACGCAGAAATATAAGCAACATGCAGACACAAGGCGGCGAGAGGTAAACTTTGAAGTTGGGGACGAAGTCCTTGCACATTTGCACCGGGAACGGTTTCCTAAGGGTACGTATAACAAACTGAAGTTCAAAAAAATCGGCCCATGCAAAATTCTGCGAAAATTCTCAGCAAATGCGTATGAAATTCAGCTGCCACCTGATATAGGCATATCACCCATATTCAACGTGGCAGACCTGTTTCCATACCATGCCCAGGTAGAGGATGAACGAGTGGTACAGCCACAACGGGACACCCAGTTCGAGGACAGTCTTTGGAAGAAACAGTTACCATCGGTCAAGACCCATGAGATAGAAGGAATCATCAGCACACAGGTGGCCAAGAAGACACGCAGAAAGGAGTATCTGCGTTATCTCGTTAAGTGGAAGGACCGTCCAATGGAGGACAGTTCCTGGCTTGACGAGATGCAGATCCGAAAGGCAGGCTACTCGGTGGAAGAACTCATGGAACGGAGCCATGAGAACTCTCTTTTACCCCGGCAGCCTGATGCAGGAGCATCTGGTCGACAGGGCGAAGACCGAGAAGGGACCGAGAAAGTTTCTGAAGAAGATTGGGGTTGATGAATATTTCGTTAATCTGGACAGCAAGCCTGTCAGAGCTATTGTTGTTTTTTTTTATTTATTTTCAGGATCAATTACAGCACCAAACAATGTTGTTTTAATTCATGTTTAGTTTGTCTTAATTATTGTAATAGGATTTAGTTAAAAATGCTAGATACAGAATAGTGTCAAAAGTATGTAAACAAACGAATAATAAAAGAAACATGTGCCTGAGCAACCGTATAAACTGCAAGAGCATAACTACCAGGCAGTTAACCAACTGTCCAAAACCATTGTACAAAAAGGCAAATGAAACGACCCAGAGGGGTTCAGTTGAGCAGCAGCATATGTAAAAGAGATTATCAGTAATACAGACAATATTCTTCCTTCATCAAATACAGTGCACAATTAAATATTTATTTCTATGAATTACGTCCTTTGAATTCAAATGTATTTTCATATTACTGTGTAGTAAATTCATTCCAGATAAGCCGAATAACAGAGTTCTTTTTACAAGTCTAAGGAGTCTGTCAACCAGTCAAGACCGAGACCGAGCACCAGACATTAAGGCGCAGAACCAATACAGTGGAACAACAAACAAACTACGGCCAAACCGGTAAGCAACCAAAAAGCCATTTACAACAAGTTTATATATTATAAAGTGTTACATTGTATGCCTGTACAAATTCAATAACATAGAAACCGTGCACGGAGGGTTCGTGGTCCTGAGCTATCCAAAGCTCACAGCAAAACCCAGTCACGGCCACGGGTTGGGAGAACCCAACACACAAACAGACTCGTTTAAAGACACAAGTTGCAAACAGCAAACAAGCAGATTCAACCAAGAACCGTTGAGAGAAAGTAGAAGTGAAGACAGAGCTACCCGAAACAAGAAGGTTTGTAACCCTTGCGCATCCACGGGAGCGGCCACACCTGCAAAACCAGAGTAAGGCAGAGTTAGGGTTTGAAAACCATTTATAAAGACTGCACAGGAAATTAAGGCATGAATGTGCAAACGAACCCGCGAAACAGAGTATGAGGGCACAGAGGGTTCATACCTGAGGTGAGCCGAGACCCAGGCCTACAGAATCCAAAATTATCCCTGCTCACGAAGGAGCTGAGGAACGTTAGTTCCGGAACAAATAGAGGGCGAAGACATAAAGCATAGAGTGAAACCTTACCTGATATACAGAGCTGAACGCCGGAGGGAAGCCGAACAGGGGAGCATTCGAACTGTGAACTCGACCCACGAGCGAAACCATAACCATTTTCGTTACCAGAAATCACCAATAAGATTAACGGAAAGGCCATACGAACGACTTAACCCAAGCACAGAACAAACAAGCTCATTCCATCATAAAACTCAGTCGAATGTACAGAGAGGAACCGAAACTTACCAGAAAAGCCCGAAGCAAACACGACAGTGCCCATGGTAATGTATTGACGGTGTTGGAAGACATAGTTTCGCCATAAGGTAACAGCAAGAGTTCAACAGGGTTGCCTCACTAGCAGCATAACCAGAAGCGGCCGAGACCAAACAAACCACAGAGCCAGTTTCCAAGGGTAAAATGACCGAGCGGATGCGAAAAGGTGAATGTAAAGCGCGGTAAAGAGATTAGGGTTCGTCAATCACGAGGAGGGCAGGTGTCATAAGGAGGAGCCGGGAAGGTACCATGACATTAATACCAATCAACCACCAAACTTAAATCATTTGCAATCACATAACACAGTAAGGTTCAGTGTGAGTCCACGTAGTTTGAGTCAGCGTGGGACCACGTGGGCTGGCCCCATCACACTCCAAGTTCCACCTATAACCCATTCTCTCTAGTCTTAAATCTACTTTGATTGGTACTTGGTCATTATTTAAATATTTCCTATGTTGCAAGTTACGATGGATGGCTAATGGCCAACCTTCATGACATGATTCCATTGGGGATTAGTTCCACGAGTGTTTGCTTGATATTAGTCCTGCTAGCATAGGAAAGAAGCTAATCTCTCCTATTGCTTATCAGTCCTGATAATGTGGGCGCATATAAGATACGAGTTGGGTTTATAAATTAAGAAGGTGACTACCACACCTTGCCTAACTATACAAAGTCTTAATGCATAATATGGCCCAAGGCCTAAAGCCCCAAGGGGATGTGTAATTATGGAAGTTAACACCCAAGGCTTAGACGCATAAATAGGAAAAGGATTCCAATGTCCAGGTTATTTGACAACTACTCTCCAACAAAAAGCACAGTAGTGACTCACTCACTGTTATTGGATAAATTGTTCTTGCAGACAACATCGATCTCCCTAGATTTGATACCTATATTTACAAAAAAAAATTAGAAATAAAAATATAAAGCTTTCCTTAAGTCCATTGCAATCAAATCTTAGATAAAAACACCAATGAAAGGAGTGAGATAAGTGAGTCGTACTTTTTTATCATAGTTTGTCCTCGATAGTTACTCAAAATGATGTATCTTTGAGCCTTGTCTTCAGTGCTCACAAAGAAAACACTTGTAGAAAACATAAACAAACAATAATAAAATAAAATCTAATCCAAATATGATTTTCCAAGGAATTATATTTATATGATCAAGGAAATGTATACCGAAAATCATCAAACATAGACAATGATTATGGGAAATGAACATATAATTGTATTATCACAAGAAAATGGTTACAAATTGATGCCTTCTCACTATAGATTCCCCTTCCATCTATTCCTCATCTCAACACCTTTCTTCAAAAGCTTTAGGATCATAAGTTGGATACTTTAGTAGAGTTTCAATGAGAATTTAAGAGCCAAAGTATTTATGAAATCAACGAAGATCCCTCTCTCAATTAATTATAATTGTATTTGTAGGCTTAAAGGAGTCTCAAAAGAGGAGGTCAAGATTTAGTCATATAAGGGATGTGAGTTAGATCTAAATTAATCAAGATAGATGTAATCCACGAGGCTTATCTTGTAGAAACTTCTTGCTCCTTTTATGTTTTCCTCTATAAAGGAAATGTCACATCTTGTAGACAAGCAACTTGTGACAGTGTTGCACTAAAATTTATGCAACATGTGATAATAAACCTAATTAGAGAATCTAATTTAATATGGATGTAGATTTTTGAGAATATGGCCACAACAGGCAGGTCCTCAACATGTTTAATCTTCTAGTTTACCTAAGTTGAATCAAGTTTGAGCCCTTTAGTCGATGATGCACCCTTGAGACACAATGACCTATATACTTGATCTCTTGCAAATTGAATCGTCTTCATCATTCTTAGGATGGCCATTAATTTCTTTGAGCTAGGAACTATTATTGAGAGTGAATGGTTTTGCTACATCCTATTCAATGTTATAGATGGAATTAGACAGTTTATCTTCTTCATGGATCCTATGATGTTTAATTTCAACCCATACATAGTTGCATAAAAGGGTTTTAAAGATATTATAGGAACCATATATAGTCCAAATTGCTGATGGTAAAGTGATTAATGGAGCCTTGATTACTAGGGTGGGCCACAAATGAAATTATGAATGGCTTCTTTTCCTAAAGTACTTAAGATTGTCCGAAATTAAAATTATTTTTTTATATTGGGATATAAACGACACGACCATAATCGGTATCAGCCTTAACTAGCAGCGCCAATCTTGATATCGATTTTAGATACATGGAAAAATTGCAAGAAAAGAAAAACCGAAAAACGGTGGATAAATTAAAACAAGAATCTTCTATGTAAAGTAATTCGGCCATAAAATGTTAATTTCATAAACCCAAAGTGCGAAGTAGAGTAAGTCAATTTTTATAACATTGCATTGGTTTTACAGTACTGCTCGTATATTTGTGAGCTTCGTGGAAACCCTTATAGACTTCAAACCAGAATACTCCAATGTTTCATTTGAAGAAGATTTCTCGGCGTTGCTTGTGTTATTCTAAGCGAGATCCCAAATCAAATGGAATATTAAACAAATGGAAATAAGACATTTTATAAAACAAAAAATACTTATGAACTCGGGTGAAATTGCACCCTACTTGGAATAAAAACATAAGATAATTGGAATCTATCATAGTTGGGTTTGCCTTCACAGTTGCTGTGCTTCCGTTTGAGTTTAATTAGTTGACAATCCGGCAATTTTTCCTGATCTCCCCCTGCGACCCTGTCAACACACCTATCTCACCCATCTTCACCATTGCCCTTCCAAATTTCTTCCTCCATATGGACGGGTATTTGGAGTTGATCTTCACCATTCTGACTGTCGATGGAGTCGACATCAACGTCTGATCAGAAGTCAACACTCCACGTTTCACTTGAAGATCAATGTAATATTTCTCATCTAAACGTCTGGGTGTCAATGAATCCAAATGCACGGTTGGATCAGAATTTGAATTAGAAGTAGGGATTGGGCATTTGGCTTTCAGTGACAAAGCGAATCGAGGGTCCATACTGGGATCCTGATGACCTGTTCCACTGAAATTGTAAAGCCTGTTTGCGCTGAATGAAGAGCAATGAGAAACCCCGATAGAGTGCGCCCCTGAAAATATATATTAAATTATGTTAAAATACGATTGACGATGGGATATCGTACGTTCAGTTCAATCAAATATATATTTGGATTATTGTTAATCAGTAGCTGTAGCTACCTGAGAGAGTGACCATGTCTTCCACTGACAAAAATTTTGCAGCGAAATTTTGTGTGAGTTGGTTCACATTGAATTGTGGAGCAGGAATGTTCCCTGGGATGTCTGATGCTCGAGAAATCCTTCCGTCTCTTCGTCCCGCTGGCACTTCCCAAATTAATCCGCCAGCCTGCGCTAGCCAATATACGGAAATATGAATATAAAGATATAGTTACAATATCACAGAGCGAGAAATAGAGGGTATGAGTAGGTTAATTACTTGGTGGGCGCTATCTCTTGCAGCAAAGGCAAGGATGTCAGCGCATGAGACCACGTTCGGGCATTTGTCTTCCAAAATAGACTTTGCTTCATCAATTATTTCGAACCCATGGAGGCTCGGATTGTTCGCGGGTGATTCCTTCTCTGCTTGATTTCCTGCTGTAGAATCGATCAGTATTGATCCATCGCAACCCTGCAACCATCAATGGGCAGATTATCGCATGAAATTATTGATATACACCACTACATATATGATATGTAATTATAAGAATGTATACTTACTCTGACGAAGCAGTCATGAAAATGCATCCTGATGAGAGCAGGTGCAACGCCAGGATTTGCTGTCACGGCTTTGGCCACAGCTGCACCTACAATCTCCTCCGCCTCTGGGCACCTATCGCGGTAGTAACCCACCTTTAACCCATTCGCATTCGTTACTATCACAAGAGCAGATGACACTGCTACCATTAACATTGCAATATTAACTAAATTAAGCAGACAGCGATTATCAATTGATCGATAGTCCATTTGGAATGATGCAGTTGAGTCAATTAAAGAAGAAGTAACAGATGTTTCGGTGATCGAGTGACTCGCAAATTGCGTGTTTCCACTCCGTTTAATGTGGGCGGAGGCTGAAGATGGAAGCAAAGAAGACAACAATCTTTTGCGTAAGGTAATAAACACTTGATGTTAGGGGACAATTGGCTCATGAATAGATGAACGAATATAGTGGCGCCATAGTATTTAAAGGCATGTCACCTTGGAGCGTAAGTGGATGAGGGTGAATGGCGATGGCAAAATTGACACATGTACATTGACCAAGAAACATGATGGCCAGTGGAACAATTCAATTCAACCTTTCTCGCTTGCCGGGGTTCATCGAAAGATGCAAGGAGGGATTTAAAAATTAACACAATTTCTTGTTTCCCGTGTCTCACCAAATACATCGAAGGCGCCGGCAGAGAATGAGTTTGAATAATATCACGAAATACATCGAGGCGCCGGCGGAGAATTAGTTTGATAATGAATGTAGGCGCCAAATTAATGAGGCGACATTAATGATAGTGTAATTAAAAATTAATTTCATCATAAAGCTCTTCCCAGCATCAAAAAAACATCACGTTTTACGTTATATATATATATATATATATTTTATTTCGTTTTACGTTTTATATATATATATTAATTTAATTGAACTGAATGCATAAATTCAATTTTCATTTTCATTTTCACATCGTTATATTAAAACATCCATTATAATAACAATACCATACGATTACCTATGACCCACACTTTTAATACATGATTTTTTTATAATAAAATAATAATACTTGCGGCGCCCACGCATTTATGAGATATTGTTATAATTTTGATGATAGAGATTGATTCCAGCATTATATCCATATCCGCGTGCTGACCCTCACAACTTTGCTTACCTCTTCACATATATTTTAAAGCTAACATTATCCTAATGCATGCGAAAGGGGATGTTCATGTAGATCGGAATCGTTATATTCGTAGGAAATATAAATTATAAAATAATTAAACTTGTTGAATATTTTTACAAAAATATCGTGAAATATTTTACAATGTAAATTATAGGAATCATGAATAACTTATTAAAATAATTGTTTATTGGATGATGTGACAATGAATGTATGGTGGGAGGATGTGGTGTATAAGGTGGTAATATATGTGGTGCTAAATATGTAAGTAGTTGTAGGTTCCAAGTGCAAGTTCAAGTGATTGACTTCCACCATGAGATGGAGAAGTACTACTTTGATGTTTCTATGTGATTGTCTTTGCTGCCTATTTCCACATTGCCCGAGTGTACCTCAGTATGCATCCTCCTCCTCCTGTTGCGTCTAAAGGTTGAATTTCTTCATGGCATTAAACACAAGGATGGGCTTCTGACTTCTTTCATTGACAATTTAATCAAAATCCACGTGCACACTCTACCATGACTTCCCATGCTTATTCGTTGCTCCATAAAGCTTGATAGTACTTAGGAATGGCCACTCTGTTTCTCATTTAAATCTACAAGACACGCACTCGAAGTAAACAATTGTTTTCTTCATTTCTTCAACTCTTCTTTGTGGACCATTTTCTTTGTTGCCTTGTCTCAACGCTTTCGACAGATCCCACTACTCTATAAACCAACTTCGTTGAATTGCATTTAATCTCTAGCTGCAAACCCATTCATCATTTTAAATCACTGTATTGTTCTATCAGAGCCCCATCATATCGTAACTCATACAAAAAAAACTTTACGATATCGCATAATCTTGATACATTTAGTCCCTTTCCACTTAGTTCCCTGAGCGTCTTCTTTCTCATAAGACTCAGCCTGTGACCGTTGACTTAGGATACCACTGTAGCATTAGATCGAAGCCCCTGCATATCGTAACTTTTGCAAAGTCCCAATTGTGTTTTAGTTCCCTTTGCTTAGCCCTTAGTTCCTTTGTTCTCCACACGACCATGTGCCATATAATATCGGATCCCCCTTTATCGTAACCTTTTCAAATTCCATTTTCACAGGAGTTACGAGGTTCTCAACCTTCGATATGCTGACCTCTGGGATGATGTCATGACTTTTTTATTTCTCCACGTGGCGCCTCCTGAGTGGTGACACGTGTCACTCTGATTTTCCCCATGAGGCCAATGAAAATGACAAAACAAGCTGCCATGTGTGCACTTGCTTCCACATCATGTTGACATCAGTTGCCACTCCATCTTCTCAGAGAAAATCACATGTCGCCATATGTCTTACTAGAGGAGATAGAAGGTGTCCTATCAAGCCTTGGTTTTGCAACGAAAACATTTCTTACTCCTACTACACATCCCTCAGCGCTTTTAACAATATAGGTAGCTCCATATATCATACCTTCTCAAAATTCAAATGTTAAGAAGTTTCGAGGTTCTAATAGCTTCAACCTTCTAATATTTCGATATCTGCTTCCTCCGATGTTCTGATGGCCTCTAGCTTCCTATATCCTGATATTACCTGCTCTAGGGTTCCGATATTCCAATATCCAATATTACCTACTCCACGATTCTGATATTTTATGACCTCTGATATAGCCTGCTCTATTCTTCTTCGACCTTCGATAGTTTGGCCTCCTTATGATCTCAAGACCCTCACATCGGCAAACCATAACTTTTGATCCAAGAGACAATTTTTAGACTCCCACACATTGTTGGAAAGCTCTTTGAGATCAATTTCCAATGGAGAGGGTCCAATGTGGGCTTTAAGCCCATATGCTACCTGTAAAATGGCTTCAAAATCTCAGTCATTCTTTGCTCCTTGAGTATTCTTCATGTGCCTGGAATCCTGAACTCCCAACCACCATAGTCATCATTTTATGACCTCTCTAGTAAGTTTGCTACTATGATGATTCTCTACAAGCACAATAGGAACCATGGGATTCTTCCTGGACTCCCAATCGCCATAGTAATCATTTTATGGTTTTTCAATAAACCTGCTACTATGATGATTCTCTACCAGAAGCCTGCAAATATCATAGGATTCCTCTTTATCCTAGACTACCAATCCCAATAGTCATCATTTTATGGTTTTTCAATAGGCCTGCTACTATGATTATTCTCTACCAGAAGCCTACAGCTACCATAGGATTCCTCTTGAGCTCCCAATCACCGTGATAATCTGGTTGACATCAATGCCAACACTATCACAGCCACTAGCCATCCAGACAATGACAATCGTCCAACAGAACCAACATTTGTAATAGAATGCCCATGTTTCTTGTATTGTTTCTTTGAAATTTTGAAGGCATTAACATCTATCTAAGGAGTATGAGGTAGAGAATGATTATGGGTTGGTGCAAGATAATATTAGCTATCGATAACATGTTAGTTACAATGGAAATATGGAAAAGAAGAAATATGATCACAAAAAGAATTATTAGAGGTAGTTACACAACTTTTTAGAACCACTTTAGAACACAGTGTAAAAGGATTAAATGTGGAAAATTAATTTGTCTTCTTGAATATATAACTTTTATTTATGGAAAAATTGTGTAACATAAGAAAAATGGTGTTTTTTTCTAAAATTGATAAGATATTATTTCTATGAAACATAATGCATATCTTTACATTAAGCCACAGGTTTGGTATGTAAATGAAAAAAAAATTGAAACAATTTTGAAAAATTGTAGATAACAGATGGATCATGTGTCTCATGATTTTCCATAATTTTTAATGTTGATTTTAGACATTTTTTAAGTTATAAAACAAAGTGAAGCCTTAAAATGATGAGGTTGACTATTAGGCCTCATTATGAGGGCCTTAATTTTATATATATACACACACACGCACACACACACATTGTATAATGCACATGCATTACATAGTCCTCACACACTCCTTTTCCATCTTACTCTATGTTATTCTTGTTGGAAATAACACTAAGAGGCGAGGGTGGTGAATCAGTATTAGAAAATCAATAACATTTTCATCTCCATACTCAGATTCATATATGCTACTTCAATTAAGGGAACTCGCGTGTAGATGCAACTGTATTTAATGCAACTAGGATATATCCAGCAAACTTATGATTCAGTTAATTCATCATATGTTGATCTTCATTCAATGCATCAGTACTTCATTAACCATATAAACAGTAAACAGGTGTAGTAAAAATAAAAAATACCATCACACATAAGAAACACACATGAACACCAAGGTTTAAGGTGGAAACCCAATGCGGGACATAAACCACCTACTGTTGTCTTCTTTTAATATAAGAAAAACATGTTTACAATATTGTACTAGTGCAAACTCATACCAGTACACAGGCACCCACCTGCAGAAGGCTACAACCTTCTCTCATTCTCCAGCTTCTACTGGAAGGGAGCTACAACCCCTAGCTCTTGTACTACCCGATATGTTTACTAGTACGTAGGCACTGGCTTACTGAAGGCTCCAACCTTCACTTGTTTTCCAACTACTACTGGAAAGGAGCTCCAACCCCCTGGCTCTTGTATTGGCCGATATATTTACCAGTACATAGGAGTGGCCTACAAAATGCTACAACCTTCTCTCTTCCTCCAGGGACCATGTTTCATAAAATTTCAAACTGGATACTCCTGGAACACAACACCATAATTTCAAGGCCACGTTTCATCCAATTTTCATACTGGACCCATCAACAACATTAAAGCTCAAAATCAATCACCACTGCAATACAACCATCAGCTACACTTGCATCATCAATCTCTGAATCACTGAAACCTATCATCAAAACACAGTCACCAGAACATAGAGCAGAACCTAGAACTCTGCAACAGACGCTAGAACCAACAACAACCTCAAATATCAAATCTCATAATGTATACGCTACTCTGATGAACCGAACCAGCATGTATACGCACTTTTACCAAAGATAACCCGCATATAGATTTGAAAATATTAATTCATAACTTTGCAGCTATTCCAGATATCAATCATACCCAGATCATAACATTTATAGAATAAACAAGTGTCAGTAATTCAGATCTAGTCTATCAATGATCAAACCACATAATGATAATACATTCCAGGCCTTAAGATCCTGATCCATCATTCATCATCATCCAACTAGGTGCATCCTTGGTTCAGATCAAGAAAAGCATCACAAACCCATAACTTGCATACTAGATCTCACACTTCATCAGATATTCAATATTTGCACACTTGGCCTAATGATCTTCTCCTCCTTTTATAGTTTTAGGCCTTTCTCAATACCATGGTCCACAACCACTTTAGGACCAATACCTTGAACCAAATACCTGGGGTCAATACCTCGGACCAGATACCTTGGACCAATACCATGGATCAAAATACCATGGGCCAAATACCTTGGACCAAAACTGCGCCTTTCCTTCTGTGAAAGTGTGTGTGTATGTTATACGCACATTTTGATCTGTTAACCCGCGTGTATACGCTTCTTTGTTAAGGTGAACCTGCGTATATCTCTCTCTGATCATTAATTCTTTACTATTGACCTTATGCACTGTGATCTATCATTTGAGTGAGTTGCCAGCAAGGACAACACCTGTATCATAATGCCAACAATCTCCCCCTTTGGACTTGTTTTAAAAAACAACACCAAGTCACTCTCCTCCTTTGACATCAAGGGAAAAGGACGGACCAAGATATTCTCTCCCTTGATATACATTATGTTGTCCATGCTCCCTCTGAGTACATGTTGAAATCTTTGATTTAGCTCCCCCTTTGTACATGCTGAGCACATGTTGAATTCTTTGATCAAACTCCCCCTTTGTACATGCTAAGATGTACTAAACTATCCTTGCTCCCCCTGAGCACATGTAGAGTTTGCAAAACTATATTCAAAAGAACAACATGACTCTATGACTCAACTATGTGAGTATGACCTTTCTATCACCAATGACTCATACATACATCAATCTCCCAACCAACTGGGGATATACGAAATTGACTCATCCACCCAACGAAATGGGGATATACCAATTGTTTATACATGACAAAAACAAGAAATATTACATCATCCATCCCATGCAAAGTGGGGTTACAAATTAGGGTATTTTCATGACCTTTACATCAAGTGATATACATGAATTTTATAACAAGGACCAGCAATCTAAACGAGACCATCAGCAACTATCATACACCATATATGATCTGCACCCTAAGCATCTATCATCAACATCCAAACTTGTAACCCGCAATACCATTCTCTTGACCAAACAACAATAACTAGCAAGATATATCATTTAGCCACATAAGCATCATCACAAAAGAATTCTAACCATAATGCCAACAATGCATTATTCGAAGCATATGCTCCCCCTGAACCTGTGCCATACGATCATCAAACAAAGCAGATAAGCGACTGAACCATATCAGGCTCCTTTTTCGTAGTTTGTACTGCTTCTTTTTTCTCAGAACACCATAGACGTGACTGTGCATCATCTAACTCACGTATATACACAACTTTTCTTCATAAAAGTTGTGTATGAAAATTGGAATACTGAAGTTTTACACTTTTAGTTTCCCTTGGTCTATTATGTCTGCAAACTGAGCTAGGCCACATCTTTCTGACAATAATTTTGTCTTCTTCAATACCTGGGATTGAGATGATGTATGCTCCTTTTGGTTTGGTGTCCAAATTTTTCTCTTGCACTCCTTTACTTTATGTTCAAACTTGTTACATGCATAACATCTTACATGTTTCATATTCCTTTTATTGCAATCAATAGCTTTGTGGCCAAACATATTGCATGTTAAACAATATCCCTTAAAGTACCTGGAACTTGATGATTTTTCTGTGTGATGATCTTGAACCATTCGTCTTCTGCATTTGGCTGAAACATGTCCAAATTTATGACATATAAAACATTCAACATCATTATTTGAAGGAAATAACCGACTATTACTTCCACAGTTAGGAGTAACATATTTTATTTGAAGAATCTTTTTCCTTGGTTATTGATGTGGTTGACTTTATATTTCCTTTTGAGCAACTCAGAATTTTCATTGGAGTTTCTTACCTTACCTTTTCAACTAGATTCACCTTCATGAAAACCAAGACTAGTCTTTATAATGGGCGAACGATGAACTTTGAGGATTTCATCTAACATTTTTGATCCTTTAGCAAATCTAAGATTCATAGCCTTTGTTTGTTCAAGTTCTTTTCTTAGACTTACCACTTCACATTCTAACGCTTCATTGTGTTTGTCCTTTTCAGTGAGTTGATGTGTCACTGTGTTTATGATTGTATCCTTTTCTGCCAATCTGATTTTAAGTTGACTGATTTCTTTAAGGAAATCTTCCTTTTCTGAGTCATTATTTTCATATGCCATGAGTAGTCTAATTTCTTAATCGTCTTCATCACTATTGGACAAGCCATCACTATCATCATGAGTATAATAACTTCTATTACCTTCTTTAGACATCTTCCCTTTGTTATGAGGGCATCTAGCAACGTAATGACCAACTCTTCCACAAGAAAAACATTGGAAAGGTAGCTTACCTTTGAACCTTCTAGAACCCCGTTGAAGCTACTTGACAAAATTTACCTCATCTTCTTCTTCTGAGATGTGTCCTGATTCATAGAGTTTTTCTTTTCCTTTTACCGATGCTTTAAATGTTGCTTCTATCTTATTCGATGGTCCTCCTTTTCTCATCTCAAAGGCAGTTAAGATTCTGTGAAGCTACGTCATAGTGATATGTTGTAGAACCTATTTTTCTTCTATGGCAGACACTTTGGGTTCAAATTTAGCAGACAAGGATCTCAAAACTTTCTCAACTAAGACAACTTCCTTAATTTCTTCATCGAGATTATTCATACAATTGACAACCTCATCTCTACGTAGGAAGTAACTAGTTATGCTTTCATCACTATGCATCTTAAGAGTTTCATACTGAGTTCTGAGAGTTTGAATCTTAGCATGTTTTACCTGAGAGTCTCCTTTGTAGCTCAGAACGATTTTATCCCATATTTCTTTGGCTGATTTGAGCTGAATGAACTTGAAAAACTCTGATTTTGACAAACTTCCAAATAAAATAGTGATAGCTTTGGTATTGTTTTCATAATCCTTTCTACCTGTCGTATATGTAGGAATTGTTGTTGGAAATGTATATCCTTTTTCCACAATTTCCCAAACATCTATTCCAAGCGACTGTAGATATGTTGTGGTTCTTATTTTCCTGTAATAAAAATTTCTCCCATCGAAGATTGGCGGTCTGATGGATCCCATGCTCTCTTGATTATTCATTTTGATGGATCTCCCTTCAAGCGATCAAGCTTCTTCTGAAGGACCTGCAATGATACCAATTCTTGGAAATAATACTGAGAGGGAGGGGGTGAACCAGTATTACCAAATCAATAACTTTTTCATTTCCATACTTAGATTCATAAATGCTACTTCAGTTAAGGGAACTCGCTTGTAGACACAACTGTATTTAATGTAACTAGCGTATATCCAACAAACTTATGATTTAGTTAATTCATCATATGTTGATCTTTAATCAATGCATCAGTACTTCATTAACCATATAAATAGTAACCAGGTGCAGTAAAAACAGAACAAACCATCACACATAAGAAACACACATGAACACCAAGGTTTAAGGTGGAAACCCAATGCAGGACAAAAACCACTTGTTATTGTCTTCTTTTAATATAAGAAAAACATGTTTACAATATTGTATTGGTGCAGACTCAGACCAGTATGTAGGCACCCACCTCTAGAAGGCTATAACCTTCTCTCGTTCGCCAACTTCTACTGGAAGGGAGCTACAACCCCCTAGCTCTTGTACTTGCCGATATGTTTACTAGTACGTCGGCACTGGCCTACTGAAGAATCCAACCTTGACTCATTTTCCAGCTGCTACTGGAAGGGAGCTCCAACCCCCTGGCTCTTGTACTGGCCAATATGTTTACCAGTACGTAAGCGCTGGCCTATAGAAGGCTATGATATTCTCTCTTCCTCTAGGGACCAAGTGTCATAAATTTTCAGACTGGATACTCCTGGAACACAACACCATAATCTGAAGTCCACGTTTCATCCAATTTTCATACTGGACCCATCAACAACATTGAAGCTCAAAATCAATCACCACTGCAATACAACCATTAGCTACACCTGCATCATCAATCTCTAAATCACCCAACAACTGAATCATTGAAGCCTGTCATCAAATCACAGTCACCAGAACACAGAGAAGAACCCAGAACTCTGCAACAACCACTAGAACCAACAACAACCTCAAATATCAAATCTCATAATGCATACGCTACTCTGATGAACCGAACCAGCATGTATACGTGCTTTTACCAAAGCTAACCCGCGTATAGATCTGCAAATATTAATTCATAACTTTGCAGCTATTCCAGACATCAATCATACCCAGATCATAACATTTATAGAATAAACAAGTGTTAGTAATTCAGATCTAGTCTATCAATGATCAAACCACATAATGATAATACATTCCAAACCTTAAGATCCCGATCCATCATTCATCATCATCCAACTAGGTGCATCCTTGGTTCAAATCAAGAAAAGCATCACAAACCCATAACCTGCATAGTGGATCTCACACTTCATCAGATATTCAATAATTGCACACTTGGCTTAATGATTTTCTCCTCATTTTATAGTTTTAGGCATTTCTCAATACCACGGTCCACAACCACTTTAGGACCAATACCTCGGACCAAATACCTAGGGTCGATATCTCAAACGAGATACCTTGGACAAATACCATGGATCAAAATACCATGGACCAAATACCTTGGACCAAAACTGCACCTTTCCTTCTGTGAAATTGCGTGTGTATGTTATACACATATTTTGGTCTGTTAAACAGCATGTATACACTTCTTTGTTAAGGTGAACCTACGTATAGCTCTCTCTGATCATTAATTCTTTGCTATTGACCTTCTGCACTATGATCTATCATCTGAGTGAGTTGCCATCAAAGACAACACCTGTATCATAATGCCAACAATTCTATCTACTTATCTCTCCCTCCTTCCCTCTTCTCACTCTTCCTCCTTCTTCACCCTTTTCTCTCTAGTTATCCATTTCTCTCTATGTCCTTATGTCTCACTCCTATATCCAGTTCTCTCTCCCTTTCGCTAAGCCTCCCCGATTTCTCTCTCCTTAGCCCCCATGCTCTCTTTATGTAGTGACCCTCCTCTAACACAATTTTTTCTTAAAGAAAATGACTAGCTATTTAGAACATTAATCACTTTTATTTTATTTTTCTCCTAATAATCCCTACTTTGATAAACTATATAAGTGCCATTTTTCTATAATAGGTGGAAAATGATTTTGTAACAATAACTTATCACCCATTCATTCTATCTTTTCCTCTAATATTGTATTTTTGTTTCTCATTTTCCTATTATGATTTTTATTTGTATTCCCTAAACTCTTCTTCATTGATAATCTCATTTTAGTATATTTTTTATTCTATAATAAAGATTTTTTCCTTCTTAAAATAACTGGTGTATTAAATTTTGACCTAAGCTACAATTAATACTTTGGAGTTCTTGGTTTGAATCCAATCTATAAATCTTAGGCCTATTTAACCATTCACTAATATACATTATATTAGTGGGTTCTACTTTATATGTTATCATATCATTTAGCTAAAAGTATCTTTAACAATTCATAACATGCTCAGATTTATATATAATATTATTCTCTTGACCTCTTATTAATGTTATAACATGACCTTCGACATGTTATTAATTTCAACCATAACTTTTGTTTTATTTTGTTCATATTTGAATGCATTATCATATATCAAATATATCAAATCTTGTCATATGTGTGAGCTTTGGAATGCATTGCTTTCACCAACCTCTTCATATTTACATTTGTCAAACTTCATTTCAATGTGTTATATATATACCTATATATATATATATATATATATATATATATATATATATATATATATATATATATATATATATATATATATAGATAGATAGATATCATAGTTCCTATGCTTTGAACATGATATGGTTACAATGTGTATATGAGTTCTTTAGATCATTTCATGGATATATGTGTCACCTTTCTATGCTTACACGAGCATAATTTCAACCTACCCAAATGATGGTTGTGATTTAATATTTTTGAATGAATGGTGTTTAAAGGATAGGTTTTTTCTCTGGTTTAATGACTACCCTAGTAGTCTCGTATCTGTTCATTCATTCATTTGTTTGCACTCTACGACTTTTCTACTCTGCAACTAATTCTTTGAAGGTATTTTTACTACGAAACAACGTATAAGGGAATAGGTTTTTATCTCCTCATGTACTATATCATTAATTGCTTGAGGAAGAATCTTAACTATTTCAATTTCCAAGTGCTATACTAGAGGTAATCCTTCTGCTATGTCATTGCTTCCTTTTTACATTTTTCTCAGTGCTATGATTCATTAGGGTTATATTTCTCACGATCTAGATCTCTTGGCCTTGTATTTATCATGTCTTCACCTTTACATTCAAGGTGTTTCTCCGCAAAAGGGTTTATACGGATCCTTGAAGGCTAGCCATGAAAGTCATTCAAGAGTTTGTTCACGAAATAATGAGAAATTTCTAATTCTGAGCACTAGGTTTCCCATTTCTTACAAGCAATATATCTCAAGTAATCGTCTGAGATAAAACCTTTTTGTAACCCTTTTTCTTATAATTTTGTTTTGTAAGCTTAGTAGAACCTTTCATTATCATTCCAACAATAGGTAGGTTACATCCATGTGCTGAATGGTTAGGTGGCCTCAACCTGCCCTGAGCGAAATTGAGTCTGTAGGCCACCCAACAGCATGATAATCCATCCAAAAACAAAATAAAATAATTCTATCCATCCATGCTAAAAATGTCTGATATTCCTTTATATTCCTAACATCTAGATATATAGAAACATATTGAAAGTACTGAAAAGATAAAAAAAAAATGTTGCATACACTAATAAGTAAAACATAGGTGATACGCCAAACTACTCGTCATTTGCTAAGTCAACTGGAGTTGAATCCTTTCCACTTTACCTAAAGACTTCAGAATGCATAATGCATGGAATATGCCTTTTGATGTAGCTAAGGCAGTCATTTTATTGTTGTAAATGAAATTTCATTTGTTGACAATCTTGACTATAGTCTAGGAAAACCTGAGCAGTCATGGCCGAGCCCGAAGGAATGTTTTCTAGTGCTTTAACCAAGAGGTTATTTAACAACCAATACAAGTGAAAAGTATATTTATACTGAGAAGTACGATGCCGACAATGCCTCAGGTCAGGCACTAGGGTCTACCATTCATCCAAGTTAAGGTCCAGAAGTTTCACTTTCTCATTTAACTCTACTTCCCATTTAATGATGAATTGACGAACCAAGGCTGAGCCCACATGATAAGTCATAGTCGCTTCATCAATGATCTTGGAGGTCAGTGTGCGCCCGCATGATTTACTAGTGGAGGTGATGGGGGTGTTGGACATTCTAGATATTTTGGCCTTCTTTTCAAGCCCATGAGAACCATAGGTGCTCCAGCCTTTCCTAGAAGCAACGCGGGCCATGATGTCATGATTGTGAAAAGAACAAAACAAACTGAAACCCACAAATTGAAAGAATGTCAATCCAGAGCGAGCCGAAACCCAGGAGCAGAGTGCTTCCAGGGGTCACACCTAAGAGGACCTATCAAGGTAATCAATTGTGAGAACCATGACCCATGCAAAACCCAGTGGTGGATCCATTTAGGGTATCTGAACCTTAGAAACAAGGAGTCCTAATGCTCATAAACATAATTCCAATAGTAATTAGAACAACTCAGGGTAGAATTAAAATCCAATCCATTTCCATGTGGAGACCTTAGTACTTCAAGGCCATAGCCACAAAATTCCAAAGTAAAACCAGAGTTAGGGCACCAATGATAGATCGAGAGAGACCATGAGCAGCCCATAGGCCTGATCAACGGAATACCCATACGATCCAACATAATTCCATAGAGAAAAGACCGGGAATATAGAAAACGAGACAACCTTCAAGCAATTTAGAGAAAACAATAGCCATTTCGAGAGAATATGCCTCCCACATCAGTTTATGAAATTCATATCCCTTCTCCCATGAAACTTGTAGAGAGGAAGAACAATCCATGCTAGAGAAATATGTGATAAGACTGAGAACACACCCGAGACAAACGACCTGAACCTATTGTGAATGAACTAGAGGCCCATAAGATACCTCCACGGAATTCTGCCACAGACTTATGGGCTTCTCGAATCCAAGCTTATGCCAAAACCATTCATAGATAGAGAACTTAACAGATTGAACAACTAAAAGGTGGGGAGCATTTCACATTAAATTTTTCTTATCACCTTCGTTAATTGCATTGATTGAATACATACATTCTGCCACCACTACATGTGATATGAGAATGTGGAGGATGGCGAGGGATCGCCTTGGGATTCAAAGAGTATCTATCATGTATTGAAATGACCAGAATTTTCCCGCTCACACCCTAATCCGGGATTTGTTATTTATAAATTTAAAAACACATATTATGGGTATTTAAATTCTAGTTGTTTGGAATTGTTTACAATTTTGCTGAGTTGTATATTCATCGAAGAGGATACAAGAAATCTATGGTTTCATGCTCTTAATGTTTTGTTGACTGACATACCATCCTTCAGGTAATGTACATAAATTGTTTGATGACATTTATTGTTTCCTCTATAATTCTTTCTATGGTTTTTAGCCATCTTACTTTTGTACTTGTAACCTCAAGCTTAGAAAGTTATCAGTCTTTTATGAAATGACTAACCGTATAAGACAAGTTTATTTAAATTAGGGTTTTCTCTCATTCTTCTATTATGCTAAGATATGTTCTGATCCATGGAGGGAGTAGCAATTGATCCAGAGAAGGTTAAGACCATCATGTAATGGCCAACACATAAGAATATGTCTAAAGTTAAGTCATTCATGGGACTGACAAGTTATTATAGGAGGTTCATTAAAAAATTCTCTAAGATTGACGACCCAATTACTTCTTTGTAGAATAAAGGAAATAGGTTCAAATGGAAACCTAATGTTACTACAAGTTTTGATTAGCTGAAGAAACTATTAACCAATGCACCAGTACTAATAATAACAAATATTGAAAATAATTTTGTCATAGTTGTCACGAGGAGGGACATCCAAGATTCATGATGTAGGAAAGTTAAGTGCTTTGATATGAGTCTCAAAAATTAAATGAACATCAATATAATAATGTGACCAATGATTTGGAATTGGTTTTCATCATCCATGCGTTGAAGATGTGGAGACACTACCTTATTGGTAGGAAATTTATGTTAATGACTAATCGTGGAGGGATAAAATATTTGTTTGAACAACCCAAGCTAAAAACAAGGAAAGCTATAAGGTTGGCCATTTCCAATGAATCTGGCTTTGAAATAAAAAACATAAATGGTAGAGAGAATAGAGTAGTTGATGCATTTAGTAAGAGGGTGCAATTAAACCATTCAATAGCCACAAGTTCATACTGAACTAATCTTGAAGAAAGTATTAAAAATTTTGGGCATCAAGATCAAAGTTATCAACAAATAAAAGAGAAATTGTGGCATGATTTCAAGAGATGGATAGTAGGGTGTATAACCTTGATGAAAACGATTTAATTGAATTTAGAATCGTAATATATGTGCCAAATAAAAATGACTTGAAGAAAATCATATTAAAGGAATTTCATGCCAAGTTATATTCTATCCATCCACATTACCAAGGGATGCTGACAACCATTAAGAAATTATATTTCTAATCAGATTTGGAAAAGGAGGTGGTAGATTTCATCTCTGATCCAGATTTAAGCAGGAACGCAACAAATTACAGAGATAACCATATACACAAAGATGCAGTGGAAATAATACTTCATTTCATTAATGGAAAATACTGACATATGCTTACAAACAGAAATGGCAATAAACTAGCTAGGGCGATGGTAGCTTATCTCTGAGAAGAGATGTGATGGCTACATGCCTCTGAACTGTTCTGAACTGTATTACAATGAGGCTCGAAGGCCTATTTATTGTTGAGAAACAATGGAAAACCCTTCACATACCGAAACCTAACCCTAGAAGATGAAACGCCAAATTGTGGGCCCCGTTTGGGTAAATTGGTACATCAATTTCCTGGGGTCGTAACTTTGGCATACGATTTCCGTTTGACGCGTACGATAGCTCGTTAGAAAGATCTATCCGAGTACTACCACTTTGGGAGGCAACAATAGGGCTCAGTCGCCCCAGAATTCCAAAAAAACGTCGTTTAGGGCCTCAAAACGGCTCTGGAAGTTCAGGACCCGAAAAACTGCTAAAAATAGTAAACTGTGCTACAATTAAGGAAACTGAAAATGCTGAGAAAGACAATGGTGGGGGTCCAGGTGGACTTGGCAGGTGGCCACCAATATCCACCTGGATCATTCCTCCCCCCTTAGGAAGCAATGGTCCCCATTGCGTTGAGCTCCTCCATGAGATGAGGAAACCTCTGCTGAACTTGTTCCCTGGTGAGCCACTTGCCCTGCTGAAGGAGTTGGCCTGCTTTGACAACTCGATACAGTTGGATATGCTGTTGGCGAGTGTTCTTGATCTGTGTGTCCATGATTCGATCAGTTGCAGCTTGTTCCATGCAATCTGGATTTAATTCTTTGGGTTTGAGCTGTTCTGCAATGTCGGATGTGTCTAGCAATGGTGGAAAGTATGGCCGAAGGCGGTCCACATTGAACACTGGGTGCAGGCCAAGGAACGGGGGAATGCTGAGCTCAAATGCATTGTCTCCCATAGCCTTAGTAATGGTGTAAGGACCATATCGAAGTGGTCTCAATTTCCGATAGGCTCCAGTAAGGCGTTCCTTTTGCAAATGCAACCAGACTTTGTCGCCCACCTGAAACTTGTGTGGCACCCGGTGTTGATCATGTCGCTGCTTGTACTTGGCATTTGATTTCTCAAGAATGTCATGGACCTGCTGGCGAATATGTTGGATGTGCTCAATGAAGCTGGTGGCCTTATCTGTTTTGGACTGGACATGAGCTGAATTCATGTGAGTAGCTGCAAGTGGCATGGCCACATCAATGGGGCATAGTGGCTGGAATCCTAAACCCACCTGAAAAGGGCTATGGCCAGTGGAGCTGTGAAGAGCTCGGTTGTAGCTGTGCTGAACATAGGGGAGGCTCTCGTCCCATGTGCGTGGATGCTTTGAGTTATACATGCGCAGAATGTGCACAATCATCCTGTTGACAACCTCTGTCTGGCCATCAGTTTGAGGATGGAAGGCTGTGGACTTCGTCAGTTTGGTGTCCAGCATTGACCAGAGACTGGACCAAAATGTGCTGAGAAACCGACTGTCCCGATCTGAGATGATAGACTGTGGGATCCCAAAGTGCACCCACACTCGTTCAAAGAAGAGTTTAGCAGTGGCTTCTGCTGTGATATTCTTCTTGCAGGCCATCATAATGGCCATCTTTGAGAACCTGTCGACGACCACAAAAACACAGTCATTTCCATGCTTAGTGGAAGGAAGGCCTGACATGTAATCCATGGAGATGGATTCCCAAGGTCGACTAGGGGTAGGCAACGGGGTATAGAGGCCTTGCTTCTTAATGGTCGGTTTGGCAATGGCACAGGCAGTACATGATCGGATGTACTTCCCAACATCCTGTCGAAGATTCGGCCAATAGAAATAGTTTTGCAGTACTGCCACTGTTTTCTCGACCCTGAAATGCCCAGCAGCCCGACTGTAGTGTGCTTCCCAAATCATCTTGGCCCGCTCGCTTGAAGGAACACAAAGGTGACTGAGGTGGCATAATAGGGCATCCTGGAGGTGAAAATCTGCAACCTGCCGACCCTCCAAGAGTGTCTGGTATGTGTGGCCGAATTCTGGGTCGCTTTTGTAGAGAAGTGGCCAATCAGAAGTCTCGTGCCCGCAAGAGTTGAGCACGGTGGTTAGCGCCATGATCGGTGGTCGACTGAGGCAATCTGCAACATTATTGGTGCTGCCCTTTTTATACTTGATATTCAAGTGAAACTGTTGCAGGTATGTAGACCACTTCTGATGGCGATCATTCTGCAATTTCCCTTGGGTCTGCATGAATTGCAGAGGTCGGTGGTCTGTGTGGATGATCGTTTCCTTCCCCAAAATGTAATGCTTCCATTGTCGGCAGGCCTGTACAATGGAATACATCTCTTTATCATAAGTGGGGTACTTCCGGACTGTGTCTGAAAGTGTTTCACTGTGATATGCCACTGGATGTCCATGTTGAGTAAGGACTGCCCCAATAGCATAGTCAGAGGCATCTGTCTCGACCTCAAATGGTTGTTGTAAATCTGGTAACGCGAGCACTGGTGCCCTGTAGAGGCGATCCTTCAACTCCCTGAATGCCTTCTGTTGAGATTCAGACCAAAAGAATTTTGCTTTCGCCCCGCCCTTGGTGACTTGACTCAAGGGCCAAGAAATATGAGAAAATCCCAACACAAACCTGCGGTAGAAGTTGGCAAGACCTAGAAAGCTGCGAAGCTCTGTTAGAGTGGTTGGAGAGGGCCAATCCCGAATGACTTGGACCTTGGCTGGATCGACATGCACCCCCTGTTCATCAATGATGTATCCCAGATACTGGACCTCGGTCATGCCAAAAGTGCATTTCTCCAAATTGGCACATAGCTTGTGTTGCCGCAGTGTTTGGAGAACCTGTCGGATGTGGTGGAGGTGCTCTTCCCAACTCTGGCTGAAGATCAGAATGTCATCCAAGTATACTACTACAAAGGAGTTGGTGAATGGCCGCAAGATGTCATCCATTAGCCTCATAAAGGTTGCAGGAGCATTCGTCAATCCGAAAGGCATGACCAACCATTCGAAGAGGCCCTCCTTGGATTTGAAGGCAGTCTTCCACACATCTGAGGGTTCAATTGGTACCTGGTGATATCCTGACTTCAGATCGATCTTGCTGAAATATTTCGCCCCCTTTAGTTGGTCTAGGAGGTCATCAATCCGCGGGATCGGGTACCTATTACGGACAGTGATCTTGTTCAGCGCCCGATAGTCAATACAGAGTCTCCACGTCCCATCCTTCTTCTGTACCAACACTATCGGGCTCCCACAGGGCGAAGAACTCGGACGGATGTGACCTTTCTGTAGGAGCTCCTGAATCTGCCTCTTGATTTCATTGTTCTCCAGAACGGAGCGCCGATAAATTGGTCCATTGGGTAGCGGCGCACCTGGGGTCAGATCAATGGAGTGCTTGACTTGACAGTGCAGAGGAACCCCTGCCGGGGAGGTGAAGATGTCTTTGTACTCCTCCACAATCTTGTCCATTTGTAGCTGCCATGCAGAGGGACCTCGTTTGGAGGCCGCGGCCACTGTCTTCTTCTTCCCTTGAGGGCGTATCATCAGGAAAACAAATTTCCTGGTTTTGGAAATGATCTTACCGCATTGTTTTGCAGTAATCAAAGAGATGGCGGCAGGTGGTGGTACCTCTGGTATCCTGAACAACTTATTTCCCAATGTAATAATTACAGCACGGGGCCTTGATTCATACACAGCATGTCGCTTCCACAAGTATGGTTGTCCTAGTAATACATCACAAACTTCAAGGGGAGCAATGTCACACAATACCTCATCCGTGAAGGGCTTGATGTTGTATGGAAGGCGACACTGCTGGCTCACGCGAAGATCTCGCCCTTGGTAAAGCCACCCAATGGTGTATGGTTGTGGATGTGCTGTGGTCGGTAAGCCCAACCGCTTCACGACCTCTGCCAAAATGAGGTTCTTTTGACTCCCGCTATCAACAATGAACTGTATCGGGGAGCCCTTGACCCACATCTGGGAGTGGAAGAGACGCTCCTCCTCCTCTGGATCTTCGGGTTCATTTTTCTGGATCTTTGCGGTAGCAACAGTGGCGCTGGGATCCGCATCAATGATCTGCTTCCCTTTTTCATACCCCTTATCGGGTTCTGACTCAGAGTCGGAACATGCATCTGATTCTGAAACCTTTAGCTCAGCCACCAGTGACTGTTTGGCCCGACACTCACTTGTGTTGTGAGTGGAGCTCTTATGGAACTCGCACCATTTTCCAGTGTCCTTTCTCGGCTTCGCGGCGTTGCTCTTTGCTTGCAGCTTCAGCTGGTTGTCTTGGGCTGTCCCGCCTTGGCTTTGTCCTTTGTTCTGTGGTTTAGGGGCACCTTTCCCCTGTTTTGGATTCGCAGATCCAAAGTCTCGCTTCTTTTGTTTAAACTTCTGCTCGACTTTGACAGCATACCGGTATGCTGCGCCGAGCGAGGGGATGTTTAGGAACTGTATTTCTTCCTGGATGTACTTGTGCAGGCAGCCACGGTATTTGAGTATCAAATGTTGCTCCGAATCCTTGATACCCAACTTTGTGCGAAGGGTATGGAAAAGATTGGTGAACTCCGGCACATCTTGGTCCCTTCCCTGCCGCAGCGTGGTCCACTTTATGTATTCATCCTCATAGCTTCCGACAGGGTAGTACTGCTCCTTGATGACATCCCGGAACGAATCCCAGGTGGGTGCGGCTGAAAATAGTGAGCCAGTACTTTCATCCTTCTGCTCGTAGTAGGTTTCCCACCAGTCCTTGACGTGGGGGGCTGCTTTGAGAAGAGCAAAAACAATCTTTTCCCGACTCGAAAATTCATGAACAGAAAAATAACCCTCTAGTAGATTTAACCATTTATCTACGGCATTGGCGTCTATCTGACCCTTGAATATGGGGATTTCAAAATTAACTTGTACCTTAAAGGGTGTGGCGTTTCCAGAGGAGCTGCTGGAAGCCGATGCGCCGCTTCTGGGTAGCCGCTGAAGGATCTGCGCAAAGCTGTCCATCATCGCGTTCCGTTGTCGCTCGAGAGCTTCTTCGAGCAAGATTTTGATGGGATCTCCTGCCCCCTCGTCTTTCTTCTCGTCCGCCATGGGAGGCCGTCGGGATTTGCGAGGCTGGTCTTGCAAAGGTTCAACCAGTTCAAGCCCTAACTCCTTATATCCCGACCTTGTTGGGGACATGCAAAGAAAAACAGAGAAAAAGCAGACCGCTCTGATACCACTGATCCAGATTTAAGCAGGAACGCAACAAATTACAGAGATAACCATATACAAAAAGATGCAGTGGAAATAATACTTCATTTCATTAATGGAAAATACTGACATATGCTTACAAACAGAAATGGCAATAAACTAGCTAGGGCGATGGTAGCTTATCTCTGAGAAGAGATGTGATGGCTACATGCCTCTGAACTGTTCTGAACTGTATTACAATGAGGCTCGAAGGCCTATTTATTGTTGAGAAACAATGGAAAACCCTTCACATACCGAAACCTAACCCTAGAAGATGAAACGCCAAATTGTGGGCCCCGTTTGGGTAAATTGGTACATCAATTTCCCGGGGTCATAACTTTGGCATACGATTTCCGTTTGACGCGTACGATAGCTCGTTAGAAAGATCTATCCGAGTAGTACCCAGAATTCCAAAAAAACGTCGTTTAGGGCCTCAAAACGGCTCCGGAAGTTCAGGACCCGAAAAACTGCTAAAAATAGTAAACTGTGCTACAATTAAGGAAACTGAAAATGCTGAGAAAGACAATGGTGGGGGTCCAGGTGGACTTGGCAGGTGGCCACCAATATCCACCTGGATCAATCTCCAAGTTCACATAGTGCCAACAAGTAAAGTTCGAGTGAAAACACCCATCTAGCTTATTGTAGCCTATTATCATCCCATAATTGATGTGAGAAGTAATTTCCATGGATTTTATTATAGGGATGCCAAGGACTCCAAAACAACATGATGCCATCATGGTCGTGGTCGACAAGTTGAGTAAGGTGGCTCACTTTGTGGCTGTTAAACATACAAATTTAGCTAGTGAGGTGGCTCAAGTTTTCATAAAGGAGATTGTGATACTACAAGGAGCTCCCAAGAAAATCATCTCGCGTAGAGATTGCAAATTTAATTCAAGGTTTTGGAAATAATTGTTTGTAGGCTTGGGAATAGAGTCATTTTTAGCACTACATATCATCCTCAAATAGATGAGAAAATAGAGAGAAAAAATAGAATTATTGAAGGGGTGTAAAGAACGTATGTAATACACCAATCCAAGAAGTGGGTGTTGGAAATAATACTAAGAGGGGGCGCGGGGGTGAATCAGTATTATCAAGCCAAATATTCCCTTTTAAAATTCAGAGGATATATGTTACTTCAGTTAGTAAAACCCGCGTATACAATGCAAACTTATGATTTACTTTATCTTTCAGATGTTGATTATTAATCTGTGTATCTGAGTGAAATAGACAATAACCAGACCAGTAAAACAGAACAGAAGACAGTCACACACAAGAACACAAGATATAAGGTGGAAACCCAATGTGGGTGAAAACCACCTGCTGCAATTCGTCTCTATCTTTCTTTAATTAGAAACTTCCTTTTACAATGTACTGGTGTAGTCTTTTACCAGTACGCAGGCTACAACTTGCAAAGAGCTACAACCCTCTCTCGTTTTCCTGATTCTCCTAAAAGGGAGCTACAACCCCCTTAGCTCTTGTACTAGCCAAGATACTAGTACGTAGGTGCTGACCTACTGAAGGCTACAACCTTCTCTTTCTTCCAGGGACCACGTTTCATAAATTTTCAGACTGGATCCATGAACATAAATCAATCATCAAGTATATCTGCATAAAAAAATCTCCTTTTCCCAATTAGCACTGAATCAAGTAAACACTTCTCTGACAGCTGTACCCAGAACACAGTAACAGTAACCACACACCAAATTCTAAACCCAGAATACTGCGTATATGTCATTTTCATTCACTGAACCAGCATGTATATTCTCTTTCACTTCATTGAACCTGCGTACAGATCTATAAAGAATAATTCATTCTTTCAAATATTCAGACACTAATTAACCCAGATTGTTAGATTTATATATCAAGCATGTGCCTCATATAACAGATCAAAATAATACAAAGATACTATTATTCAAGCTTAAAGATTATGACCCATCAATATAACTTATCCTTCTTTATGCGCTAAGGTTCCTCCTTCATTCAGATCCAAATCTGCACCATAACCCCAATCACAAATATTTCAGATCTAGCACTTATTAGATATTCAATTCATTCAGATTGATTGCCTTGCCAAATGATCTCCTTCCTCTTTTATAGTCTTAGGCCTTTCACAATACCACGGTCCAAAACCATAATAACACAATACCATGAATCCAATACTTGGGGTCAACACTTTTGGATGCAATACCACGGACCAAAACCATAGGATCAAAAACTGTCAGACTAATACCATGAGCCAACCATGAACGTGCGTGAACTTTTCTCTTCATGAAGGGAACTTTTCTCTATATGAAAGAAACTTTTCTATGCATGAAAGTGCGTGAACGTTTCTCTACATGAAAGAAATGTTTCTTTGCATGAAAGTGCGTGAACTTTTCTTTACATGAAAGAACCTTTTATCTTCATGAAAGTGCGTGAACTTTTCTCTACATGAAAGAAACTTTTATATTCATGAAAGTGCGTGAACTTTTCTCTACATGAAAGAAACTTTTATCTTCATGAAAGTGCATGAACTTTGCTGCATTATAATTTATCATCTGAGATGAGTGGGTTGCCATCAAGTACAACATATGTATCATAATGCCAACAGTGGGAAGAGTACCTTCCACATGTGGAATTTTCATACAACAATGGGTATCAAGAGTCACTAATAATGAGCCCATTTGAAGCACTTTATGTGAGGAGTTGTAAGACTCCTATCAGCTGGAGCGATCAAGTGAAGAGGGTATTTATTTGGCTTGATATGTTGAAAGGCACAAAGTAGGAAATGTAAACCATTCAAAGAACTCTAAAAGTGGCACAATACAAATATAAGAGCTACGGAGACAAATAAAGAGCTCACATTGAGTTTCAAGTTAGGGAACATATTTTCTTCCGAATTGGACCCGAGAAGAACTTGAAATTTGGGTCATATACCAAGTTGGAACCATGGTTTTAGACACATTTTGAAGTTCTCTAAAGGATAGGTCTAACAGCCTATACGTTGGATTTGCCTCCATAAATTAGAGTGCATGATATTTTCCATGTTCCATTACTTAAATGATATGTCCGAGATGCTAATCATGTGATTGACTGGTCTGTGTTATAGGGACAATTAGAGGGATATTTCCAACCAAAAGATCTATGGATCCTGGATTCGAGGCAACTCATGCTCCATAATCGATCACTAGAGAAATTCAAAGTGTATTGAAGGAACTTTGGGCCTGATGAAGCCTCATAAGAAATGACTAACCAAATGTGGGAAAAATATCCTTTCTTATTAGCCAAGTACAAGAAAATGAAATACAATGCAAATGATAGATGTGTATATAAAGCTCCATAATCATCAATTCTTGGTCTAAAGATTTTTTTTGTATATGGTTATTGAACACCAAGAACGGTGTTCCCCTCAAGGGGGAAGGGATAGTGACATCTCCTAGTTAATATTTTTCCCATTATAAAAATATTGTAATTAATTAAAGTGTTGACAGTGTTGGACCCGCCAACATGTCAAGGGGATCTCCTGGGTAAGAAGTCCCAGTTAGACCTCAGACCGTTTGGTGTAGGAGTCCCAACAGTGGGTCGTAAGGTAATTCGTTGACCGTGATGTCGCACAAAGGCAAGTAAGATAACTCTGTCAGTAGAAAGGGTGTGACCACTGTAGTGAGTCAAGGAAGGTGAATGAGAGGTTCTAACACATGGGGGGTGAGATGAGTGTGCCCCTTGGCAACCTGTAGCAGTACTCAGCTGGGAAGGAAAGACACGAGCTAAGATGCATCACAATATGAAAAGAAGATCAGTCGACAATCCAAAGTGATGTTTAAACCAATAGCACATCTACAACAAGATTCATATAATGGCATATGAATCATTTCATACACAACTACGTAAGTTAAACAACATATATTGCTAAGAAACCGACCAATCCAACTACAGTAACAACATATGCATGAACATATGTTAGCTCTTATTATATAAAGAAGTGTAAGTCCCAATCATACAATACATCGATGTAAACCTGCTAGCCCCAACAGTGGAACAATACAGCCACATCTGCCTACTCCTCCAACAAGATAAAATAGCTTCGTGCAGTGGAGAAGCCAAGGCGCATTACAATACTATCCAAGCTTTCTCCAAGATAGTCTTATCAGAAGCTTGGCTAACCAAAAGCCTGTACAATGAGTTATGAGGGAATATTTATAGTAAAGGGTGGGGTGACCCTTGACATTACCCTTTGTGACAGTTAAACTACCCTCATGATTCTTCACCTACTCTATGACTCTTACATCCAACTATTGACACTTGACTTACACTTGACATGACTCAACATTATAATGCACATGTACTCATGTGAGACAAAATGGCTTGAGAAATTCATGCAAGACATCACTGACACTCAGTCCACTATGATGAGACCAACACTTTGACATGGTTTTGATGGTGAAGGTGGTGAGCTGATGCCAAGCTTGGTCATCCGTGATGGTGTGCATGCACCTCATGGTGACATCTTCCTGAAGCGAAATATTTCCTCCGTTGCATTCAGTGAATTCATTCGACTCTTTCATCCAGATCGTTTGCTAACATGCACATGGTCTTCTTGGGTGTAGCTAAACCATCAACACAGTGATGCATAGTTTCCATGTTGATCTTCAAGTGTGTGTTGGTGGCCATGCGCATCAACTTGTCAAAGTACATGTTCAACTCCAGTTGGGATTGCTTCTTGTCTTTGCCTTGGTGAGTTTGTTGAATGGGGTTTGATTGCATGCATGCACACAATGACATGCATGCTATTGAATCTCTTACATGCAATCAACAAAACTGCTCACCATGCCTGCTCCATGTCAGCTGCTGGGATGGATCTTTCACTTGTACGGGTACAGTTTCATCCATGAGTGCATGTTGAGCCCATTGTTGTTCCTGTATCTGCTGCAACTCATTCCTCTATATGTGTAGCTTCATGTTCTTCCTAAGTTGTTGTTTCAGCGCATGCAACTCTTTCTTTGTTCCATTCTCTATCTTTGCGCAATCTTCATGTTGTTCTGTCACCTCATTTCTTGATTCTCCAAAGTTGCTTTCATTATCAGTGGATCTGCTTGATCTTGCAACTTTGTTCCACCTCTGTGTTGTCAAAAACCTTCCTTGTGCATTCATTGCATTCTCTACATTCAGTGCGCTCGTTGTGTTCACTGCATACACTGCATTCGTTGCATTCGCTCCATTCGTTGCCTTCATTGCATTTGTTGCATTCACTGCATTCATTGCGTTCTCTGTATTCGCTGCATTCGGTGCATTCGTTGTATTCAATGCATTCGGTATGTTGCCTTCAGTTGTTTTTCATGATGCTACTTGCCGTGATATCTTGATGTTCTTGTCTACGAACAACTTGATATCTTCGTGAGTAGGAAAGCTCATAGAAATTTGATCGACGACATCTCCAAGTGTGCTCTAAATGGTGTCTTCAACTCTGCCCTCTTGGAAACCATTGTACTTTCATTGTTGAGAGGAAGATGAACACCTGAAATACCTAGAGACATGGAAACACTCATGGAAAGCAACCTGTTAGTCGAAAATCAAACTGAACTTAAGAAATGACTTGCAACATACCTGTGTGACTGATCATGAAGGTTGTGCAATTTCGGCCAAGAGGTTGGGAAACTAACTGCCAAGACTGCACGAGGCACATTTTGGGCTACTAGGAGACTGACTAACTGCTGGAGTTGTGCAATGCATAGTCCAGTCTGTCTGTTGACTACTGGAATTGCGTAATGTGAAATCTCAGCTGGCAATGGCTGCAGGCTCATTGATTGCATTGCGCAATTTTCTTGGCCAACAGTCACTGTCCCTCAAGATTGTGCAAATCAGGCCTAGGGAATAGCTATTGGGAAGAAATTTTCATTTCTCGAGAGGAAGGTAGAGCCTTCCCTCTCAGGATTGCGCGATGTTGTCTAGTGAGGCAGAGTCCAGGCCAAGGTTGGTCAGACTCGCCGATGGGCAATTGAACGCAAATGTGAATGTGAATGCATATTGATACTGAGTGTAAGAATAAGTGAATGATCATGCGTGAAAATGGTGAATGACATATTCAGAAAATGGAACAATATGCATGTGGGTGAAGCGAGTCGCCGAATCGGCGGCCGTTCGCGAAAAACAGATTCATGCATGTGAGAGTAGTGAGATGTTGATGAAAACTGAAAAGATGCTAAGACAAGCTAATACACATGTAAATTAAAGCAAGAGTTCAAAGCAATCAAGAAAATAGTACTCTTACAAGCGAAAACGCAAAAAGCGATAGAAATGCAACGTAAGGCATGGGAAGTGGGCTTACCCCAAAACACCTGAGCTAAATATGCCGATTTGTCCTAGATGTGATGTGGGATGTCAGAGCTGCAAGGTTGAGGTGAAGAATGTGCTCTGTAGCTTCTGGTTGATGATTTTATATAACCTCGAGGTTGTGACATGCATACCACAAATATATGGAAAGCGACATTTGGTGGGAAGGTTTTGAAATGATCCTTGCATGTAACCTCCACTTGATAAACATAGATCCTTGAAACAAGGGATGCCTTTGCATGCTCCATTGGAAGAAGTAGCCCATGCATGAAATTATTTTTTGCTCGGTCCCAGAGGGAACCAGTAAACTCATCTGCGCATGCAAGTGGCTATTCGACTGGTTGAAGGAAATGCACATTTCTAGGTGGGAGCTGGGTTGAATAACCAGGAGATTTGCTTAATTTATGGGCACAACAGCTAAATACTATCAATATATGTGTAAATTTTTGGTTGATAAGCCTTGCTGGGGAAAATTGCACAATTCTTGCTAGGAGTGTTGTTTGGAAGAATTGCATAATTCTAGAGCCCAGTAGGCTGCCAATTAAGATTCCACAATTTTTGGAGGTAAGGCTAGTTTCCCTCTAGAATTGCTCAATTTCTTGGGGAAGCTACTTAGCCTGCAACTCAACTAAGTCCGGGTGATCATCTTGTGAGGGGAATGCATCGAGCTGTGATTGACAAGGTGCCATTGTGCAAGAAAAACATTGAAGCTTGTGTACTTGACGAAGCAAGACAAGATGTTGTGCAAGGTTGGTAGGGAGGCTCCAAAACAGGTTAAGGAAAAATTTTGGAGGGTGGTTGTAGCCGCTACAACACTTGGCAACACACTGGTAGAACTCGAGCTCTCTGAATGGACCTTGTTCGTGTAAAGCAAGTCTAACACCTCCGAAATTATTGTTCAGTTCTCATCTCATCTTGGCTTCACACTACCTTAATTGTAATATGCATCATCTACCAAGCCCTTGGTCGATTGACACACATTCCAAGCCAAGGCAACACAGTTGTTTCGATTGGAGTTGAGGGGTATTTAGGTGCACAAGTAGTATAGTCATCAGAGTCTTAGTTTCATCTCCAGTGTTGCTCCACTGCCAGCAGACCTGGACAGTACCTCGGTGGAGTCACATAGGAACACAATCATGGCTCCGCTACCAGCAAGCCTGGTCAGTACCCCGACAGAGTTACTTGCATCACCTCCCTACACAGGAAGCCTTTCTCTTCTTTCGCCTTATTCATTTTTCATTTTGAATTTTTGACTTTTCAATTTTTCATTTTTCACTATGCATAGCACTTATTCATTTCGGAGGCGGAAGAGGGATCCTAACTTATTGAGAGAAGAAGATGTTGTTCTAGTAGAGAGGTAGTTTATTGTATCTTTGACACGCTTGTTAAGGTTTTCCCCCTCACCTAACTCTACTTGACTGAGCTGAAAAGGGTTAACCCAAAAAAAAAACCGACTAGAGAAGGTGACACTAGTTAGCGCACAAGCATTGTGTTTTCACCAAGGTTCACTTCGAATAGTATGTAATTTCCTTCGACGTATCATGGACTGAAAGTAACAAGTTCTTCATACAAAGGCAAGATGACAGATAACCAGATAGTGATAGCTATACAAACCCTCTTGTACTTCACCAGCTCATTTCAAGAGTCATACATGGTTTCATGAAAAACTAACCTACGAATGAAACAAATGAACTAACAAACATAAAAGCAAATCAAAAGAAGAAGTGAAAGTGAAAGCAAAGAAAGTAAGAAAGCAAGCAAGCAGAGAAACAAGAAAACAAGCATGAAAGCAAACTGACTGAAAGAAAATACTACTCCTACTCCTACACCAATGGTGCATGGGTTGTATCATGTGAAGTGATATTTCCAATGCAGCCACCGGCGCATTGGTTGACCCATGTTAGTGAAGATTCAGTCTGTGAGCAACTCAGTTGTGCGAACCAGAAAGCAAGAAATATATAACAATGAAGACAACCACACTTTGTGTTTGATAGTGCCCACAGGACATAAGTGAGTGCAAGTGCATGATGACCAGTCCATGGAATTATCATGGTGGTGTGTGACAATATGTGCAGCTTTGAAGCATAAGCACATTCTTGACTGTGACATGCAAGGAAACGAAAGAAACAAAGATAACTTGCGTCGCGAATGAGTCCTTGAAATGTAAGATTCCTCCAATGCATGAGTGATGGGATCGTGTAGTTCGAGTGAAGGATATATGATCTATGTGGGAGATGGATCTTCCTTGTATATAGATGAGTGGTGAGGAGCCTTGGGTGATTGAACATTTTCCTGACCGAAAGTGAGACTAACCACAAGAGAGCGAGGGCCTAACATAACCATTAGCTCGGCTGAAGTGCCTCAACAGTCTTAGGTGTTTCAACTTCTTCATCAAGTAGATCATCATAAACCGGTGGCTTTGAAAGATCAACAATGATAGAGTCATGATCATGATCTAATATGGAAAAAAATGGATCATGACTGCCACAATCAGAAAAATCAATGATTTCATCGGCATCCTCATGATCAGATGAATCAAACAGAGGGGTAGATGAAAAGTGAAAAAATTCATCCTCTGTGTTTCCAGAAAAGAGAGATGAAAGATCAAGTGGATTTTCAATGAATAACTTATCCTCTCCATTGTCGAATGATGGACCAACATCCGGTGAGTCCTGGAAGTGATCAATAATGGGTGCATCTGCGGATGAAGACACACATACGAAATCATGGATGGCAGCTTCACTAGAGATGTTAGGAAAAAACGGAGGGGGATCGAACAGAAGGGAGTCATCCTTCGCCAATTATCGATGCTCAAGCTCCCACTCATACTCTTCATGAATGACATCGCATGTTGGTTGTGCAACACCAACTCTATCAATGGGTTGTTCCTTATTCACAACAAGTGATGAGTCTGCAATGGACGAACACAAGACAACATCATTTGGAGGA
Organism: Pinus tabuliformis; assembly: GCA_031772625.1. Lineage (NCBI taxonomy): Eukaryota > Viridiplantae > Streptophyta > Pinopsida > Pinales > Pinaceae > Pinus > Pinus tabuliformis. The sequence continues at coordinate 89,915,433 of CM062817.1, forward strand.
ACACTCGATTACGAAGACGGAGGTCATAGAACAAAATGCATATGAGAACTCGAAGGAATCACAACCAAATCTGTGAAAAAATTTAGTGAACTGATGTTGGGAGAATGTGAAAGATGAACAGGTGTGTGAACATGATCTTCAACATCACTTGGCAATGGTGGAGCTGTTGAATGAAAGGAAGGTGGATAGTTAGTCGAGACAATGACCACATCCAAATGAGATTACATAGCTCCATCAATGAAGAATGTTAAGTGAGGCTTGATCTCAAGCTTCTTCTTGGGACAGATAGATTTCTTAAGACAATACTTGAACCGATGCCAAAGATAAGAAAATTTCATCTGCCTCCTCGGACCTTGAAACTGCAAGTCATGGAAGTGCTGCCAAAAATCAACAATCAATTCGTGCTGAGCCTTCCATTGCTGTAACCGTGTTTGGTCAAGATGGTCTGGATCAAAATTATAGAAAGTGTCTTCAATAAGATCACAGAAGTGCTCAAGTGAGTGCATGCTATCAGTCGGTAGGCTGAGCAGCCATCTATGTAGGAGATTCGCGAAGTGTGTGCAAGTATCACGCTAGCCTGTTCATCAGAACACCCATCTTCCTCATGAAGCATGCAAATAAAGTCATTTAATTACTCAGTCCAGGCCACTTCGCCTTCACCATCACACATGAAAGAGGAAAAGAGATCGAAAAACTCCTCCTTGATGGAGACATCTTCACGATTCGAAAAAAATCACAGAGGGAGAAGAGTGCAAGAATGCATGAAAGGTATGCAAAGGTTCAAAACTGGATGAGAGGAAACATCATTTCCTCAGGCCTTCCTTCTAGTGCCAGAAATGTTGACGGTGCTGGATCTGCCAACATGTCAAGGGAATCTCCCTGGTAAGAAGTCCCAATTAAACCTCAAGCCGTTTGGTGTAGGAGTCCCAGTAGTGGGTCGTAAGATAATGCCTTGATTGGAATTTCGTGCAGACACAAGTAAGATAATGCTATCAATAGCAAGGGTGTGACTGCTGTAGTGAGTCAAGGAAGGTGAATGAGAGGTTCTAACACATGGGGGGTGAGATGAATGCATCCCTTGGCAACATGTAGCAGTACTCAGCTGGGAAGGAACACATGAGCAAAGATGCATCACAAGCTAGAAAGAAGATCAGTAGGCAATCCAAAGTGATGGCTAAACCAACAACACATCTGCAACAAGATTCATATAATTGCATATGAATCAATTCATACACAACTACGTAAGTTAAACAACATACATTGCTAAGCAACTGGAACAGTCCAACTACAATAACAACATAGGCATGAAATTGTGTTGGCTCTTATCATATAAAGACGTGTAAGTCCCAATCATACAATACATCCATGTAAATCTACTAGCCCCAACAATGGAACGTTACAGCCACATCCGCTTGCTCCTCCAAAGAGATGAACTAGCTCCGTGGAATGGAGAAGCCAAGGAATGTTACAATAGTGTCCAAGCTTTCTCCAAGATAGTCTTATCAGAAGCTTGGCTGACCAAAATCCTATAGAATGAGTTATGAGGGACTATTTATAGCAAAGGGTGGGGTGACCCTTGACCCGAATCAACTAAGAGATGATTCGGTGATCGAGTGACTCGAAAATTGCATGTTTCCACAACGTTTAATGTGAGCGGAGGTTGAATATGGAAGCAAAGAAGCAAACAATTTTTTGCGTAAGGTGATAAACACTTGATGTTAGGGGACAATTGGCTCATGAATAGATGAATGAATATAGTGGCGCCATAGTATTTAAAGGTATGTCACCTTGGAGCGTAAGTGGATGAGGGTTAATGGTGATGGCAAAATTGACTGGGATATAGGGACACATGTACATTGACCAAGAAACATGATGCCCAGTGGAACAATTCAATTCAACCTTTCTCGCTTGCCAGGGTTCATCGAAAGATGTAAGAAGGTATTTAAAAATTAACACAACGGGCGGGGAGGATGATAATGAAGGTGGGACCAAATTAATGAGTGACATTAATGATAGTGTAATAAATGAATTTCATCATAAAGCTCTCTTCACAACAAAAGACATCACGATTTAAATCTCCGAGGCACGTTTATATATATATATATATATATATATATATATATATATATATATATATATATATATATATATCTATCTATATATATATATATATATATATATATATATATATATATATATATATATATATATTGTTTGAATGCATAAACTTCAATTTTCATTTTCATTTTCACATCGTTATAATGAAATTGCAGTTTTGTATTACATGGGAAATTTAACAAATTTTACTTTATAGATAATATATAAAAGGTAAAACATCCATATTAAGAACAATACGATACAATTACCTATGACCCACACTTTTAATACATTATTTTTTATAATAAAATAATAATACTTGCGGGTGCCCACATATTTATGACAGATGTTATAATTTTGATGAAAGGGATTGATCCCATCATTATATCCATATCCGAGTGCTGATCCTCACAACTAGTGTTGATGCAAGTGCTACATTGTTACTGTCCTATTGTGATACAATAGGATATCTATATATATATATATATATATATATATATATATATATATATATATATATATACATATACATATATATAATTTTTTCTTTTTTTTTCTATGAAAAATTCATGAGGAAACCCACATGATATTTCTCCATATTGTCATTGAATTTTTCAAAGAAACCTATCTGCAGATCATATGGCTTAACTTTTTGCCAAATTTGATGCTTTATTTTTGTCTTTTTACTGATCCTGTTTTCTTTTGATCTTCTCCCATGGGATTCTGGATGTCTTTGCCTATCCCATTTTTTCCATAGCAAACACAACAAAGAACTTGATTGTGCATATCCTCCCTGCCTCTAAAATTCTTTCATGTTTTCTCTCACTACCTCCACACTCTCCATGAAAGGTAATTTGTCTAAGTCTCTAGCTGTCAAATGATGGATTTGTTAATTGAGTTCCAAAATCCAAACTCTATGTGAAGGAATATGGAGTGCTTTAACGAAAATTTTAAGGATGGAACTTTATCTTAAAGTTTAGAAACCTTGGCGAATCCCAGTAGTCCATAATATGAAATCTATAAAATGTTTGGAGATATTTTTGTAAAATATTCAAATGTATAATATTTTTATATAGTCTATATATAATTTTTTGGCGATTTTTAGGGTAAAATAATTTCATTCTATAAAATTTGGGCGTATCAGTTTTACAAAAAAATGGAAATTAGCGAATCCTTTTTTTGGAAAAAGTATAGAAAATTAGCCCATGGGCGAATATTAGCCCGTAAAATTTTCCCTGGAGTACTTCCAAATGATGTGCTTCTCCCAAAGAATTTATCTTACATTTTGTGCAAACACTATAAAATCTGTAGACATATTAGAAATGACAAGATGTTGTACTATAATTGTGTTTTGCACTTCTTCTGTAGTGTTTTCTGCAAAACCTATATTACACAATATATATTCTGGAGTTTAAGCACAATATACGTTCTAGAGTTTAGACACACTATGCTTTGCAGCTATAGTAGTGACAACAATACTAGAATATTTCCCATCTGAATATCTTCCCATGGAATGCACAAGAACTGACATAGTAAACCTTTTAGATCCAATGAATAACGACATAAATTTCGTTGAACATTTTCTTTCTTATTTTCTACTCAACTATAACTCTGTTGTAGTGGCTACAACCACCCTCCAAAATTTTGGCTCGCGTGAAAATTTCGGAGCATACCTTGGATCCTATGATCAATCGTTCCTTGGTCACTTATTGGGAAGGTGATGATCTCAAGCCTCCTCCTTGATCTTAAGAGTTGTTCACGTTCTAATATTTATGCAGTATGTGTCATCTTTGGGCATAGGGATTGTTGTTAATCACACAAAGGTAATGTTGGTTTTCTTCAAGGGAATCTTATGTGTATGAGTTGTTTTTATTACACAGACATGTCTCACACTCACTTCACACACTCTTGTCATGTTCATCATTATGTCATGCGTGCGAGATTTTTTTGGCTATTTAGAAGGTTTGTCTTTGCGTGTATGAGTTGTTTTCACTCTGTGAACATCAGTCACACTCACATACAAAGTTTTAAACAATGTCACGCTAGTGTCGTCACGATCGTTCGAAGACATATTTCAGTTATCGTAGTTGTCACTCTCAACCTTCGAGTTAGTCTCACTGAGCACATGTTATCTTGTTGCTTTGACGTGTCTTGTCATTGATTCGTGCTAAATGTGTGATCACATTGTTGTGTCTACACAAGTACACCTTCTTTCACACTTAGTCAATTTTCCTGAAAATCTGTCGACTAGACAACCCTTCGTTAACCAAACCCGATATCCGTGACCTTTTACTACTACCCAAAACTAAAGAAAGCTTGAGGTTGTCCTCCGAATAGCTTTCTCTATGCAATTCTGGAAATGAGCTAGTTGAATGACCCCAAGAACTTTGCAAAATTTTCCCAAGAAATCAATCTAGTATGTAATTCCCCCAAGACCTCTCATTAAGCCTCCAACTGGTCAATCGAAGAAAGAACTTGCATTATGACCTTCGGCTGTACTGAGCTCCAAAACTGTATAGAGTTTTCCTACTAGCCCTTCTTCCCCATTTTACAACCAGCACAAGAATTGCGCATAGCTGTCCTGCCATGCCATCCCTTCTTCCCCGCTCTGCAATTAGCTCAGAAATTATGCATATCTATCCTACCAACCCTTATTTCCCTCTTTACAACCAACCCAGGAATTGCGTAGAGTTGTCCCGCCCCGCCCTTCTTGCCTGCTCTACAACCAAATCATAAATTGCACAGAACTATCCAAGCTCGGACCGTCTCTTAGGATTGCGAAGTTTTGACTAGGAACTCCCACAACCCGACCTTCTGCTCCTCTGGAAAACTTCACAAATTTAACTTCCAGTGGGCCTCCTGCTTACTGCACTATCTCCCCAGAGAAATTATTAGATCCCAGCTGGATGACCTGCCGAGTGCTCCCTTGGAAAATTACGCAGATTGGCCCAGCAGCTCCCTGACACATCGCTTTGCCTTCCTCCTGCAAATTTCATAGTTTTTCCTCCCTCCTGGGTTTTTCCCCGCATCTCTCACTGTTGTCTCAGATTGCGAAAAGTTGTCTCCTAGTGACATTTGCGCAATTTTTCCCAACAGTGCTCTCGAGCCTTGCATCGAAACCTTTGTTGTTCTCCTACAATATTAGTTCCTTGTCCTTCTCCTGGTCACCTGCACCAAAATGGAAAACAATACATCATGATCGACTAGGATATTTTTTGGATTTGATGTCGGCTCATCATGAGTGATTGCAAGAACAGGCACATCAATGAAACATGGTGCAAAAATGAATGGAATGGAAAACAGGCACATGCTAGAAGACTTGGTCATAGTTGAATGAACATATGAAGCACATCAAGCAAGCAAGCGAAAGGAACACATTCACATGCACCATCAAGAAAAGACCAAGACCATCGAAGGCCCCACACAATTTTCCATGTAGAGGTGAAGAGATGTTACATCGAGAGCATATAATCACTCCACAAATTCTCGACATGAGCACTTGAGTTAGCTATTACATGTTAGAAATGTCATGTCGAGTTGTGACATGAGTTGTCTCGACCACATCACTACTATGGGCCATACTTGTTGTAATCAATGTAATGTAAAGTGGAAGTCCAAGAGACCCACATTTGAAGTCGAAGAGTGACGTAAATTCAAAAAGTCATAGGAAGTCAAACAGTCATGAGGGAAGTCGAAGAGTCACAAGGGTCAGTTATACCCCATTGGCTATATATACCCCTTCATTTTATGAGCAAAGGAATTTTCACCTTGGCTCCTCCCACATAGCCTTGAGAGTCTGTAGTATGTTCTTTCAAGAGCGAGTAGTGGCTCCAATGTCCCACTACTAGCGGTAGTGATGTATGGTGTACATATGTGTCTTGGGACTTTTGCTTAATTCAGACACTTGTCTCAGGCTAATACATTTTCACACATGTTTTGCATCCATTTGTAAGACCACTCTTTAAACATTGGTAATGCATGTTTTCTTAACTTGTACTAAGATAGTTGAACAAATTCAGTTATTTTAGTACTCATATTGTTGAAGATGTGTTGTATTTCTTATCATTGTTGTCCCGTCCATGTGGACTACTCTGTCGGACATTAGACAGACCATCTTTGTGTATTTCTTGGTGTTAATGACCATCACCCCCGTGTGGACTATTGTAGGTGTTTTCCCTTGAGCTTTGGTTTTCACGACTACTGCATCCGCTGTGGACCATTCCACTACATGTTCGACAAACCCTTCTTGTTGTTCGTGTGTGTCTCTTCCTGGGTTGGGACTATTCCCTCTCATCAAGAGGCTCACTTTTACCTCCCCCTTTTAAAAATAAGAGAACTTGGACACAGAGTTACATTAAGAACTCACCAATCATACTCACCTCACCTTCTTGAAGTTACAAGCATAACACTCTCATGTGTTGAACATCAAGATCTAAGTAAAATCTCTAAGATAATGGAAACTAGGCAAGCGTACCAGATGAGACTCCTACACCTAATAGTGTGAGGTCTAGTTGAGACTTCATACCAGGGAGATCCCCTTTGTTGGTGGTTCTAGCGCCATCAACAAATTCAAAAATACATTGGATTCTGTAAAAAAAAATCATTGAGACAATGACCCTTTCAGTTCCTTTCTATTTGCGGTGAACACAAAAATTGTGGAATGTTTTGAGGGCAGTGTGTATGAAATCCATGTCATGTGAGTCACTTTGAGACAAACCCACTAACTTTGTCCCACCGAATAACCATTTTTATACATTCCCAAATTGTTCTGACTTTCTTTTTAAGAATGCGGTATGGTAATACTCAGAATTGAGTTCACGACCTTCTCTTCTCTTAGGTAGAAATTGTGCATAGGAGTTGGAAAAAGTAATGAGAAAGGTCATGGGAGGAAGAAGGAATGTCAGATATGTCTTTCGAAAATTGGAACGAATAGTGGGTAGGATATGCCTCAAATTTAACATTGAACGAGGGGTGTTTTTGCATGGGTAGGAGAATCATCGAGTTAAAATAGTCAGCTCTGATACCATTACCAGCTAGGATGAATAACTCCACGCTTGAATGAATTTCTTCAACTCATAGCATGCATATATACAAGAGGAATTGACCTTTGGTTTCATCTTCTAAGAGCTCCAAATTTTGGAGCCTACCATGGATCCTATGATCAATCGTTCCTTGGTCACTTATTGGGAAGGTGATGATCTCAAACCTCCTCCTTTATTCTTAAGAGTTGGTCATGTTCTAATCTTTATGTAGTATGTGTCATCTTTGGGCATAGGGATTGTTGTTTATCACACAAAGGGAATGTTATTTTTCTTCAAGGGAAATCTTATGTGTATGCGTTGCTTTTATTACATAGACATGTTTCACACTCACTTCACACACTCTTGTAATGAAGGTTTTTACATCAAGTAGAGTATGTTTTATACATTCTGGATGGTCTACATTATATCACTAAGTGTTCATGTGTGATCATAATCGATTCCTATCACTATTTACATATGTTTTACTGATCTCATACTTAACAAGTTTCTCGAGCAACCTAACCTCATCCAACTTTCTAGAACTACACACTTTGCTTCTACAACCCTCAATTTTTTTTCCTTTCTTGTTGGAATTGCGCAATGCGCAGAGAGTGTAGCCTTCCTAGGGATCCATAAATGCGCAGTGATTTCCTCTAGTTTCCTTCCCCAGTCGGAACCCATTGTCTCCAAAAACTGCATTGTGTTGTCCCTCAACTGCCCAACTAGGTCTGCTCTCCAGAAATGCGTAGAGCAGTCAGGCAGATAGCATGTTATGAAACCAGCTCACAAAATGATAGAAAAGATAGATCAATGCCTTAGAATTCAACCTCTTCGAGGGGGAAACCTCCTTTACATTACAAAAATGAACAATTCCTGGATGCTACAAATGACAAGACCTCCTTTATATATATAGGAGTCTAAGGGGTCATAATATAATCAGAGCCGACATAACGATAATAATGTAAGGGCACAATAATAACAATAGTGAGCTTCTGTGGGGCACAATATTAATAATATGGGGACTACATGGACACAATAATATAATAAGGGGGTTGTACTAATAACAATAAGGGGTTACCCTAGTAGTATAGGGACCTAAAATGACCCTCTCCTTTAAAAAGTGTTGTCCTCAACGCTTGAGTAGTTCTTGATGCTTCTGTATAAAATTATTGTCCTCTCGTGGAATTTTCGGTGGGTAAGTTCTTCCACTTGATGAGATACCCAGAAATTGATTGATTTCATAGCTGTCGGGTTCTTGTTTCTGTGACTGCTCCAGGCTCCAATATGATTTTTCCTTCCTCGTCAAGTTCCAGCAATATTGTTTGAATCGGGATCTTCTGCAAGTTTTGAATGAGTGGCCACACTTCTTTGTCCTTCTTCCATTCATCCCTTCCTTCATTTATCCAATCTATTAGATAATAGAAATAGCACAAAACCATGCTTCCACATCCTCATCCTCTCTTGAGAGTGCGTATCCAACAACATTTTTCTTCCCTTTTTTGTAGATGATTTCATAGTCATAACCCAACATGTTTGTGACCCATTTTTTCTGTTCTTCTAAAGATAATATTTGTTCTAAAAAGTATTTAAGACTATCATGATCCATTTTTACCTTGAAGTGTCTTCCCATTAGGTAAGGTCACCATTCTTAAGTGCATGTAGTATTACCAACATTTGCCTCTCATAAATAGCTTGCTTGAGATGTAGCTGTAAAAATACCCAATCGCCTACATCAAAACTTCTTTCAATGCGATGTTGATCTTCCTATTGTTTCATTCGATTCCATACCAAAGTGGCGTTATTCTTTAAAAGTTGGAGAACTTGTTATTGATGCTCAATGTGATATTTCACTGCTTGAATCTTTTTCTTCTTGATATGTCATTTATCTTGAGAGTTTGAGGAGTCGTAATTTCTTCCAATGCATTACAAGATATGGTTGGATTCATTTCTTGATGCTTGATGTGATATTGCACTTCTTGAACATTTTTCTTCTTGATATGTCCTCCTATATTGATAGTCTGAGGGGTGGTAATTCCAGCCAATGCATTACAAGATACGCTAGGATTCATTTCTTCTTTCTCAATGTGATCTTTCACTTCTTGAACCTTTTTCTTCCTGATATGTCCTTCTATATTGAGAGTTTGAGGAGTGGTAATTCTTTCCAATTCTTTACAAGATATGGTCAGATTCATTTCTTCTTTCTCTCGGGTTGGTTCCTGGTGTATATCCTCTTCTTTTGATGTTTCTTGATCCTTTTCTTCCTCCTCTTCATAATCTATGTAAAATAATTTCTTCTCAGCACACTTTTGACCTTTAGTGCATTTGCTATCACAATCGTAACAAAGCCCTTTTTTCTCTTTTTTCTTCCAATTGTTGTAGTGTAAACCTTGTAGGTTGTGCAAGGCTAGGGGCAACAACACTTCCATCTTTATAGTTGTGAGTGGTAGGCTTCCTGGTTGCCATAATTTTTCTTTCCATTTTTCTTGCTAACCTGAATGCCTTCTCCAATGAATCAAGTTCCCAAAGGTGAACCTCATGTTGGATATTATCCATTAAAGTTCCTATGAACACATCAATCCTATGTTCCTCTGGAATATCTTTTACCCTTATTTTCAATTTTTGGAAGCCCTCAATGTGCTCCATCATTGAACCCTTTTGTTTGAGACTTATCAATTGGATAAAAAAGTGTTGCTTTTTGTATCCTCATAATGTGCTATCATTTCTTCCGTAAAAATTGCCCAAGTGACAATTTGTTTACGAGAGCAAAGCCATTGATACCATACAAACTGATTTGGTTCCAAATATAAAGTTGCAATACGTACCTTTTGTGTGTTTTGCACATTATGTAGATCAAAAAATTGCTCCATTTGTAGTATCCATGTTGCAGGATCCTTGCCATCAAACTTCCTCATATCGATTTTTGTAATATGGTGGGTCTTCAATCCAACATTAGAGTCTATGAAATCATTATTAACATTTCTTTTGTTCTCATCATGTGTTTTCTTTACTACCCTTTCACAATTGACCATTTCTTGTAGCAACTTATTAAAATTTATCTTCAATTCTTCCATCTTATCGTCCTTGCCATTCATCTTAGCTTCCATGCCATTCATCTTGGCTTCATTTACCTTTAGTGAGAGTGAAATTTGTTCTACTTGGTCTTGTAATTTTGATATATCATGTTGCATTTCTTCCTCTTCTTCACGAGTCATGCTGGAGCTTTCAGGTTGCTTACTAGGTGTTTCCATTTTCTTTCTTCGGGGGATTAATTAATGCTAATAATTCTTCACTATTCCCTCTGAATTCCTTCAAACTAATTTTTCAAACCATTCTTGTGCAAATCTAAAAAAATTACACACCTTTTTTCACTTTGTAGGAGTTTGATATTGAATCTAATGTATCTTTGTAATTTTGGAACATCTAGTTCTAAAATTGCAACCGGCAGTAGTCCTCTATGTCCCTTTTCCAATTCCACCAATCTAATCGAATTTAGATTCTCCAAGAAAGAGTTATGCACAATATCCCAAGATGACCTGATTATATACCTTTTCAGAAGAGCGAACTTGTATGAAGTGCCATGTGTCACTGTTTTGACATTCGGGCCTAAAATATATACATAGGAAACTACAATCCATACTCTTTTTGTAACTTCTTACGAAATTTCAATCTGATGCTCAAAACAAAAGTTACGATGATTTTCCCCAGGTCACCTATTTGGAATGTAATTCGGGAGTCTGCAAAAAGGCCAACTTCCTCAGATCATATCTCCGCAAATATAGCGCAAAAAGCTCTAAATTTTGGACCCAAGTTATAGTGCAAATTCCATGATGACCTGTTTGGAGTAGCGAAACCCTATAATCCAAAGCTATAATACCAAATGTTATGAAACCATCTCACAAAAAGATAAAAAAGATAGATCAACGCCTTAGAATTCAGCCTCTTCGAGGGGGCAACCTCATTTACATTACACAAATGAATAATTCCTAGATGCTACAAATGACAAGACCTCCTTTACATATATAGGAGTCTAAGGGGTCATAATATAATCAGAGCCGACATAACAATAATAATGTAAGGGAACAATAATAACAATAGTGGGCTTCTATGGAGCACAATAATAACAATATGGGGACTACATGGACACAACAATATAATAAGGGGGTTGTACTAATAACAATAAGGGGTTACCCTAGTAGTATAGGGACCTAAAATAACACTACTCTCCATAAATTTGTAGAGAAGTCAGGCAACCAACACTACTCTCCATAAATGCGCAAAGAAGTCTAGCAGCCAACACTACTCTCCATAAATGCACAGAGCAGTCTAGTTGCCTACATTAAGAAACTACCCAGAGGTGTCCTCCTAGGATCCCATCCCGCAGTAGGGTCCTGTCATCATAAAATGTGCATTATTTGCCCTCAACTACTCAGCCTGCACTGCATTAGTAAATTGCGCAAAGTAGGCAACCCAACCTTTCTCTTGAAAATTACACAGATAATCTCAGCAACAATCACTATTCGCTGAAAATGCACTGATCTATCTCCCAGTGACTACAGGAAAAAGTGACATGTTGCATCACTCTCAAGGAGATGAGGAGAAGGAACAAGAAACTAGGTTATGATTGGGACCTCATGTAAACTCTGTCAAATGCATGATCATCTCGAGGGTAAGTATGGTAAGTAAAGAATATATTTTCAAGTACATATCTTAGTGAAGCTTGAAGGACTGCTTGTTATTGTCATATCATTATGTCTTCAATACTATGTATGTTTGCAAGCACAAAATCATTTCATGTGTTTCCTTTACGTGTCTTGTTTCCTTTTCACTTGCTTGACCAACTGTCTTCTTTGGCATGTTGATCACTATGTCATGCTTGTGAACTTGGTCTGGTAATATAGAAGGTTTGTCTTTGTGTGTATGAGTTTTTTCACTCTGTCAACATCAGTCACACTCACACACAAAGTTGTAAACAATGTCGCGCTAGTGTCATCACGATCGTTCGAAGACATATTTCAAATTGTCGCTCTCAACCTTCGAGTCAGTCTCACTGAGCACATGTTATCTTGTTGGCTTGAGGTGTCTTGTCATTGGGTTGTGCTAAATGTGTGATCACATTATTGTGCCTACACGACTACACTTGCTTTCACACTTAATCAATCTCCCTGAAAATCTGTCGACCAGACAACCCTCCGTTAACCAAACCCGATCTCCATGACCTTGCACTACTACCCAAAACTGTGCAGAGCTTGAGGTTGTCCTCCGAATATTTTTCTGTATGCAATTCTGGAAATGAGCTAGTTGAATGACTCCCATAACTACACAAATTTTTCCTGAGAAACCAATCTAGTATTCGGTTCCGCAAGACCTCTCATTAAGCCTCGAGTTGGTCAACTAGAGAAAGAACTTGCACTACGACCTTGGGTTGTACTGAGCCCCAAAATTGTATAGGGTTGTCCTACCAGCCCTTCTTCCCCATTCTACAACTAGCTCGGGAATTGCGCAAAGCTGTCCTTCCATGCCATCCTTCTTCCTCGCTCTGCAATCAGCTCAGAAATTGTGCATATCTATCCTACCAACCCTTCTTTCCCTGTTTACAACTAGCCCAGGAATTGCGTAGAGTTTTCCTACCCAACCCTTCTTCCCCGCTCTACAACCAAATCATAAATTGCACAGAATTTTCCAAGCTAGGACTGTCTCTTAGGATTGTGAAGTTTTGACCAGCAACTCCCACAACCCAACCCTGTGCTCCACTAGAAAACTACACATATTTAACTGTCAGTGCCTTCTGCTTCCTGCACTATCTTCCTGTAGAAATTACATAGATCCCAGTTGGATGACCTGTTGAGTTCTCCCTTGGAAAATTGCGCAGATTGGCCTAGTAACTCCCCGACACGTCGCTTTTCCTTCCTCCTGCAAATTTCAGAGTTTTTCCTCCCAACTCGGTTTTACGCCTTAGCTATCATTATTGTCTCAGATTGCAAAAGTTTGTCTCCAAGTGACATTTACGCAATTTTTCCCGATAGTGCTCTGGAGCCTTGCATCGAAACCTATGTTGTTCTCCCGTAGTATTAGTGCCTTGTCCCAATCCTAATTACCTGCACCGAAATGGAAAACAATGCATCATGATAGACTAGGAGATTTTTTGGATTTGATGTCGGCTCATCATGAGTGATTTCAAGAACAAGTACATCAATGAAACATGGCACAAAAATGAACGGGATGGAAAATAGGCGCATGCTAGAAGACTTGCTCACAGTTGAATGAACATATGAAGCACATCAAGCAAGCAAGAGAAAGGGAGACATTCACATGCACCATCAAGAAAATACCAAGACCATCGAAGACCCCACACAATTTTCCATGCAGAGTTGAAGACATGTTACATCGAGAGCATATCATCACTTAGTAGGACAAAATCTCAACACAAGCACCAGAGTTAGCCAGTACATGTCAGCAGTGTCATGTCGAGTTGTGTCATGAGATGTCTCGACCACATCACTACTATGGGCCATACTTGTTGTAATCAATGTAATGTAAAGTGGAAGTCCAAGAGACCCACATTTGAAGTCGAAGAGTCACGTAAATTCAAAAAGTCATAGGACCTCAAATAGTCATGATGGAAGTTGAAAAGTCACAAGGGTTAGTTATACCCCTTGGCTATATATACCCCTCTGTTTTATGAGTAAAGCAATTTTCACCTTGGCTCCTCCCACTTAGCCTTGAGAGTCTGTAGTATGTTCTTCGAGGAGCGAGGAGTGGCTCCAATGTCCCACTACTAGTGCTAGTGATGTATGGTGTACAGATGTGTCTTGGGTCTTTTTCTTAATTTAGACACTTGTCTCAGGCCAACATGTTTTCACGCATGTTTTGTATCTGTTTGTAAGACTACTCTTTAAACATTTGTAATGCATGTTTTCTTAACCTGTACTAAGATAGTTGAACTACTTCAGTTATTTTAATACTCATATTGATGAAGATGTGTCATACTTCTTATCATTGTTGTCTCGTCCATGTGGACTACTCTGTTGGACATTAGATAGACCATATTTGTTTATTTCTTGGTGTTAATGACCATCACCCCTGTGTGGACTATTCTGCTAGACGGTGTATGTATTTTCCCTTGAGATTTGGTTTTCATGACTACTACATCCACCGTGGACTATTCCGCTGCATGTTGGACAAACCCTTCTTGTTGTTCGTGTGTGTCTCTTCCTGGGTTGGGACTATTCCCTCTCATCAAGAGGCTCACTTTTACCTCCCCCTCTCAACAATAAGAGAACCTGGACACAAAGTTATATTAAGAACTCACCAGGCATACTCACCTGACTTTCTTGAAGTTACAAGCATAATAATCTCATGTGTTGAATAGCAAGAGCTAAGTAAAATCTCTAAGATAATGGAAACTGGGCAATTGTACTGGATGAGACTACTACACCTAATAGTGTCAGGTCTAGTTGAGACTTCATATTGGGGGGATCCCCTTTGTTGGTGGTTCCAGCACCATCAACAAACTCAAAAATACATTGGATTCTGTAAAAAAAATCATTGAGACAATGACCCTTTCAGTTCCTTCCTATTTGTAGTGAACACAGAAATTGTGGAGTGTTTTGAGGGCAATGTGTATGAAATCCATGTCATGTGAATCACTTTGAGACAAACCCGCTAACTTTTTCCCATCGAGCAACTATTTGTATACATGCCCGAATTGTTCTGACTTTCCTTCTAAGAATATGGTATGGTAATACTCAGAATTGAGTCAAGATCTTCTCTTCTCTTAGGAAGAAATTGTGCATAGGAGTTGGAAAAAGTAATGAGAAAGTTCATGGGAGGAAGAAGGAATGTTGGATATGTCTTTCAAAAATTGGAACGAATAGTGGGTAGGAGATGCCTCAGATTTGACATTGAACGAGGGGTGCTTTTGCATAGGTAAGAGAATCATTGAGTTAAAATAGTCAGTTCTGATACCATTATCGGCTAGGATGAATAACTCCACGCTTGAATGAATTTCTTCAACTCATAGCATGCATATATACAAGAGGAATTGACCTTTGGTTTCATCTTCTAAGAGCTCCAAATGATTTTTATTATTCACCTATGACCCTTCATATTTCTCTTATATTAATACTATCAAATTTAGTTACAATGTACCTCAATCCCTAAGGATTAGGTATCTAACATTTCCCCCTTAATTTGAAGGGGTTTTTTGTGAGTCCAAACATCGTTCTCAACATTTCAATTTTTTCTATTCCAAGTGCTTTGGTGAAGATGTTTGCAATTTTCTCATTTGAGGATCAATGTCTCAAGTGAATAGTTCCGGCTTCTACATGATATTGAATCAGATGGTACTTAGTGTTGATGTGATTGGTTCAATAATGGATTATAGGATTCTTGGCCAATTTTACAACAGAAGTATTGTTAACCAAAAGAGTATAAAGTACCCATTCTCCTAAAAATTTTATAGGTATTTTCCTGAGCTAGACAATATTTTTGACACTTGAACTTCTTGCTTCCCTCCCTTCTCTCAGAAGCTTTTTGAATATTGCACTTCTTACTTCCACTCCCCGCTTCCAACAACCTTGAGCTAGATCCTCTAAGGTCTAGGGTTAAAATGTGAGCAAGGTCATGGCAAATAAAACTACCAATGGGTATGAAAATAAACTCAAGGAATGGTAAGAACTACATGGGTGAGCCAAGGAACTCCATGCAAACAAGATAAGAGGGTTGAGAAATTCAACATAATCAGAAACTTTTTTTTTTACTTGGGGATCTAGTTGTTATCTCATGTGAAACCTTGAGGACAAGCTTATGAGGTGCCTTGAGTGGAACTGTTGTGTTCATCGCTATTAGATAGAGGAATTTTGGTTTCTAGCTCCTCCAAAAGATGGATTAAAAGGTCTGAAATCATGCCTAGACTTCATAATTAAGGGCACCTTAGGCCTTATGATAGTGTTCACAGGCCAGTCAGGGCTAGCTCAGGGTAGTGGGCGTCATGTAACATAAAGGACGAGGGAGATGGCTTGAATAAATAATTCACTACTAAACTCAACCCAAGCAGAGATTCGCTATCCTAGTTGTTAGATTTATTCATTACCAAGTGTCTTACAAATAGTTGCAACAAAGTATTAACATCTCAGGTTACATATGGCATGTCAACAATAGATTCAACCACAAGGTTGAGAAACCCTAGGTAAATATTTCAAGAGATTGTGGATGTGAGTCTTGGTGCGATTTTAGCCAAATCACATGCAACCATTGTCTTTTATTCAAAATTACACCTTAAGGAAGAAACTCTAGCTTTTGGCTTATGTCTGTGTGATGTGCATTCTAATCCACAAATTTCACCCCTAGAAGAACTAGTCCAAGGGATGAAAAAACTTTGCAAAACCTTAAACTATGAGTAGAGAAGCATGTTGCTTCAATTGATGCTTCCTTATATTTACTCAAAAAAACCTATGAATGACCTTGTTCGAGCATCCATGCAAAATTCCTGACAATGTCACATATTGCAAGCCTTCTTTTACATTAATCTTTTTCCTTGGAAAGATTTCAATTAGAAATTAAGTATGTTATATGATTCAAGGTACATGCAATCTCTTTGCTTCTCACTATGGTTTTAATTCTGCATAAATATTCCAGGATCTTTTAGTATTCTGATAAAATGTTGGATTGATAGGAAAATATGTGAATTCTTCATATGGTGTTGTTTGTTTCAACACAGAGTAGGTGAGATTAATCTATTCTATCACGTCGAAGCATATTCATAAAATCTAAGTCTTGTGTGTGTTGGTGAAAATAAACAGCTAACTTATGTTAAGTTTGAAATTAAATTGGTGAAAACAATCTGCTAACGTCTCCACAGGATTTCCATTGTTCCTGTGGAGATGATGGTCCCATTTGTACAACATCTCCATTAGTCAAAGTTCATTCTTAGTAGTGTGATGAGAGCTCGCTCGAGTTTAGAAGCTTTGGATCAAGGTTTACAGGTTCATGCCCACATTATTAAAACTAGATTCGAGGCAGACAAGTTGGTGGGTACTACTCTTGTGGAGATGTATTTCAAAAGTGAATGAATGGAAGAATTTTGTAGGGTATTTTACCAAGTGTATGAGCCAAATTTTGTCACATGGAATTTTATGATCTCAGGATATACTCAAAATGGGAAACTCGTGAAGGCACTGAAGGTTTACAATTGAATTCTTGAGTTGGGAATTATGAAAAAATCATTAATTATGATTAGAGTTCTAAGAGCATGGGCATCCTAGGAATTATTGGACTTGGCTCACAAATTCACAAAATGTTGTAAAATTGGTATATTCTCATATGTCACTGTGGGTAATGCTCTTTTTTACATGTATCTCAAGTTTGGGTATATAGAGTCAAGCACCAGTGTTCAATATAATGCTTGAAAGCCATATAGATTCTTGGAATTCAGTGATAGTCGAATGTGTACAGGGTGGGAATAGTGATGAGGTTGTACAAATGTTTCAGCAAACCATACCAGTTCAAACCAAACCAGTTCAAACTAGACCAATTCGCTTTTTCAAGTTTTCTTAGGGCATGCACTGGTCTAGAAGCTCGAAAACTGGGCATATCGAGGCAATGCAAAATCACCAAGTTGGCTTTGAGTCTTTGTATGAAGTGCACTTGTTAACATGTATAAAAAATGTTGAATGTTGCACCATTGTTGCCAAATGTTTGATGAAATGCTTATATGAAATGTATCATGGACTGCAATGATTGTTTTATATGCTCAACACGAGCAAGGAAAGAAGGCTTTGAAACTATCTTGTGAAATGTTTAGGACAGGAATGGGTGCAAAAGAGTATACCTTCACAACTATACTTCTTGCCTATTCTAGCCTAACAACCCTGAAACATGTAAAAATGGTTCATGCTTATATTATTAGGACCGGATTTGACATAAGTCTCCATGCAAAATGGCCTTATTAACATGTATGGAAAATGCAACAGTACAGTTGATGCATTTCACATGTTTTAAGGTAATGTTTTCTTAAGATGTTGTTTCATGGAATGAAATAAGAGTGGGATGCATGCTGAATGGTAATGAAAAGGAGGACCTTAAACTATTTGGTTGGATGTAAATTGTGGGTATAGAGCCAGATGAGTTCACTTTACCCAGTGTTCTTAGGGCACGTGCGAGCCTAGAAGATGTATAATAAGGTGAATGCATTCATAGTTACACAATCAAAACTAGTTACGAGTCCTATATCTATGTTGCAACAGCTCTCCCTGATATGTATACAAAGTTTGCAAGCATCAAGTCTGCTTGTAAGATTTTTAACAAAAAGCATGAATGCATCTTGATTTCATGGAGTGCCCTGATTACATGATATACCCAAAATGGGTATTGGGAAGAGGCATTAAAAAGCTTTGGCTAAATTCTAGAAGCAGGCTCAAAGCCAAATCAATTTAGTGTTTCCGGCGTCATCGATGCTTGTGCCAACCTAACAGTACTGGAAATTGGAAAGCAGGTCAATTCTTTTGCTATCCAAAGTGGGATTGACTCACATATCTTTTTTGTAAATTCCATTGTTGACATGTATGCAAAGTGTGGAGGATTGGGAGATGCACAAAAATTATTTTCCACAAAATGTGAATGTGATGTTGCCTCATGGAACATAATGATTTATGTATTTTCACAACATGGATATGGCAAGAGGCTCTCCAACCCTTCGACCAAATGCAACAAGTAGGTCTGAAGCCAAATAATATCACTTTTGTTTCTGTTATGTCAGTTTGTAGTAGCATTGGATTAGTGGATGAAGGGCGTAGGTTGTTCAATTCCATTGATCAAGATTATGGCATTATGTTAACAATGGAGCATTGTGTGTGTATGGTTGAATTTTTTGGTCATCCTGGGAAATTGAATGACACTGAAGATTTAATAAATAAAATGTTGTTTGAACCAAATGCTTTGGTATGGCGAACCTTGTTGTTTTCCTGTAGAATCCATCGAAATGTGGATTTAGGGAAACAAGCAACAAAACATATTCTAAAGTTGGAACAATAAGATGCTCCAACATATTTTCTTTTGTCCAATATATATGTTGTAGTTGGAAGGTTGGATTGTCTCACAAATGTGAGGAAAAAGATGAAAGACAAAGGATTTCAAAAATTAACCAAGAGTCAGATGGATTGAGGTCAAAGGTAGGGTGCATAGTATCAATGTCAAAGACAAAAGGCATCCACAAATAAAAGTGATCTATGAGAATATGGAGGAATTAACCAAGCTGATGAAGGAGGAAAGGTATGTCTTAATACAAACTTTGTTTTGCATGATATAGAGGATGAGTAGAAAAAATATTTTTTGTCCTATCATGGTGAGAAACTAGCAATTGTGTTTGGGCTTATTAGTATTCCTAGGAGAATGCCTATTAGAATCATCAAGAATCTTTTCATTTGTGGTGATTTTCATACTGCTTTTAAACTTATTTCTAAAATTGCAGGGCCAGAACTTATTGTGAGGGATGCCAGATAGTATCATCATTTCAAGGATGGAATATGTTCTTCTGGGTATGAAAATTATATGTATGTGATTCCCTCTTACAAGGAAAACTAATTGATTCCCAATCTCTAGCCTCTTGCATCAACAATCTATACTCCAAGCATTGGAAGATGATCAACACTAAATTAACAAAAATTTGATCCTTGACCTTGTTAAATTTAGGATCAAATCCCAACTAGTCTTTCTGAGAAGACAAAGGTAACATAAAATTGTATTTGCTTGGTAGAGCCAGCCTTGTTATTGGTAAGCACTATTGTGATCTAGTTTCATGCCCCCATTATTCTCGTTTATTTCTAGTATCTTGTTACCTGCAACCAGAGGACATAATTACATTTGCAGAAGATAGTTTTTCCCAAAATTTGTTTCTTTGCTTCTGTTTGTTGAAACATAAAAGAAAAGAGCAACAATATTTGTTGTATCTAGATACAATCTTAGCGGAGGTATTTAACTTTTGCAAGATTAGATACCTTCTCTAAGAAAGATCACAAAATGGTGCTAGATGTTGATGGGATGCAGGCAATGGATTAAGTGTTAGGTGAAGCCTTTCACACCCTTGTAAGATCACCGAGCTAGCACAAGAATTTGTCCACTAGAAAGAGCTCCTAAAATCTTACCACTATTACTATGTACAAAACATACATTAATATATAGACCATTTCAGTGGCTGGAATGGGTGATGAATGTCAGTTTCAAGGTAATTTGCAATCTTCACCTCATTATTTGAGTATTAGATATTCTTTGGAAAAAATTATGGAAGTATTCTTACCTCTAATAAAGGTGTTGGAGAATTGACATTCAACCACGGAAACTTCACTTGTAAAATATTTTGATTATCTCTCTTATGTAAGTTATTCATATGATGTCAAATTTCAGGATATCTATTATAATACACCGAAATTTCCACTTTGCATATGCTTTGGATTTAACGCATTCGTTGATTCAACAATTTATGGAGGGTACTAATTTTTTCTCTGACACTTTTGCAAAAGGAGAAAGAGTAGTTGTTAGAGAGTAAAAAATAGGGTTTTGTTTTGGCCAAGATGAATCCCCTACTTGGTTGAATCATAAATGAAAGCTTATGAATCTTGGGGAGACTATTTCTTATTTGGGCAGGTCCTTCGGTAAATAGTTTTTCAGTTGTTGATTATTGTATATGGATAATATCCAAGTTTTAAAAATTAAAAATTCAAGCTTGGAGTAATATTGACTTACTGCCTTGTAAGAAGATTGTAATTGTTGATAAATTTCTAACAGTGAGTCGCATTGGTTTCTCTGTCTTTTTTTCTTCTCAAGTAGCCTATAAAATGTTGGAATAGGTACTCCAAACTTTTATTAGGCAAGCAAGGTGGGGTAAAAGGGATTGATATGGTGTCTTTGATTTTTTTGTAATTTCACTTTACCAAGTGATCAAGGGGGATTGGACATCCCCAACATTAATAGGCACATGGTTTCCATTGTTCCTTTGGATTTGTGTAACATCTCTACAAAATTTCCATTTTTTTGGGATTCTGTGAGACGTTGATATACTTTGTGCCTATAAAGATTTCTAATGTTCTGGGACATTTGTGTTAGTGTAAGTTTCTTCTTAAATTTAACCTCTTTGCTACTTGTTTTAGAATATATATAGAAACTCAAATTTTGATTATACTTCACTTTCGATATATTTCACTTGCTCATTGGCTTCCACATTCCCATTTCTATCGGCATTCAGTTGTACCTATTGGTCCAATTGTTAGTTTTAAAATCATTGCCTATATATGCAATTTAAAGGACTACCATAACTCTCACATAATTCTTTAAAGGGTGCTAGCTCAATGGTAGAGCACCTGCTTTATAAGCAAGAGGTTGGTGGTTTGATTCCACTGTGTTCTAATATGAATTAATCAATGATATTGTAATTTTCTTTTTAATTAAATACTTTTAATATTGGTTTATTTCAATGGTGAGATATTTTTTTAGATTCATTATTTTATATTGTCTCTAAAGAGACAAAAGTGATGTTGTATTATCTTTAAATGTAATTTTTTATTGTCTCTAGAGAGACAAAAAAGAAATTGTCTCTAGAGAGACAAAACTGAAATTGTCTCTAGATAGACAAAAATGCTTGTGTTATATATTGTCTTTATAGAGACAATATTTTAAGACAATTTAATTTGAGACGTCCCTTAAAGACAATATTTAAGACAATACATAAGCTTTCTTTTGTCTCAAGTTAAGACAATTTATCCAAAAATTGTCTTAAATATTGTTTTAAAACCCCCCTTTGTGTTGTCGTATATGAAATGAGTTATGATTTTTTAATTACGTGATATTGATAAACCATGGTGTTGACACATTATTGTAATAAAACATATATACAACTTAACAAAATCCTTTATATATATATATATATATATATATATATATATATATATACCATTTTGATCTAGATGAACCTTCTCTTTCTCATGGGTTAGTTTTAAAAGGAGTTGTCTAATGAGGTCACAAATTTTTTTTTGTGAAATTTTTTTCAAAAAAATCTAAATATTGGAGTGTTGAATCTTTTTTAATGGTATAAATAGATTCAACACCAACAAAAACTTATGAGAAATCCAAAATCCTAAAATTCAAAAAATATAATAAAATTACCAAAACTTTTAAAAATTTTATTAAAATATTAATAAAATTTCCATTATTTTATAGACAACATCATTGTTCTGTTACACAAATTTTTTTAAATATTTAAGGAAAAAACATACAAAACGTAAGCGGAACTTGCAATGCTGTGATGGTAGTACGCGACTATGGATATCATCACGCGATCAATCCTTATTATGCGAATTATAACTTCCGTAGTAAATTTCTGGGCTGCTAGGAAGTGTTATTATTTTATTATAAAAAATCATGTATTCGAACGCACACGCAACTTGCAAGGTTGTGATGGTCAGTACGCGACTATGGATATCATCATGCGATTACAAGTTCCATCATTATCATCAAAATTATAAGTTCCGCCATAAATTTGTGGGCGCTCGGAAGCGTTATTATTTTATTATAAAAAATAATGTATTAGAACTGTGGGATAGAGAGGGTTGGAATTTCAAAACAGATCTGTGCAGTCAAATTTGACAGTCCTACGTAGAAAACCTCCGACACATATACAGTCTGTCGCTTCCAACCACTAGGCCACTCTCTCCTTCCTGCCCCTAAATCTGTTCCTGAAAACGTACTTCCCCTGTTAGGGGAGTCACTTAACGTACCTCTCCCATTACGGAACCTTGGGGTCAATCCTTGGACTTTTGATAGCAGGGTGGGCTGTTTCGTTCGGTGCCAAGGTCGACGAGGTCGGGATCAGAGATCAAGTTCAAGAAAAATGTTGGTCGGTTTTGCAATTTTTTAATTATATTTAACTGGAGAGACAAAATACAAAATTTATCTTATCCAATGAAAAGTAATCGTATCGTATATTGATGGTTTATCTTTTGAACAACTTCTCCGCCGGCGGGGCCTTCAATGCATTTGTTGAGACAAAGGAAACCAGAAATTGCGTCATCTTCCGAGTTGCCTGCCAGTGCCAGTTGTGTTAAACACCTTATTATAGCGATTCTAATGAGGTTGAAGAGTTGCTTTGAAAGTTACTAAAATTTTAGTCAAATCTGGCAAGGATTTTTGTAAATCCAAATTAAGTTATTAAACTTTAAAATTTTAAGTTTTAAAAATTTTAATAATATTTCCACCATAAAAACAAAATCCAAATACTATAATTATAAAAATTTTAAATTTTTTCACCTAAATTCCAACCACTTTAACAGTCCGAATCCAGCCAATTCCTAGGCCTCGGTAGACTACGAGATGAAACCGATGAAACTGAAAAATGTTCATTTCAATGATTCCACCCGGCACCATGCTTCTTCTTCAATGTACATGTGTCTGTATATGCGGGTCAAATTTGCCATCGCCATACAACCCAGTTACTCTCCAAGCTGGCACGCCTTTAAATACTATGGCGCCACTATATTCATTCATCTATCCATTATCCAATTCTCCCCAACAGCAAGTGTTTGTCAGATTAAGCAAAATATTGTTTGCTTCTTTGCTCCCCACTCGAACACAAAATCGTGTGTTACTTCATCTTTAATTGACTCCATCATTCCAAATGGACTATCGATCAATTGATCATCGCTGTCTGCTTAATTTAATTAATATTGTAATGTTAATGGTAGCAGTGAGCGAATGTGAATGGGTTAAAGGTAGGTTACTACCTAAGGCGGAGGCAATTGTAAGTGTCGTGGCCAAAGCCGTGACAGCAAATCCTGGCGTTGCACCTGCTCTCATCAGAATGCATTTCCACGACTACTTTGTGAGAGTAAGTATACATTCTTATATTTACATATCATATATGTAGTGGTATATATCAATTTCATGCGATAATTTGGTCATTGATGGTTGCAGGGTTGCGATCAGGCCTGGAAATTGACGTCGGTATTTTACGTTTCAGCACGTATTTATTATAATTAATGTTGAGTTTACAAAAAATTAATCATAATGTACATATTACACATAGGTGATCCACATGGGTGATCTAGTCAGATTGCTTTGTACCTAAAGGCTACGGACTACAGGGCTATAGCAAGGTGGCAGGGCTATGGCTAGCGTGCTATATTCTTTCAAGATATGGTTGTTGAGAATTAATAGGACATTATGGGACTACACGGCTATGGTAGGGCAAGAGCTAACCAACCTGCTATGGGGCCTTTAATGCACTTGATAGCGGCTTCACCATACATACATGCCCATGCCATCCATTGTTTCTCCTAGAGCTCGACGGCAACATTTTCCCAAAACGGGGATCCACCACCTCCGAATTGGCACCTGCTGTGCTGACGCATTTTCAAACCAACGCCGGAGCATTTTCAAACGATCCCTCGCGCCAAACATTCATTTGCTCCATTCACGCGCCCAGAATAGGTCCTCTGCAACCCTCTCGAGCATTCGTTTCTCCTACTCACGGTGTTGGCTCACCTCACAGGTCTGCTCATGGTATTGAATCCTGGGAGGCTATGCCCCAGGCGTAAGGTAAATTATACTTTGTGAACAATGACATCCACCATTTTGGCTGACGCCTGAAAGGCCCATGCATACGAATTCCACCCCATGCTTCTATAAATCGTCTGCATTGGCAGCTCTCCATTTGGGCGCAAGTTCGAGCGACACTGAAGGTGAGAGAATAGTAAGACCCTTTCTTTACCTCAATTCTTTGGGTCAGTCGTGCCTTGTTTCCAAGCCTCTCAGCGTTGATCATATCCATTTATAATCGCAACATCATCTGTAGTTCACATCTTAAACACACAATTTGGTATGCTGATGCTGCAATGGGAGGCATTACTTCCTAACATTTTAGGACGAGTAACCACTGCAATTACGATTTAGTTACATTTTCTTAAATACATTTTTGGCGTTTGGAAATCGCTCTTTATAAATATTTACTGTGTTAACATTGTACATAGGTTTGAAGATCATTTTAATTAAGTGCAATTTTTTTTTTTATTTTTTTATTTTTTTTTTTTTTTATTTTTATTTGGCGTTATAATTTTCGGTAAGATTATGATTTTGTATTATTTAAAATGTTTTTTTTTTAATAGATAAATAGATTAGTACTATGAAAATTCTTTCTACTCACACATCTGGATTATGTAGATTTTACAACTCAAACTTGTGATTCTAACTCTTTTTTATTAAATTTCAACAAATTAAACAAAAAAATATAACAAAAAAAACACCAAAACATAAAGGATTTGACTGGATTAAACTAACCCTTACCAAATGGAATATTATAAAAGCACTATAGAACTATTCTTTCAATGTTTAAATCAATGAAAACTATAGCGACTCCCGACCCACAAGATTAAACATTTTTATGAAACAAAGATATCAGAAATTGTAATAGTAAATGGTTTAATCAAACAGTCAGAAAGATGGCAATGAATCTAAATCAATGAAAACTATAGCTACTCCCGAGCCACAAGATTAAACATTTCTATTAAACAAAGATATCAGAAATTGCAATATTAAATGGTTTAATCAAACAGTCATAAATATGGCAATGAATCAAAAAAATATGTCCAAGCAAATATCAGTGGGAAAAAGCCACTCAAGATTATACATCAAATCCTTCAAGAAAATAAGTAAAATTTCATGCTGGAACACATTTTCCCTTTTAATTTTCATTCATCCAGCCCAATTTTGAACCATAATTGAAAAAATATTAATATAGAACATGAAAAAAATTATAATTTTGCATGGGAGAAAACACAACTAACTTTGCATGGGGAGAAAACAAACTACTTTTCATCTGACATCAATATCTACTGTAAGCTATGTATAATCATGTCTCACATAACTAAATATCAGGCATCTACAAATTTTACAACTAAAAATGAAAGGTATCATGTTTACATTTTTTAAAAATTATTTTATAAGGGAACAAATTACACAATCTCCCATATCTATCTAATTAGGACCCTGATATATGTAATATCTTGAGCCTGCCAAACTTCAGGGCCTCCTCATATCTAGAGGGTTTAAAACTGTCTTTTCTTGTGCCCAAACTAGGGTGAGAACATGTTCTGTCCTTAATATACAACAAACAATATATAATTCAGCTTAAGCCATATATAGATCAAGGCAAGTGATCAAAGTTCCAGCCCTTCCCATTTTATAGTGGGTTACTGTATCATGTTGATGCAAACTTGGAACCCCAATGTTACCCCTATTAATACAGAGTTGGGGATCCATGTTAAAACGAATTATTGTATTGTGTTAATGCTGAGTTGGGGCCATGCTAAAATAGGTTACTGTATTATATTAAGTTGGGTGTTAGGGTTCAAAACTCATTACACATCAAATAAATATTAAAAACTCGTCCAAAAGCCCAAACAAGAAGATTCAATCCGTAACATATGCAATAGGAAATTCATCCAACAATCTACAGAGGAGAATGCCACTGTGAAAACATATACCCACCATAGCACACAAACTATCTATACCATCAATCACAAAATCCATGAAGAGATGGCATATCTGCAACTGAAAATTAAAACAACAAAGAAAAATTGTTTTAATTCTTTTCATGTCCCTAAATGCCCCATACATAGGTGAAAGCCTAGTCTCTGAAAGCCTAATCTCTGAAAACAACCTTGATATTAGACTTCAGCCAAATATACAATTCTATATATTCCATACAATGACAAGAAGCACCTTTCACCAATGCAAATAACCCAGAACTAAATAATATTGCATTTCTAATTTATGAGCTGATATGCCAACCAGTCTTCAACCAACAACTAATATACCATGAAATACTCTGAAATAACACCATTCACTGATAAATATGAGCATCATTAACAAGCTGGAAATTGTAGGGCCATTATACAAACTCAATAAAGAAAATACATGGCATTAAGTATAACAGAGGAACCTGACATCATACATAGCAATGAACCTTCATTTCAATATTCAGCCCCTTGAGGAATATCACTAGGGATGACTATAGAAATTTGAGCTCTTCATTCCTCAATTTTTAGCCTCTGCCACAATCCTGAATATGCTACAGGAGTTTACTTGGTGACTGATATAGACGCACAACAACTAGATGTATCTCGGCCTCTTTTTAATCTTAAGCTTCAACCACTGAGGATAGTTAATGCAACTAGCATATAAAGAGATAATTCAGCCCCGCCATATAATTGCTGCTGCCTGTGCATAAGCAGGTACTATTATTCTCATTGGAAATGATTTCGTAGAATGTGCCCAAAACCACTGTGCAAAATATGAAACTGCTACAGCTATCGAATTCTTGAGTTGGTTCATGGTTTCACCATCATTTTTTTTTTTAACATTTTGGATTTTGGCAAAGAGGTAATATTTGGTGTGCCTTGTTGAAGAAGTCCATTCACACTTAACACCAGAAGTGTATGCAGATTGATTTTTCCATGAGAATAAAGCTTTTTGCATCAAGCCAATTACCTTTTCAGGGTAATAATGTCCACTGGAAGTTTTGATATGGAAGACATATTAGAGCTAAGCTAAAGGTTACCTAGATTTTCTAGAGTCCATTTCTATATTAGCATGTTTTTTTTAGGGATCTTGGACATATGTTGATATGCAATATTAAGGGTAGCCCCTTCAAGAACAACAAAAACATCCATATCATTGATTTAGATGCACCATACTTCCAATTGGAAATACCTAATCATATTTTTGTCTATACATAGTTTAAGGTTTAAGTTATTAATGTTGTTGCAACAACAAGCACTCTCCCAAATGTGTGCCCCCCAAGATGTCTGTAAACAACACAAAAATTAACCATATAACCTACAAGCCAATGGCCCTTCTTGTGGAGCTTATCACTGGCAATAATTGAGGGATATGCATTGCTTGTAAAGCCCAGTCTACGAAATTCTCTTGTTGTTAGTATTTTTGTTGTAGCTGATGGGGTAAGGAGAAATTTACTAAACCAGCCAGTGGATCCATTATGCCTACAGGATTTACTAATTCTCTCATAAAAAAACTCATCTGAAAATTCACTATTGCAAGTTACTGCAACATTGACTTTTGTTGCTGCCTGTGCATAAGTGGGTACTACTATTCTCATTGGAAATGATTTAAGAGAATGTGCCCAGAACTCATCCATGGAAATTTGTGGAGACTCTGAGGGTATGTGCACTTATACGAATCTTACAAGAACAAGTCAAGAGTGAGAAAATTAGTGGGCGTTAAAATTGAAGTTTTTGCAAAGTTATGAGTTCCTGACTTTGAACTCAACTACTATCTAAGAAGCAGACTGTAGTGCAAGAGAGGATTGGCAAAAGAGATATAAGAATGTAGAACAAGCATAGAAGGACCAAAACTTAATTGATAAGACATTGGAGCAGGCAACATTTCACAGGAATTTGTTTTCAAGCCTACAAGTTGTACGCCAATTTTCAAAACATGTTCACTTTCCAAACATTAAGGTTTGTTCTTCTATTTGAAATATAAAAAAAATGGAAAACTTTCTGACATCATCTGCATGTCAAACCATCAAACTCTGTCCATGTCAACTCACTTGCAAGACACACCAACATAACGATTTATATTTATAATGTTATACCAGCTTCATTTTTGCTTTGCAAGAATTAGACAGGGGATTGGCTTAATTTTTAGAGGCAGGAAAAGGAATTAGAATGAAAGAAATCAGACAAACAAACGTAAACAGAGAAGTGAGAAATCATTGTGCAAAATCAAAATTGCTGCTTGTTTTCAAAACGGAAGAAAGATACAATGGTAACTGAATTCAGGTGGTTGTATATGAAAAATAAGGGCACATTGTTGAAGACTTTGAAATCTCAAGCAGATGTATTAACCATCAGTTTGTGAATAATATCTTTATCTGGGTAGACGAAACAGTAAAAAAGTCATTTCAGTTGTGCTATAATAGTAACTTAGAAAGTAGTATCAAGATATGAAACTAGGTGATAGTCCTGGTTTATATATATAACAATGAAAAATCCTCTAACAGCAGTAAAGTTAAATTGCCAATCAAACAGAAATAAAGTTTAAATAATAAAAAAAGCATATATATACATGAATGAATTCAATTGGGAATTAATTTTGAATCAAAATTATAAGACTCTGTATCTGCTCTGTGGCTAATGTACAATTGCAGATTTATCATACTCCTATGACAAAATTGTGTTGTGCGCATACAGCAACAGGAGCAGTGAGTTGCTACTATAGGATTTTTAGAGGTACAGTTATCATCAAAAATATAAAAGGTTTCTCCAAGTGCTAGTTCGTTTTGAATGAAAGGATCACCGCCAACAATGCTCTGAGATGAATTTCCATACAAGTCCCAAGCTTTATCAATCAAATCGGATGCCACAGCCATCAAAGACAAGTAATGATGCAGAGTCTTGGCATAAGTGCTGGAAGATTGTTGATGTTGAGATTGTGCTGCAGGGACCACAACCTCTGAGCATTGATCTAGTTCACCTCTTGGCTACAACTCTTTCCAATTGATAACTTTGAAGCTGGCATTGCACTTTTCTTCTGTGAATGGAAGCTCCTGGATGGAGGAGACATTACTAATGTCTGAATTTAGTAATGTCTTCAATTTTCATTTAAGATCCTGGATGGAGGAGACATTTCTGCAAACAAAGCCCTTCATTATTTCTAATTATGGTTAAATACCTACTAGTCACTTCTATCACATTGGTTAGGCAGAGATTAATGATGCATTTAATACTTTGCTTGTTTCGATCTATTTTGGAATTATTCCTATTATACCTACAATGGGGAAATAGGCAGGGAATTGGGATGTTTGAAATGGGGTGGGTTTTGAAGTGCCACTTTCAAAATTTCAGAAATGGGAAATTGCATGTGTTATCATGTTCTCCAAAAGGGAAAGAAGTTGATTCACCTGGAAAATAAATAAACTGATTTAGTGTCCAAGAAGATGTTAGAACCGTCAACCAAACTAACATAAATAGAACTTACGCAAGGAGTTATAATAATATTCTTTGCCTACCTACTCTTGAACGACATTTTCCCTAACTATCATGCCCTGAGTCTGTTCCTGTCCTTGAAGAATCTGTTGAAAAGGTTCACAGTAAGGATAACTTAGAAAATATTTGTTGAATGTAACGTGTTGATAGCCATCTGTTGTGACTGATGAGAAGGGGCAATGAAATGAAATCAATATGATCTTAATTGTCAATGAAGCAAGGTCATTTGGATTGGATTATTATATAATTTGTTATCTATCTTGGTAGTTTTTGGGTAGAAAAATTGGAAGAATTGGCTTACAGACCCATTTTAGTGGCATGTCCTGATTTGGAAAAAGATGCAAGTGGATATGCTATTGGAGTGGTCTTGATGGCAGGGGGTAAGTCGGTATGCTATCATTCTAATATGTATCATAGGGGTTGGGGTCTGTCTTGAACTACCTTATGTATGATAAGGAACTCTATGTGACATCCAGTTTAAAATTATGGAAATTATGTTCTTAGACTGGTTAATTTCATAGTGTCGACCATTCTCTGATTAGGTTTGAGCAAGGAACAATTTTAATGGTGGGCTCTAAAGTACTTAATGCCCACGTCGGAACAGTATCAGTATGGAGTCTCTCACAACGCTTGGTTGATAAAGGTGGACGAAAAGTGAGGGTTGGGTCCTCTCTGAATGCTTGTCATCTCAATGTCAGAGAAAATCAGTGGAGGAAGTGCTATCAATCCTCGTTAGGCCAACCAGCCACGTCGTTCCCTTCTCTAACTCCCTAGTCCCTTCTTCTTTTCATGGATCCACACTCTATAAAAGCCCACAATAGGCTTCTGTAAACACCAGTGTTAGTCTGTCAGTTTCGAAATTACGACGAGCTTGGATGGGATTTTGTGTCAAGATGTCTAGAGGAGGACTCTCTACTGGTTTTCTACGTTGTATTTTTCATGTTTTGGGGCTCTTATGGGTCGTGTAATATAATTTAGTAGCACCCACTAGAAATGCTAAGAATTTAATGCATGTTTTCCTGTTTCTAAGATTACTAATACTAGATTGAATTGATGGATGAACTATTGCCATAATGCATATATCTGCAGGTTTGTTGCCGAATGGGGACTTCGAGTATGCCTCGAAGCCCTCCCCCATAAATGGCACAGTGGTCATCGGCAAGAATTCTATTCCCTTCTAGTAGATCGGGGGCTTCGTGGAGTAATATATCCTCCGGGCAAAAGCAAGGCGATATGCTGCTTATAGTTCCAAATGGAGTTCACGCTGCGAGGCTTGGAAATGAGGCACGACTGACCCAAAGAATCAAGGTAAAGAAAGGGTCCTACTATTCTCTCACCTTCAGCGTCACTCGAACCTGCGCCCAAGTGGAGACCTTGAATGTATCTGTTCCGCCAGATGCTGGGGAGCTGCCAATGCAGACGATTTATAGCAGCACGGGGTGGGATTCGTATGCATGGGCCTTCCGGGCACCGGCCAAAATGGTGGATGTCATTGTTCACAGAGTATAATTTACCTTATGCATGGGCCACAGCCTGCTGGGATTCAACACCGTGAGCGGACCTGCGAGGTGAGCCAGCACCATGAGCAGGAGAAACGCCTGCCTGAGAGGGTTGTGGAGGACCTGTTTCGGGAGCGCGAATGGATCAAATGAATTTTTGGCGCGAGGGATCATATGAAAATGCTCGGGTGTTGGTTTGAAAATGTGCCAACACAATGGGTGCCAGCTCGAAGGTGGTGGGTCCCCCGTTTTCAAAAAAAGTTGTCATCGAGCTCTCGGAGAAGCGATGGATGCCTTGGGCATGTATGTATGGTGAGGCCTCTATCGAGTGAATTAAAGGCCCAATAGCAGGGTGGTTAGCTCTTGCCCTATGGTAGAGCTATGGCTAGCATGCTATATTCTTTTAAGCTTTAGTTGTTGAGAATTAATGGGACATTATGAGAGTAACCGTCGGCCATATGAATATTGATGATAGAATTTAATTACCTATTTACTAGCATTGGAATTCACTCTCTTGCAAAACAACTTTCAAATCTACCACTTTCGCCTTTGGCATCTAACCATATGTGGTTTGATGAATTATGTGTTTTATGGTTTCACATTTTCCTTTGCCATTGCTCTTTCTTACTAATTGGAAAAAGCAATAACATCCCTATAATATTTTAATTTACCCTAGTGCACTCTTGAATTTGTTAGGATGAATATGGCATCCTTTCTCGTTCAAACCTACTAGACTAGTGGTATCAACCTATCATGTATGTACTCTTTATTTACTTATGCCGTTATTTTATTGTAAAACCTGAAAAATACTTACAAGTTATGTAAAATTTGATATGGTATGCAACCCTTGAGGAAATTTTGAAGTAAATTAAGGTGTGGTTGCTTTATTTACTTATGTCATTAGTTATTGTAAAACCTAGAAAATACTTACAAGTTATATGTAAATTTTGATATGGTATATAGCCTTTTAGGAAATTTTGAAATAAATTAAGGCGTGATTTCTTCCAACCAGCTTAGGGGAAATTTTGAAGTAAATTAATGCATGATTTATTCCAACCAGCTTGTGGAGCACTTCAAATTCAGGTTGTAGCTTGATACACCCTCAAATTCAAGAAAAAAAGATTTGTATTTTATTTTTTGTATTCTAATCTATTATGTGTTTTATGGTTTTATGTTATTTGGTAGTTTTGGGAAGTTGAGGATTTTGAATTTTCAAAATTGGAGTAGATAAGACGTTTAATTTTATTTGGTAGTTTTCTGGAATGGGAAGTTGAACATTTTGAATTTTCAAAATTAGAATAGATAAAAGGTTTTAAGGTATTAGATTTATTTATGAATCAAAATTTCAAAACCATTTTCTTTCTATTTCTCTCCAATTTTTTGCATGATGTTCTGGCAATTGTTTTAAAAATATTTTAAGATTTGCAACCTTGTTAAATAAGGAACTTCATAACTAAGGAGCCTGCCCAATACCCACTACTTAGTAATATATCCAATACTCATCCAAATAAAGTTTAAGTAATTATCTAAATGTAGCGTTCTTATAATGTTCAGTATCTAAATTTTAAATTTTAAGTAACTAACTAAAGGTAGCGTAAAACTTTCGGTATCTAAAGTTTGTTCCTGTTGTATATTATTTGGTAGTTTTCTAGAATTCAATTTTCAAAATTGGAATAGATAAGAGGTTTTTAAAGCATTATATCTATTTATGAATCAAAATTTCAAAATCAACATTTTTGTCCAATTCTCCCCAATTTTTTGCATGATGTTCTCGGAATTGTTTTACAAAATTTTTAAGGTTTGAAACCTTATTAAATAAGGAACTTCATAACTAAGGAGCCTGTCCAAGCCTAGTAAGCTATCCAACAATTTTAAGTAATCCAACACTCATCCAAATAAATTTTAAGTAATTAACTGAAGCGTAGAATTTTCAGTATCTAAAATCTGTATAACAGTCTTTAATGTTATTTGGTAGTTTTTCTAGAAACGAAAGTTGAAGATTTTAAATTTTCAAAATTGGAGTGGATAAGATGTTTAATGCTATTTGGTAGATTTCTGGAATCCAAAATTAAGGATTTTGAATTTTCAAAATTGCAGTAGATAAGAGGTTTTTAACCAATTTAAGTAATTAAACTAAAATATAACCAATTTAATTCTATTTCAAATATCACTAGACATTAAATGTATTTATATATTTAAAAAATCACTATGAACCATCATATTTGACAATTTGTGTATACTTTGAAATTATATGCTATTGACAAGTCGTTAATTTCTTGGTGATAATTTTAAGAAATCATGGTTGGACTTTTGGATTTTTTTTTTCAAATACATACACGAATTCCTATAAAAAAACCAAGAAATAATACATATTTTTTAATTCAAACTTCACTAAATTTTTTTATTTTTTTATTTTTTTAAGAAATGGTGATATAGCTATTGGATTCGTTTTTTCAAATGCATATAGAAATTACTATAAAAGAAAATACCAGAGTATAATACAAATTTTTTAACTCAAACTTCAAATTATGAATATTTTTTTTGGAAATTAAAAATATAGAAATCATAAATCAAAAATTAAATTGAATTTTAAATCGTTTATACATCTTAACCTTACCATACTTGAATGAATTTAGAGGGGCTGAAATTTACTTGAAATTGTGTTGTATTTTTATTTTTATTTTTATTTAATAAAGTTAAAAAAATGAAAACCAAATATTTGTTTTCTATTTTAGTGAGCCATTATTTTTTTGGATTTGGAAATTAAAATAAACTAGATTGAAAACTAACTGGTGTCAGTTGCATTTTTATTTTTATTTAATTAATTTTAAAAAATGAAAAACAAATAGTTCTTTTTAATTTTAGTCAAACACATCCTATTTTTTTGGATCTGGAAATTGTAATAAAACTAGAATTCGAGGATGTTAGTGAGGAAAGATTGAAAACTTTCATATATAATATATGTATAGACCATAATATGTTAAAAATAATGTTTCCAGGTTGACAAATGTCTGAACATTTTGTCCTCTGTACATTGTTGCACATGTGTTGCTAATGGTAAAACTACATAAAATATTACAGAATAATGAAAAATGTTCGTGATTAGAAGTTTAAAAGACTTTTTAGAATAATGAAAAAGGTCTGTGATTAGAATTTTATGAGCCTTTTTAGAATAACAAAAAAGGTTAGTGATTAGAATTTTCCCTCCCTTGTTTTGCAGTTTACGAGGAAAATCGCTTCAATCTGGTTTGTACATGAATTGAACAAAACCTAAATTATTGTTCTAGCAATGTTTGGAATTGTCAATGTTTATGAATTGAATTCTAGTCTTATCTGTTAAAAAAAAAACCTAAATTAATGTTCTAGCAACATTTGGAATTGTCAACCCAAAAATAAATTTACGAGAACGATTTGTAATTGTTCAATCCTCTTGCTTTACTGTTGAAAATTTATAGTTGAATGATCAACTAAAAATCCACACTGTCCATAGTAATTGTTCAATCCTCTTGCTTTACTGTTGAAAATTTATAGTTGAATGATCAACTAAAAATCCACACTGTCCATATTTGTTTTCAAGTGTTTCGCTGCTTAAAGATTGTCCGAATTGGGGATCCCCTGTTGATATTTCAGCGATTTGTTTTTGTTAGAGATGGATATATCTATGTGACGTGTGGAAGTTTGCAATTATAAACACAACTTTCATAATTTTGTTTAAAGAATGTTGTGTTAATCATGAATAAATGCTGGTTGTTGTTACTTTTAGTAAATTGCCATAATTCCACTATATTTTCAACATCATACAATGTAATATGATTAGTATTATACTGAGATTGGAGGGTTGGATGACCGATTAGTATTACACTGACATTGGAGGCTTGGATGACCATGCTCACGCTGTGAATGTTCTATGAAAACTATATGATTCTACTTCGAAGCTTTATAAACAAACATAGAATTATTTATTGATTATTACATAGAAGAGTTAAATGAGGAAAGATCCAATACTACTGGTTTAGTTTATTAGAATGAAAGGTGATTTATTTGGGTAAGACATGGTCACTCTCTCAGGTCGCTACCGTCCGACTGCTACTGATTAACAATAACGATGAGCATCAATCGTATTTTAACATAATTTAATATATTTTCAGGGGCACATTCTATCGAGGTTTCTCATTGCTCTTCATTCAGCGCAAACAGGCTTTATAATTTCAGTGGAATAGGTCATCACGACCCCAGTATGGATTCTCGATTCGATTTTTCACTGAAAGCAAAATGCCCAATCCCTACTTCTAATTCAAACTCTGATCCAACTATGCATTTGGATTCATTGACACCCAGATAATTAGATGAGAAATATTAGTTGGATCTTCAAGTAAAACGTGGAGTGCTAACCTCTGATCAGACGTTGATGTTGAGTCCATAGACAGCTAGAATGGTGAAGATCAACTCCAAATACCCATCTATTTGGAGGAAGAAATTTGGAAGGGCAATGGTGAAGATGGGTGAAATAGATGTGTTGACAGGGTTGCAGGGGAAGATCAGGAAAAATTGTTGGATTGTCAACTAACCAAACTCAAACGGAAGCGAAGGAACTGTGAAACCGGACATGCCAGAGCCAACTATGATTTATTGCAACTATCTTATATTTATTTTCCAAGTAGGGTGCAATTGCAATTTCACTAAAGTGCATTACTAGTATAGTATTGTTTGTTTTATAAACTAGCATTTGCACCAGATGTTGCAAAGGAAACGTCGTAAGGCATAAATTCGAGAAGCATTATGACCTATAAAGAATAATTGAAGATGAAAATTAGTAGGTGAAGGGTAAAGAGCTAGTACCCAATGATCATTGCATTAAATAGGGCTTGTTCTTTTTGAAACATTTTGGCTTTGACATTTGGCCAAAAAAAACTTCTCATTTTTAGCAGGCTATGGAATGGCTTCAACTAGAAGGAGACAATATTGGATACTATTGCAGGTATTGAGGAGCAGAATGTTGTCCTCGTTAGTAAGATGAATAAGGGAAACAAGAAAAGAGGAACTACGAAGGGTTGAAAAGGGAAGAAAGAGAAGCCAAGTTCTTGTAACCAGGGAAAGAAGGACTTGAGCCACATCAAGTGCTTCGAGTGTCAAAAAATTGGGCACTTTTCTTCCAATGTCATCAAAAGAAGGGGAAAGAGATTATAATTTGAGAAAGAGATGAGGCAAGTAAGAATTACCAAGGTCCAATAATTGTTAATTACACCGAATAGAGAGGGAATTCTAAAAGCATGAATGGCTCTCGTGTTTCTATCTGTTGGAGGAGAAGAAATAGAGAGGTACAGACAAACCTTGCTACTATTTCTCAAGGAACTGCAGAATTTGAAGAAACTCTCCACCATACTTCCACCATATTTGGCAACAAAAAACCCGATTAAGGTATGCATTATAGTTCGAAAAATTTCACTCTTTTTGTGACTGCATTGGATGTCGAGGGCTTAGATTTTGGGAAGCTTCGACTTGATCTCAGCAAACGGCTTCCAGAATTTATAGCCGTAGATAGAGAGAATGCAAAGCCCAGAAGCTAGACTGCAAGTTTTAAGCTTGCGGGTAAGGTTAAAGGATGAACTTTAATTGTGACATTCTATTATATGATCCTAAACAAGGAGTTGTGGCAATTGCCAAAAAGTGTTGGTGATGTACATTTTTGTGACAGATTATCAAAGAAATCTATAAGTCCATCAATATGTGCATTAGGAGGTCATGTATCTGACTCCATATCTGTACCCAAGACAAATCATGAACATATAACTGATTTGAGCCTAGAAGACTCTGTTAATGAGAGCCCTTCTACAACTAGCGTGCAAGTTCAACCGTCAGAAGATGTGAAGGGGTCCAGTTTGGCATCCTTGTTTTCTCTTGAAGAAAAATGCAGCTTATTCCCTCTAGTCAGTCATCGGGATTGATATATTTGTATTTTTAGAGAGGCTTCTTCGAAGAATGATAATAAAGTTGTTAGTCTAGAGGACGATATTGAGTTCACAGTTGTTGAGAAGGGGGTGGAGATGAGCGGTGGCAATCTGTCAGAATTACTGGATGGAAATAAGAGTTGTGAAGTGAATAGTTTGACATCTAGAGAAGGGGATAGTAGGATGGAGAATGACACAAGTGTCTCACAGGTTCAACAATCAGTTTCTGTTGATTCCTGTTTGGAGAAGAATGGTGACGCTCATGTGTCTCATGAGCATAAACAAGAAAGACACAACAATTTGGAAAAGGCTTCTAATAGAGATGATGATGATTTGGTTGAGAGTGAATTCCTCAATATGCTTTATAAAGATGATATTTTGTTTTGTTTAGGCGCTGTAAGTGAAACAGGCTCTACCAATGTTTACCTTTTGCTTTAAACTTATTGTAGACAGATTTGAAGATGTCTTTCCTGGTCTGTTGAAGATGTAGGATATATGAATCATCTATAAGCACAATGAATATTCATCGAAGACATGCTGCTTCAAAGACTCATGTGTTCCTGAAGATGCTTCTAGGTTCAAACTGACTTCCAAACAGTGAATTAAGTTTTTTAGTCTCAAATAATTGAATCGTTTTTTTTTTTTTGCTACAGACTTCAAATTTTGGACTAGAATTGATAAGATTTGATCGTATTTAAATTTCAATACAGAATATCAATTGTACATTTGAATATTCTTCATCAAATCATACATTCAACAGTTCTAACAATCAATGACCATAGATCAATGTGCTTTACAAGGAGTAAAATAGTGCTTTTATTAGATTTGTATCAAGAGAAATTATTTTGGACTATCTAGAAGTATCTTGGATTTTGGTTTTGGTCTTATATATCTTATCAATTGAAGTTACTTCTCAGATGAGACTACAATTTTGATTGTCTTTGCCATATCCACACTGCTTAATTTAAATGTTGGCAAACAAACTAGACATTTGATATTATATTAAATCATCTACTGAAATTATTCCATGCTAACCCTAGTGCATTGATCAAGCCTTAGAAACTCTCCAAATCTTTCTCAATTCCAATCTCAACATCACTGATTACCTCATGTTTCTTTTTGCAGCAGAGGATGTAAAAAATCCCACTAAGTTCATCACTTGTCTACCAGGGATCCTGCCACTCTTGCCAAAAGATCTTCGTTCTTTTTATCGAGAGGAATACTTGTTTGATCTCATATTTCATACACAAGTTTATGAAAGCAAAATCCAGAGTCAGGAATCTTCCCACTAGTAAAATAGCATGACTTCTGCTGGGTCAAACTAGACATGATTTTTTGCTGCAATAAATATGTTGTAGCCTTTGGAACAATTTGTTTACATTGTGTATTGAACCTGTAATATGTATAGATAAATCATTTGTCTAGGACTTCTCTGCTAAGATTGAAAATATTTATTTTCCATTTAAATGAAAATTTCTATGATTTTAAGGTTGTTAACACTAATTGCTTTGCTTAATGCGAAGAAAAGATGGAAGAAGATAAAAAAATAAAGTAATCAGTTGAAGTTTCTTTAATGATTTGTTGAAGACTATAATTGAGTAGCATTTATGTAAATGAAACCTCTTTAGTTAAACTTGCCTTGCTAGCAATCACACGCTACAGTAAGAACATGGGTACTGAATAGGCAAAAAGTAAGTTGAATTCCTGTGATAGACTGGAAAGCAGACATAACCCAGAATTCCCAACTCTAAATTCATAATGACTGATTTCATTCCTCTTTCTTCAGACTAACCATTATGGTTTGTGTTGGGGGACATACACTATCCAAAGGACTTCTATAGGTAGGCTTCTTTAAAAGAAGTGACCGTGAAATTGAACAAATTTGTACCTCAAGCCTTAAAACTGTAAACAAATCAAGTACCGTTTGCTTTCAACATATTGTAGATAGATCTGAAGATGCCTTTTCTAGTCTACTAAAGATGTATGATATATGAATAATCTATAAGCACAATGAATATTCATCAAAGATGTGCTGCTCCAAAGACTCATGTGTTCCTGAAGATGCTTCTAGGTTCAAACTGACTTCCAAACAGTGAATTAAGTTTTTTAGTCTCAAACAGTTGAATCTTGTTAATTCGTTTCTGCTATAGACTTCAAATTTTGGACTAGAATTGATAAGATGTTATAGTATTTAAATTTCAATACAAAATATCAATTGTACATTTGAATATTCTTCATCAAATCATACATTCAACAGTTCCCACAATCAATGACCATAGATCAATGCGCTTTACAAGGAGTAAAATAGTGCTTTGATCAGATTTGCATCAAGAGAAATTATTTTGGACTATCTAGAAGTATCTTGGATTTTGGTTTTGGTCTTATATATTTTATCAACCGAAGCTACTTCTTAGATGAGACTACAATTTTGATTATCTTCAAAGCTCAAATTACGTAACACAAGTCAATGGTGTGCATACAATAAACTTCTAGACCTGTGTCTATAGTCATTAAACCTCAGCAAACAAGACCAACAGCTACCACAAACTCAAAAGAAAGGTTAAATCATTTCACAGGGTTTAAATTATAATGTAATAAACTTGAAGAGAAAAATTGAACTATAATTAGGGTGAGACCAAGCTAAATGATTGAGGCCAAAGATGCTTCTCTGTATTTTGTTTAAAACACAAGGTCATAGGCTTGCTTCAAGATCAGATCTGAGTATATGATAATGCAAGGAGAGAGAGTTAATTGTCACAAATCTTACATCGGATAAGTGTCCTGAGTTTATTTTTGGATTATTAGTTAGGGTTACACCAAATTTATTCTATATGCCGCAGAAAGGAACCACAAATAATGGCCTTCAGATCTGTCTTGGAGAACCCTTTTAAAAATTAGAAACCTCTTCAGTTAAACTTGTATTGCTGGCAATCACACGCTAGAGTAAGACTTGGGCACCTCAGCTAAAAGTGTTGTCTCATCTGTCTGTGGGGGGGTTCTTAACCCACAATGATTAGAACTCCACCATTGAAAGCATCAACATGGGTGTTCCCATGATTGGGTGGCCCTACTGATTAGAACAATTTCTCGACTACAGGTTTTCAAGGGATATATGGAAAGTAGGCATGGATTTAGAGGGTAAAGCTGATGAAAATGGTTTGGTAAAGTCTGCTGAGATAGAGAAAGTGGTGAGAAGGCTCATGCAAGGATATGAAGGGAGGGAATTAAGGAAGAATGTATCCAAACTCAGGGAAGCTGCAATCAAGGCAGTGACGCCCAGTGGTTCCTCACAAACTAATACTGATACATTTGTTGAGCGCAACAGGAATCTTTCCCACCAGCAAAATAGCATGACTTCTGCTGGGTCAAACTAGTGACAATGTTTTGCTGCAATAAGTTTGAATGGGCCAAGAAACGAGATCCTGAGGCTTAAACACCACAGACAAGAAACAGGGTTTTGGTCTCATAAATTTGCAAAGGGTGTTTTGGTAGAGGGATGACTAGTGGATCCATTTCCTTGGTTGAATCATAAAAACCCATGAGTGATTATGGACACTATATCTCAGATGTTCTGCAGTAATTTCAGGAAGCGGGGTCTGATTGAAAGCAGATCATAACTCTGCACTTAAGCTACTTTCCAAACTATTACAGTTAGCAGGGTTGATGTGCAAAGGGTGATACAAGTGAGCTTTCAAAGCCTACCTCATTGACATTTTGCCATGTTTAGTAACATAATAACACGTTGAGGATTGATTTAGCACCCAGATCTCAATGCAATAATGGTACTGCTGGCAAATGGAAGGGCAAGATAAAAGGAAATAAAAATTCCAAGTTTACAAGCATGATCTACAACCTCCTCTAAGTTTGCTCAACTCGTTCCTATAACTGGAAATATCTCCTCTAAGTTTGCTTGGCTCGTTCCTATAATTGGAAATCTCTCAGTCAAGTTTTGAAGTAAGGCGATGAGTTTTAATGTGTTTTCCTTC
Source organism: Pinus tabuliformis (assembly GCA_031772625.1). Lineage (NCBI taxonomy): Eukaryota > Viridiplantae > Streptophyta > Pinopsida > Pinales > Pinaceae > Pinus > Pinus tabuliformis. The sequence goes on from CM062817.1 coordinate 89,957,032, forward strand.
AGTGCATTTGATGTCCAGAGGCCATATTCACTGTTTATAATTAGTTTCATGTGTGAGGATCTCAGTAACATCAATTACCTAGATTAAAAACCATATAGGATAAAAGGAATTCCCACAAAGACAATTTTGATTCAAGTGAATCAGCACTCTAGCTGAGCACCAAAATTCTTTTGCACACCTATCACAGGCCAAACAACTAGGCCAGAGCTCCAAGGTTCTTGCCACAAAATAGAAACTTGTTACAACGGAACCAAATATGGAACTGGGTGTCCTGTTTTCTATTCTAAAATGGGGAACCGAGATGAGATGAGCACAGGGAAATCCCAGCTAAACGAATGGAATAACGTGGTGGAGGTGTTGAATGAGACATTTCCTTAACCTGAAACCCTCTTTGGAAATGACAAGAAATCAGGAATCTAGAAGCAATAAGCAATTAGGAAACTTGCTAGATAGAAATGCAAATGAGAGGAGGGTTTCTGCCATGGCTGTCTAACTTCTGTCTACCTTCATTCTGCAACACAAGCTCGTTGCAAGCCATGGCCGTCTAACTTCATTCTGCAACACAAGCCAATTGCAACCCATGATCGTCTACCTTCACTTTGGACAAGTCATGGCCGTCTCCCTGTAGGGTTCGAAAGAAAAAGATGAAGGTTCGCTGCTGCAAGAAAAAGATGAAGTCTAGATTGTTATTATTTCACTTATAACTATATTTGTGATTAAGAGTGGAAAATGTTCTAGTCATCTAACATCAGATCAGACGGGTCATAATAAGACAGGTAAGATTAGAGGATGGTTGATTTCAAAGGGAAACACTTTACAGCGTAAATATTTTTTTGATTTGGGAGGACGGTAAAATGTGGCTAGAATCCAGGAAAAATAATTTCAAAAAATCTTGTAGAGGCAATGTTTGAATCATGTTTTTGATGGTGGAAATGGATTCAACACCATCAAAAATGTCTAACACACCTAAAATTTTGAAATTTAACAACTATGACGTGGATTTACAAAAATCCTCGAGCTAGTTAGATAAATATTTTAAAACTAACATATCCTAATGCATGTGAAAGGGGAGGTTCATGTAGATCGAGATCATTATATTTTGTAGGAAACACATCATTTTATATATATATATATATATATATATATATATATATATATATATATATATATATATATATATATATATATATACATATACTAAAGATTACTATTAAATATTAGTTTTTCTGAAAAAGTAAGATTTTAGTTTTCAAGTAAGAATCACTATTAATTTAGCATTAACCAAATCAAATTATAATGTTTAATTTTGAAAAATAATTGATTAATTTTCAAGATTACTAAAAAAACATTATTTTTTTAAACATTTGATTGGAACATAACTTGAAGGTCTTATTGAAGCGGTTGCACAATATAATGCCATATAGATAATTTCTTGACATATTTTATCCTAAATTTATGGATATAGTTGCAATATTCATGCTTGATTTTTAGATAGTTGTGTGGTGTTTTTTTATTCTTAAGCTTTGCAAGAAAAACATCTAAAAATAAAATTCTTGAAAATAGCCCATACTAAAGTATATAACATATTTATCATGTGTGACTTCCCACCACAATTTAAGCAAGTATTTGCATTAAAAAATGGTTAGGAATAAGATGTAAATAAATATACTTACAATGAGTTACTTCCCACCATTATATATGTTTACTTCAACCCTTATATAGGAGTAAAACTATAAATGTGTATGTTTACTAGTCGCTACTACCTACCAAAATTTATGCAATTCCTTGTGCCTGTGGAAGCTATTAATTTATCCACTTTGTTGTAGCTAAATCTTGCACATACCGCACAAGTGCAGGAGGAGACATAGAAATCTCCCTAGGGATAAACTCTAGGTTTATTATAGACCAGTGTCTAGGACATCTTAAATAGATGAGTGCATGAAAGGTTATATGTGAGGGGTTTGCAGCTTTCCAATTGTCACGTAAAAAGGTTATAGGAGGGGCTTGGTTCAATAAACCTTCAATGAGGTAGATTCAAGCCAACTTATGGATCCAAATGCTGGGGGTATATTGGGGAAATCTCAAAGAGAAATGGCTTCTTCCACTGGTGGCCAACACATAGAAATGAGACAGCTTAAAATTGAAGTTGTAGGAATGGTGGAGAGGGGGAAAGAAGGAGGAAATTTGATGCATAGGGATGTAACAACAGAATCCTAAGAAGTAATGTTCCAGCAGAAAGTGGAACTCGATGGATAGGGTTGTAAACAACACAGAATCTTAAACCATGGTTTTCCAGTGAAATGATAGAAATATAGGAGTGCAAAAGAAGGTTTCAGATCAAACATGACATGGGTATCATTCTCTGCCAAAACCTAACGTAGATCTTGAATAATACATGTTCTGTAGGTTAATCAAATGCACAAGTAAATTTGTAATTTTACAAGTACTACAATGCTAGTGAATAACACATATAGGTCTGTGATAAGCACAGTTATTGCCTTCTATAAGTAGCTAAGATAAATCCATAGATTGAAGAGGAGCCAATTGTGTTCATTTTACTATTTCAAAGGAAAAAAACACAGATGAAATGATATTACTGAGAGGAACATGTTGCACGTTAATCATGCATTGAATCAAAAGGGAACTGCCATTTATCTCAAAGGGTCCAAATAACCACTCCATACATTCAACACGATATTACTGAAGTCCCCCATGAATAAGAAAATAGGACCAAAATGGCTTCTCAAAATTCAAACTGCTCGAGTGAGAAATTTTGGAACCTCTCTATAATATTGCTCCCCACTATTTATAATAAAGGGGGAGAGCTTGAGTTACAATCACAAAAATCTCTAAGCCAGAGCACCAACTATCTGCTAGACTAGCTGCCTCGGCTAGTGTAAGGCTCTGCTACATAAAAATTACAATTGGGATCAAATCCCTTCTTGGAAATAGAATACTACAGAAAGTCAAAAGAAATAGGAGGAAGAGTGGAGGAAGGGGTCCTTTGTTGTCCCTATGAAAGCTACAAATCAGGCCCAATATCTGCCAAAGTGTACTTTCCATGCTACTTGGCCTGTTTACTGTCTAATTAAAATCAGGCCCAATCTCTGTCAAAGTGTACTTCCCATGCTGCTTGGGCCCTCCAATGTGATTTTCCTTTATCCTTTAGTGTTTTTTATTGGTTTTCTGGGCTTTCCAAAAGCAATCTACAACAGGCTCTAACTTTTGATCTGTGAGTGGTTTTTTGGACTTATTTATACCATTGGAAAGCTCGTTCCGAGCACTATACAATGGGGAGGGCCTCATTTATCCCTAAGAGCTTTTGTGGCTCAAAATTTAGCATAAAACTTCACTTCTATTTGGCATATGAAGCAACGGATGACTGATAAAGCAGTGAGTGACAACATTGGCTCCTACTGGGGACAATGCCTAGTTGGCAAGGTGTTGAGAACCCGCAGACTAGTATCCTTCACCATTGGGCACAGATTCAGTAATATTTGAATCTTTGTAACCAACAAAATCTCCATTGGACTTTTTTCCTCAATCTAAAATGCAAAAGTAAAAATTCTAACAACTGGAAAGTAAATATTGCGCTAGTGAGTTTATTTATGTACATTCTTACTTATACAGGGAACTTAATTTAGCTAAGTGTGTTCAACCCTTCAATGGAGTCAGGCCAGCATTAGAGTACTTCACCATATGCCTTTACACTGTGGAAAAACAAAAATTAAAATGAGAATGTACCATACAAAAAAATTCGAACAAGGGACCTGATACATGCTCTTGAAATGGCCTCTAGTGCTGACTTAAGAATATGCTCATGTACTCAGCCACATGGTCATGGAATAGACAAGGAATGTTTGCAGCAACCTCTTCTTCACATACAGTCTCCTAACCGATGTCTTTTTCATCATGGCAGCCACAAAAAATATTCAACTCCTCAAATTTGGCTTTGAACTCTTCTTGAAAAACTTGTTGCTGGGAGCTGGCTCCCCACTTGCTGGTAAATAGCTCCTTCTGTACCTCCACGACCATTTCCTTCTCCTCTAAATAATATGAATCAAAAACTAGAGGAGATCCTTGATCCCACTCTCCATGCGAAAGATATGCATCATGGACAGGAGCCTCTTTGTTGACCTCATGATGGGCCTCTTCTTATTTTTCAGCTTCCCATAATTGAGAGTGTGGTAGCTCTACCTCACTTGACTCTCCATCATAGTCATATTCATTAGAAGAAAGGGAAACATCAAAATCAACTAAATAAACCCTTTGAGAGTTTATTTGCAACTTAGTGGTGTTTTCTTCTTCTCTTTCTTCCTCATGGGTTGATGCATCTTGATGTGAGTGGATATATTCTTGGAATGGGCTCTCACATATATCACCAGCAGGGTCATTAACCTCGAGAATGTCTTCATCATTAAGTGGTGTGCAACAATCTTCAAATAAAGCATTCGATGGGTATAATTATCTACAATAGTGATTGAAAGCTTTATGAAAACTTATTAGGGAAGATATGCTGCCACAAGGCAGTGTTTTGCACCAGACTCTAGCACCTTTTTCTAATGAATACATAAACATATTCATTTGTACATCTTTAAGAGAAATACCTTGTTTCTCCATGCATTCAGGAAAATGTTTAAGGTGTTGGTCAGGTCTTCTCTCTATGTTCCCACTGAATTTAGGAATCTAGGTTTTAACCCCGTATAGAATTTACCTGCATACGAATTCTAAAATGTAGAAAATAAACAATGCGAGAGCATAACACATAAAACACATATACATAGCGATTTGGCCCTAGATCCCAAAACCAGGAATACCAGCTTTATTTTTCATTATGTTCCTTTCAACATTACAATACATATACATACATGCTGAAGCATCTAATACCATGGACCTAAAACCATCACGCCCAAAACCATGTGCGAAAACGATGCACAAAACCATAGGTAGGTCCACCCACCTAATATAGGGTCCAAAAAAAATTCCTTGGGGCGCTGCTTCAGACCCCGTAGAAGGGAGCTAACTGCTCCTCTCAAACCCCCTATGACCCCCCTCGATGCACACTCAGTGCAATGAAGGGGGGGCTCCCCGCCCCCCCAATCCCCCGGTTAACTGGGATAGCTAGTCGTGGAAAGAATATAACACAACCCAAAATTCTCCCACTTGTTGTTTTCTTTCCACAAGGGGCCACAGGAGAGCTTAGCCATTTATCCAACCCTGTAATGCCCATTGTCTCTCTACACCAATAGAACTTCTCATAGCTCACATATTTTGTCAATGCATCTGCATTATTCTTCAAAGTGTCCAACTTTACCAGCAACACCTTTTTGTCTTCTATCATAACCCTCGCAAAGTGATTTTGAGCATCAATGTGCTTTGTCTTTGAATGATAAGCAGGGTTCTTTGCCAAGAAAATTGCACTTTGGCTGTCACAATCTATCCTTATAGCTCCCTATTCTAACCCCATACTTGAACAAAATCTCTGCAACCAAACTGATTCCTTGCTTGCATGAGTGGTTGCCATGTATTTTTCCTTTGTAGTTGATAGTGCCACTATAGATTTTTTCTTACTCATCCAACTGACTGTACCTCCAAATAGGTTAAACACATACCCACTTGTAGATCTTCTCTGATCCAGATCTCCACCCCAGTCTGCATCAACAAAGCCATGAATATCCAACACTCTATCCAATCCCAGTCTTCCTTAGTAGCACAAACCATAATCACTAGTGCCACGAAAATACCTGAAAACCTGCTTCATTGTTGTCCAATGCTCCTTCCCTGGTTTTGACATAAACCTACTCAATACACTCACTACATGTGCAATGTCTAGTCTAGTACAGACCATCGCATATATCAGGCTACTAATTACACTTGCATATGGAACATAGGACATGTCCTCTTCCTCTTCTTGTGTCTTAGGACATTGTTCAATAGATAACTTCCCACCTATAGGAATAGGAACCTTCACTGGTTTACTATCTTGCACATTAAATCTCTGCAGTATTATCTCAACATACTTCCTCTCGTTTAACCAGAGCTTACTCTTTGCCCGATCTCTTTTAATTTCCATTCCCAAAATATAGTTTGCAGCACAAAGATATTTCATGTCGAATTTTGAGGACAATTGGTTCTTCAAATCCTAGATAATTTCTTTGTCATTTCCAACCAGACTCATATCATCCACATACAAGACTAGATAAATAACACGGTTACCAATTAATTTAAAATGCACACATGATCTACTTTTCTTCTGGTGAAGCCAAGTCCCCGTATAAATGTATCAAATTTCTGATACCACATCCTTGGTGACTATTTTAACCCATAAAAATACTTTTTTAACTTGCATACCAATTCTTTCTTACCCTTCACCCCAAAGCCTTCAAGTTGCTTCATGTAGATCTCTTCTTCCAGATCCCCGTGAAGAAATGTTGTCTTCGCATTCATCTATTCTACCTCAAAATCAAAAGCAACAAAAACACATAAAAGTAATCTAATAGAAGCTACCTTGGCAATAGGAGAAAAAATATCACCAAAATCAATTCCCGGAACCTGGGAATAACCTTTTGCTACCAACCTAGCTTTGTATTTCTCCACCTTTCCTTCTGCATTTGTCTTCTTCTTGAACACCCATTTGCTGCCAATGGGTTTCCTTCCAGCAGACAACTCCACCTGATCCCAAGCCTCCTTTTTGTGCAAAGATGTCATTTCATCAACCATGGCCTCTTTCCAGAGTTTGCCATCCTATAAATCTACTTCTTCCTTCACAGTTATGGGATCATCATCAATAATAGATAAAGAAAAACTTGAACAGAAAGCAAATGGACTATACCTTTTTGGCTGCCTTCTTTCTCGAACTGATCTTCTCACAACCAGATTTTGTAGATCTTCATCTTCTAATTCCTCTTCTGTTATAGAGTCTGATTCTTCCTCCTTTAGCTGAAACTCTATCTTCTCAGGTTCCTTTGATTGAACTTCATGTTTAATAACATCTTTCACCTCTCTGAACGCCACATCTCAATTGTACACAACCTTCCTTGTTACTGGGTTCCAAAGTTTATAACCCTTTAAGCCATTCTTATACCCAATAAAGATGCACATTTTAGATTTACTATCCAACTTTGTTCTTTTCTCCTTCGGAACATGTACATATGCATCAAATCCAAATGCCCTCAGATGTGAAAGAGAGGTTTTCTTACCAGTCCATACCTCTTGTGGAGTCTTATCCTCCAATGCTGATGAAGGTGATCAGCTGACCAGGTAACATGCTGTCTCCACCGCCTCTGCCCAGAATTCTTGTCCTAACCCAGCACCACTTAGCATGCTTCTTTCCCTTTCCATCAACGTCTTGTTCATTCCTTCTGCAACTCCATTTTTCTCAGGTGTGTATGGAGTAGTTTTCTGCCATGCTATACCACACTTCTTAGAGAATTCTTCAAATTCCTTCTTGCAAAACTTTCCGCCATTATCTGTTCTCAGCACCTTTATCTTCTTCTCTATCTAGTTTTCCACCAGAGCCTTAAATTCTTTAAACCTGTCAAAGATTTCATATTTCTTCTTAAGGAAATATATCCATGTATTCCTTAAGAAGTCATCTATAAATGATACATAGTACATAGACTTACCCAATGATGGAACCTTCGGAGGTCCAAACACATCACTGTATACAAGTTCTAATATTTGTTTCGCCCTCTTACCACCAAAGGGAAACTCACCCAATTGTGCTTCCCATATACACAATTTTCACATAAATCAAAATTCAGATAGCTATTAGTCATACATTCTACCATACCTTTACCATGAAGTATTTGAAGGCCCTTCTCTCCAATATGTCCAAGCCTTTGATACCATAGCATGGTCTTTTCTCCAGAGACCACTAGATTTTTTGCTCCACTTTCAGGAACCACATAATTGTTGCACCCATCAACAACAGTGCTACCTTGCAGATTGTATAGAGTTCCAATCCGAACTGCCTGCATCAATACCAGTGCTCCCAAACCATCTTGCATGTATCCTTCTCAAACACTATTTTTACACTTGCATCATCCATCTTGATTACATAAATCAAATTTTTGGCTAATGCAGGAATATGAAGAGCACCTGGGAGTGTTCTAATCCTTCCACCTTGCAAATTCAACTTAACTTTTCTACGACCAATGATTTTTGATTTCCTATCATCCCCCAAGAGGACATCACCACCATCATATTTCTGATACTCGCAGAACTACTTTCTATGGGGAGTAAAGTGAAAGGATGCACCTGAGTCAATCAACCATGCCTCATGATCTACATGTGTACTTGAAGAAGCCAAGTACACATCACCACTTTCATCTAAGGTGGTTTTCACCTCTCAGAAGGGGCATCATCAGATCCCTTTTCTTTGTCAGGAGCTTTAGATTTACAGTCCCTTTTATAGTTCGCTTCTTTTCTGCATTTCTAGCACACCTTTATAGGTTTTCCTGGAGATTTAGATCTCCCTCTAGATTCAGATCTCCCACTCGATGACTTATTTTTGTTTCTGTTTTGGGACCTTCCTCATGTAGACAAGGCATCACCATTCTGGCTCTCCATATTTTTCTGTCTCATCTCCTCCATCAGCATGGATGAGACTATTTCATCAAATTGTAAGGCAGTTGCATTGCTACCTATTGCAATAACTAGACTATCCCACGAATATGGTAGAGAACACAACAAACTAATGCACTTATCTTCATCTGAATTTTTAATATCAACAGACAATAACTGGCTTACCATAGTATTAAATGTATTAAGATGCTCTGTCACCGAGTCTCCATATTTCATCCTTAGGATATACATCTTTTTTCATAGGAACAGTTTATTCACCAGAGACTTAGATTGGTACAAAGTCCCTAACTTGTCCCACAAAGCCTTCGTTGTAGCTTCCCCTGATACATTCAGCAATACTGAATCTGAGACACACAATTGTCTTGTGCTCTTTTCCTTCCTATCCAACTTCTTGCATTCTTCATTGAACACTCTTGTTGGTTTAGTACCCGGATCTACCGCGATCCACTGATCTTTATCCACCAACAGATCCTCCATCTTGAGTTTCCACAACTCAAAAATTTGAGCATTAAATTTCTCGATCTCTATCTTTCCACTAATCACCATCTTCTTTCACCACCAAAGTCGATCCCATAGATCTCCCACTGAATAGGGTCTACCACACGCCCGAGAAAAACCCCTCAGAAACAAAGGCATCCCCTTGAAGCCAAAACAACTCCGATACCAAATGTAGGTTTTAAACCCATACTGAAATTACTTGCATACAAATTCTAAAACACAAAAAATAAACAATGCGAGAGAATAACACATAAAACACATATACACAGAGATTTTCCCCTGGATCCCAAAATCAGAACTACTAGATTTATTTTTCATTATGATCCTTTCAGTGTTACAATACATATATATACATGCCAAAGCATCCAATACCATGGACTAAAAACCATCACACCCAAAGCCATGTGCAAAAACCATGCACAAAACTATAGGTAGGTTTGCTATGTAAATATCTATCACACTCACACACAATGTTGTAAGCAATGTCACGCAAGTGTCGTCACAGTCGTCCGAAGGTCTATCTGAAGTGTCACACTTGTCGCATTCACCATTAGGCAGTCCCGCAGTTAGTCACACTAAGACAGGTTGTCTTATTGGTTTGAAGTGTCTTTTCGTTGAGTCATGTTGAGTGTGTGTTTGCAAAGTCATGTATACATGAGCTCACTCGCTCACACACTTAACCAGTTTACTGAAGATCTATCAAATGGACCACTGTCCATCAACCAGACCTTCAGTGAGCTGCACTATGCAGTCTCAGCCCTCAGTGGCCAAGAAATGTTTCCCAGAATTTCACAGAGCTTGAGGCTGCCTCTAGGTAGTATGCACTGCATGATCCTAGAATCAACCTGGATGACTGTCACCTAGAACAGTGAATTTTTTTCCAAGAAGCTATCTCAATTTGCGCTTCCCTCAAGCCTATCCATCATGCCTTCTGCTGGTCAACCAGAGAATTTGACTAAGTAGTAACCCCGGGCTTCACTCCATAAAATTGGGCAAACGCTGTCAGCATGCTTGCCTCCGCTGATTGAAGAAATTGTGCAAACAAGAGGGGCATGCACCAATTTCCTTTCATTGTACTATCTCTAAAAATTGTATAGTCTTGTCAGTCAGTCCCCCTGCCAACCGGCCTGCTGCTTCTCCTTAAAAGTTACGCATTTTTCTTGGACTGTCCACTAGCTTCTTAACACCCCGCCTAACCCAGAAACTGTGAATACATGTCCTGGATGACTCCCTACCAGTTTTATGCAGTTTTGGCTAGCAAGCTCTCATAGCCCGCTCTGAGCCTCCTCTAAAAATAGGTGTAGTTTTCACTGCCAGTCATCCCTGCTGCTCGCACTACCTTCCAAAGAAAAATTGCAAACCTCTGCCTTCCAGCTGAGTGAGATCCCATAAAATGTCACTGCTGTTATGGACTACTCAACCTAGCTTCCTAGTGACATCTGTGTAATTTTTCTGGATAGTGCCCTAGAGCCCCGCATCCTGACATGAAATGTGCTTTTCACAGTTTCAGAGCCTTGTCCTCTCTCATGGTCACCTGAACCCGAAAACAAAGGTTGATGCATCATGGAAGACCAGGTGATTTTTGGATTTAATGTCATCTCATCATGAGTGATTACAAATACAGGTACATGAATGAGACATGGTGTGATGACGAATGGGATGAACAAGGAGCACATGCTAGAATAATTGCTCATGGTTGGACAAACACACGAAGCATACCAAGTAGCAAGCGAAGGAGACATATGCACATGCATGAACCATCAAGTGAACACCAAGACCATTAGAGACTCCATGCACTTTTCCATGCAGATTTGAAGCTATGGTACACCACGGGCACACTCATCACTTAGCAACACAACAGATCGACATGAACAACGTAGCCATCATGTGCATACCAACAGTGTCATGTTGAGTTGTGTCATGAGTCACCTCAGCCACAGTACTACTTTAGGTCATAACTGTGTAATCAATGTAATGTAACATGGAAGTATACTTAGCAACACAACAGGTCGACATGAACAACATAGCCATCATGTGCATACCAATAGTGTCATGTTGAGTTGTGTCATGAGTCACCTCAGCCACATTACTACTTTGGGTCATAACTATGTAATCAATGTAATGTAACATGGAAGTACAATATACCCACGGATGAATTCAAAGAGTCATGTAAGTCGAATAGTCATGAGGGAAGACAAACAGTCATAAGGGTCAATTTCACCCTTCACTGCATATGCCCCTCATTTGTACATGCAAAGGAATTTTCATCTTGGCTCCTTTCACATAGCCTTGAGAGTCTGCAATCTTTTCTTTATCGAGCAACTAGTGGCTCCAACACCCTGCTATTGGGGTTAGTGATGTATAGTGTACAGATGTGTCTAGGAACTTTCACTTAATTCAGAATCCTGTTGACAGGACAACACGTTTTCACACATGTATTGTATTCGTTTGTAAGACTATTCTTTATACGCTTTTAATGCATGTTGCTTTAACCTATACTAAGATAGTTGAACTATTTCGGTTGTTTTAGTGCATATGCTGTTGGAAATGTTTTGCATCAGTTATTAGCATTGCCTTGCCTTGTTGACTATTTTTCTGGACACTCGACATATTCATTCTTGTAAACTTGTTATAATGCCCGTTGCACTCATGTGGACTATTCCACTGGGTGTTGTATTTCCTATCTGTTCACTTTGTGTTTGTGACTGCTGCATCTGTGTAGACTACTCTGCCGAAATTTGTGCATGTCTTGTTGTGTTGTGTGTCTCTAACAAAGTTGGGACTATTCCCTTTTGACTTGAGACTCACTCTCACCCTCTCCCTCTATAGTGAAAGAGCTTTAACACAAGCGACACTAAGAACTCACCAGGCACACAAACCTTGTTGTTTGAAGACTAAGTATACCACTCTCATGTGCTGACAAGCAAGAGCTAAAGAATATCTTTAGATAATGGCAACCGGACCATCATACAGATGGGACTCCTACACCAAACGATGTGAGGTCTAGTTGGGACTTCATATCGGGGAGAACCCCTGAATGTTGGCAGGTCTAGCACTGTAAACACACTGTTTATCTACTCATGCATTAAAGCACTCCATCTCAGGTCACATGCACCAAGTGAACACTCTCTTGGTGATATGCTCTATGGAGGATAAGCCCCTCCCACAATGGCTCCATCGCTTCTCACCTCATGCTATAGCCATAAGAGTTAAAACATTCAGCAGGGCTTGGTGTTTATCCCCTAGCTCCCTCCCTTCTGGTTACATGATTTTCATGTGACCTAAGATGAACAACTATGGAAGTGAACTCTTGAACAAGCGTAAACACCATTTTCATAGTCTACACAACAATCCACCCCTTGAGCCTTCATCATGATTTTGGTGAATAACCTATTCACTGGAATGATATATATATATATATATATATATATATATATATATATATATATATATATATATATAGAGAGAGAGAGAGAGAGAGAGAGAGAGATAGATATCGTCAAGCATATTAAATAATTGGTTAATGTTATCAAGAGTGGATAGGGTAGTAAAATAATCTCGAACTAACTCATCCTACAAACATACACACATACATACATACATACAGACATACAACACACACACACACACACACACACACACACACACACACACACACAAACATGAATTCCATTCACCCGAGACTACGACTTAGAAACTAAGAACCATTGGACTCAAAAAATTTCTTGCAGTCAATTAATTAATTAACAAAGGTCATCCACCCCTTCACACATAGTCACATAGACCAACATGCAAACTTAGGAAGATCGCATGAATAACCTTTATTGGAGCAAGAAATTTGAAACCATTTCTATATAGAAACTCCACAAGAAAATGAAGCACTCCATAAATCTTGTAGATAAAATAGTATCATTGTTGTTCATACAGGAAACCACACACTTATAATTAACATAGTATTGTTTGAAAACAATAAACAAAGACAATTTTAGGCACACACACAACATGGTACTCAACCCCAAGGCTACTCTTGGTGGTTCAACAACCCTTACAAGCACTTGAGTGACTCTTCCCAAACCAATAGGTCCATTAGTCCATAAGCTTCCAGTGGGTTCTTTATCCTTACAAGAAAGTTTCTTCCCTCTATAATAATTTCACCCAACAAGTCTCTGTGATGGTTATTTAGGTAGTTTCTATCTCTCCAAAGCTTCAATTCTATGAGATCTAATCACAACTCTCTCTATTTTCTTACCTCCAACCTTGGCAAAATTTTCTTATAAAATTCTCATTGTGTCCTCTCTCTCTTATTTTCTGTGCATATTCACAAGACGATAATTAGAATGCATTCTCCCTTCCATTGTCTATGTGTGAGAGAGAACCATGGTAGAGTATCCTCTTCACTACCTAGCATCCAATTACCCCAAACCAACTAACTTTCTATCCTTTTCCCATATCCATGCAAGTTAACTATCTAATATAATCAATCCATCCTACCTTTAATATTGTATCCTCTTCTTGCTTGTTGTTAGAGCTAAAGGACACATGGGCCTATTGATGCCTCATTTACACACCTAGTTTAGTGTGGAAAAAATCCTCAACCCCACAAGGTAATCTTGGTGGCCAACCAAGAGAAGGGGTTGTCACCTAATCCCAACTTCTTGTTAAATCTCTCTCCTAGTTAAGCTAAGGGGGGTGGTCCCTAAACAAGGTTAATGAAGTGAAATGTGGGATTCTGGGAGACTAAGGTGAATGGAGATACTTACCAAAGATAATTTGATTTGAAAATGTAAATGAGCATATATATATACATGAGAAATATCAGTTGATATATTCGAAAGACAAGAAGTATTGACCAATGCTTAATCAAATAATTTCTCAAAGTAAATGACAAGTGTTTGCTCAAATGGAAATTAAAATACAATGGTATGGAATCCTAAAAAACTAGTGTTAGATCAAGAATGGAAAATAAATAACACTTGCAAATATAAGAGGAAATTGTAGTTATAATGAAAATTACCAAGTAGAAATAAATAATGGCATCCAAATAACTATGAGCTAAATAATAATCAATATAACAAGTACATGAGATTAAAAAAATGCAATTAAAACTTAAAATGCTCAAGAGATGACTAAATTGAAATGATGTGCAGCATATCTATGTGGTATGCAATTACCATAGTTAGTTTTAATCTATATGCCTATCCTAAAGTGAAAATTTCACCCTTCAAGCTCTAACCAAGTGGTAAGAATTGGGGTGACTTGCAAGGAAGAGGGATTGAGGAGGCATTGATTCCATCATTAATGATACTCTTCCCCTCTTCCTTACAAATAATGTGTTTCGTCATTCCTTCAAGGTGAAAAATCCACCCTCATAAATACAGGGTCATGCACTTTACATTACTCCATACCAAATGGAACAAATTCCAGGGAAAACTTGGTCCTATGTTATCTATAGAGTCAACCTTATGCTTGGAGGTAAGTGACGGGCCTTCAAATTAGACATAAATTATGGCCCATATGACCATCCTTCAGAACATTAAACCTCTCATTTTTGCATTAGATGACATATTTTTAGCTTTAATATGTTCATTAGGAAGGTTTAGAGAATTGAATATTTGTGCCTAATATTATTTATTTTTGTATAATATTGTGAGAATATTAGGTAGATTATGACGATTTGGAGGAGGATATAATCTAAGGAATTGCTCCCTACTACAGGAGGATCAAGATTCGATAATAAATCAACAAGATATTATTAAATTATTGCATACATTATGGAGCTCGAGTGATTGAGAAAATCTAGGAATGTGTTTCATGTCATTTAATGCATATTCCTAGTGTTGGGAACCAGATCCACTATTTGAGGGATTTTGGAGGGGAAATCTTCCTTCTTTCAAATATAATGCTTCCTCATCATTTTTCATAAGTACTGATTCAAATTTTCCTCTAGAGGCATGTATTTTTTAGTCTTCATTTGGAGAAAACTTGTTCTTTGGTAACTCCACTTTCATTTTTAGCAGGGATGTACTTTGATTGATTCAAAGTTTATTATATTGATGGTTTTTTATATCATAAGATTTTGTTGAATTTCCAGTTTAATACAAAATTGCAGTTTCAAGGTGACAAAGCAAAAGAGAAGGCTGTATACATTTCCACGGATAAAAACAAAAGTTAGGTATTCAAATAAATCATAATGTTGTACGGGTAAAAGTTCTTTGGAGATTTAAAACGTGATGTTTTTGGCTTCGAATTCTTTTAAATGAAGTTCAGTTATTACGTTATCATTAATGTCGCCTCATTAATTTGTACTAAATGGTTGCCGTCTTATTTGAACAACTTCTCCGCCGGCTGTGCCTCCAATGCATTTGTTGAGACAAAGGAAACCAGAAATTGAGTCATCTTCCGAGTTGCCTGCCAGTGCCAGTTGTGTTAAACACCTTATTATAGCCTTATTCTAATGAGGTTGAGGAGTTGCTCATAAATTTATACGAAATGGTTGCTGTCTTATTTGAACAACTTCTCCGCCGACGGAGCCTTCAATGCATTTGTTGAGACAAAGGAAACCAGAAATTGAGTCATCTTCCGAGTTGCTGCCAGTGCCAGTTGTGTTAAACAACTTATTATAGCGTTATTCTAATGAGGTTGAGGAGTTACTTCGAAAGCTACTAAAATTCTGGTCAAATCTGACAAGGATTTTTGGAAATTCAAATTAAGTTGTTAAATTTCAATATTTTAAGTTTTAGAAGTTTTAATAGTATTTCCACCAAAAAAACAATATTAAACACTACAATTATAAAAATTTTAAAAATTTTCACCTAAATACCAACCACCTTTAACAATCTGAATCCAGGCAATTCCTAGGCCTCGGTAGACTAATGGATGAAATCGATAAAACTGAAAAATGTTCATTTCAATGATTCCACCCGGCACCATGCTTCTTCTTCAATGTACATGTGTCTCTATATGCGGATCAAATTTGCCATCGCCATACAACCCAGTTACTCTCCAAGCTGGCACGCCTTTAAATACTATGGCGCCACTATATTCATTCATCTATCCATTATCCAATTCTCCCCAATAGCAAGTGTTTGTCAGATTAAGCAAAATATTGTTTGCTTCTTTGCTCCCCACTCGAACACAGAATCGTGTGTTACTTCATCTTTAATTGACTCCATCATTCCAAATGGACTATCGATCAATTGATCATCGTTGTCTGCTTAATTTAATTAATATTGCAATGTTAATGGTAGCAGTGAGTGAATGTGAATGGGTTAAAGGTAGGTTACTACCGGGATAGGTGCCCTGAGGCGGAGGCAATTGTAAGTGTCGTGGCCAAAGCTATGACAGCAAATCCTGGCGTTGCACCTGCTCTCATCAGAATGCATTTCCACGACTACTTTGTGAGAGTAAGTATACATTCTTATATTTACATATCATATATGTAGTGGTATATATCAATTTCATGCGATAATTTGGTCACTGTTGGTTGCAGGGTTGCGATCAGGCCTGGAAATTGACGTCGGTATTTTACGTTTCAGAACGTATTTATTATAATTAATGTTGAGTTTACAAAAAATTAATCATAATGTACATATTACACATAGGTGATCCACATGGGTGATCTAGTCGGATTGCTTTGTACCTAAAGGCTACCGACTACAACGCTATAGCAAGGTGGCAAGGCTATGGCTAGCGTGCTATATTCTTTCAAGATATGGTTGTTGAGAATTAATAGGACATTATGGGGACTACAAGGCTATGGTAGGGCAAGAGCTAACCAACCTACTATGGGGCCTTTAATGCACCTGATAGCGGCTTCACCATACATACATGCCCATGCCATCCATTGTTTCTCTTAGAGCTCGACAGCAACTTTTTCCGAAAATGGGGATCCACCACCTTCGAACTGGCACTTGCTGTGCTTGCGCATTTTCAAAGCAACGCCAGAGCATTTTCAAACTATCCCTCGTGCCAAACATTCATTTCTCCTACTCATGGTGGTGGCTCACCTCACAGGTCCGCTCATCCAAGCGTAAGGTAAATTATACTCTGTGAGCAATGACATCCACCAAATTATACTCTGTGAGCAACGACATCCACCATTTTGGCTGGCGCCTGGAAGGCCCATGCATACGAATTCCACCCCATCCTTCTATAAATCGTCTGCATTGGCAGCTCTCCATTTGGGCGCAGGTTCAAGCGACGCTGAAGGTGAGAGAATAGTAGGACCCTTTCTTTACCTCGATTCTTTGGGTCAGTCGTGCCTCGTTTCCAAGCCTCGCAGCGTTGATCATATCCATTTATCATCGCAACATCATCTGTAGTTCACATCTTAAACACACAATTTGGTCTGCTGATGCTGCAATGGGAGGCATTACTTCCTAACATTTTAGCATGAGTAACCACTGCAATTACGATTTAGTTACATTTTCTTAAATACATTTCTCGCATTTGGAAATTGCTCTTTATAAATATTTTTGACAATTTTCACATTATATAATTCATTTATTTTCTTTATAATTGTGTGTTTGGATTATCATTATGAGCCTTCTCTGTTTACACTACAAACAAATTTACTTTGACATAGAGGCCTAAGGAATCAGGGTCTGCAAAACCGAATTTTGTTAACATTGCACAAAGGTTTAAAGACCTTTTTCCTTCAAAAATAAGATTAAGGAACAATCCCTAACTCTGTTAACACTGTACATAGGTTTGAAGATCATTTTAATTAAGTGCAATTTTTTTTTTTGGGTTATAATTTTTGGTAAGATTATGATTTTGTATTATTTAAAATGTTTTTTTGAATAGATAAATAGATTAGTACTATGAAAATTCTTTCTACTCACACATCTCGATTATGCAGATTTAGATTATGTAGATTTTATAACTCAAACTTGTGATTCTAACTCTTTTTTATTAAATTTCAACAAATTAAACAAAAAAATATAACAAAAAAAACACCAAAACATAAAGGATTTGACTGGATTAAACTAACCCTTACCAAATGGAATATTATAAAAGCACTATAGAACTATGCTTTCAATGTTTAAATCAATGAAAACTATAGCGACTCCCGACCCACAAGATTAAACATTTCTATGAAACAAAGATATTAGAAATTGTAATAGTAAATGGTTTAATCAAACAGATTGTAATAGTAAATGGTTTAATCAAACAGTCAGAAAGATGGCAATAAATCTAAATCAATGAAAACTACAAATACTCCCGAGCCATAAGATTAAACATTTCTATGAAACGAAGATATCAGAAATTGCAATATTAAATGGTTTAATCAAACAGTCATAAATATGGCAATGAATCAAAAAAATATGTCCAAGCAAATATCAGCGGGAAAAAGCCACTCAAGATTATACATCAAATCCTTCAAGAAAATAAGTAAAATTTCATGCTGGAACACATTTTCCCTTTTAATTTTCATTCATCCAGCCCAATTTTGAACCAGAATTGAAAAAATATTAATACAGAACATGAAAAAAATTATAAATTTGCATGGGAGAAAACACAACTAACTTTGCATGGGGAGAAAACAAACTACTTTTCATCTGACATCAATATCTACTGTAAGCTATGTATAATCATGTCTCACATAACTAAATATCAGGAATCTACAGATTTTACAACTAAAAATGAAAGGTATCATGTTTACATTTTTTTAAAATTATTTTATAAGGGAACAAATTACACAATCTCCCATATCTATCTAATTAGGACCCTGATATATGTAAGATCTTGAGCCTACCAAACTTCAGGGCCTCCTCATATCTAGAGGGTTTAAAACTGTCTTTTCTTGTGCCCAAACTAGGGTGAGAACATGTTCTGTGCTTAATATACAACAAACAATATATAATTCAGCTTAAGCCATATATAGATCAAGGCAAGTGATCAAAGTTCCAGCCCTTCCCATTTTATAGTGGGTTACTGTATCATGTTGATGCAAACTTGGAACCCCAACGTTACCCCTATTAATACAGAGTTGGGCATCCATGTTAAAACGAATTATTGTATTGTGTTAATGCTGAGTTGGGGGCCATGCTAAAATAGGTTACTGTATTATATTAAGTTGGGTGTTAGGGTTCAAAACTCATTACACATCAAATAAATATTAAAAACTCGTCCAAAAGCCCAAACAAGAAGATTCAATCCGTAACATATGCAATAGGAAATTCATCCAACAATATACAGAGGAGAATGCCACTGTGAAAACATATACCCACCATAGCACACAAACTATCTATAACCTGATACCATCAATCACAAAATCCATGAAGAGATGGCATATCTGCAACTAAAAATTAAAACAACAAAGAAAAATTCTTTTAATTCTTTTCATGTCCCTAAATGCCCCATACACAGGTGAAAGCCTAGTCTTTGAAAGCCTAATCTCTGAACAAAACCTTGATATTAGACTTCAGCCAAAGATACAATTCTGATATATTCCATACAATGACAAGAAGCACCTTTCACAAATGCAAATAACACAGAACTAAATAATATTGCATTTCAAATTTATGAGCTGATATGCCAACCAGTCTTCATCCAGCAACTAATATACCATGCAATACTCTGAAATAACACCATTCACTGATAAATATGAGCATCATTAACAAGCTGGAAATTGTAGGGCCATTATACAAACTCAATAAAGAAAATACATGGCATTAAGTATAATAGAGGAACCTGATATCATACACAACAATGAACCTTCATTTCAATATTCAGCCCCTTGAGGAATATCACCAGGGATGACTATAGAAATTCGAGCTCTTCATTCCTCAATCTTTAGCCTCTACCACAATCCTGAATACGCTACAGGAGTTTACTTGGTGACTGATATAGACGCACAGCAACTAGATGTATCTCGGCCTCTTTTTAATCTTAAGCTTCAACCACTGAGGATAGTTAATGCAGCTAGCATATAAAGAGATAATTCAGCCCAGCCATATAATTGTTGCTGCCTGTGCATAAGCGGGTACTACTATTCTCATTGGAAATGATTTCGTAGAATGTGCCCAGAACCACTGTGCAAAATATGAAACTGCTACAACTATCGAATCCTTGAGTTGGTTCATGGTTTCAACATCATTTTCTTTTTAACATTTTGGATAATTTTGGAAAAGAGGTAATATTTGGTATGCCTTGTTGAAGAAGTCCATTCACACTTAACACTAGAATTGTATGCAGATTGATTTTTCCATGAGAATAAAGCTTTCTGCATCAAGCCAATTACCTTTTCAGGGTAATAATGTCCACTGGAAGTTTTGATATGGAAGACATATTAGAGCTAAGCTAAAGGTTACCTAGATTGTCTAGAGTCCATTTCTATATTAGCATGTTTTTTTAGGGATCTTGGACATATGTTTATATGCAATATTAAGGGTAGCCCCTTCAGGAACAACAAAAACATCCATATCATTGATTTAGATGCACCATACTTCCAATTGGAAATACCTAATCCTATTTTTGTCTATACATAGTTTAAGGTTTAAGTTATTAATGTTGCTGCAACAACAAGCACTCTCCCAAATGTGTGCCCCCCAAGATGTCTGTAAACAACACAAAAATTAACCATATAACCTACAAGCCAATGGCCCTTGTTGTGGAGCTTATCACTGGCAATAATTGAGGGATATGCATTGCTTGTAAAGCCCAGTCTACGAAATTCTCTTGTTGTTAGTATTTTTGTTATAGCTGATGGGGTAAGGAGAAATTTACTGAACCACGCAGTGGATCCATTATTCCTACAGGATTTACTAATTCTCTCATAAAAAACTCATCTGAAAATTCACTATTGCAGGTTACTGCAACATTGACTTTTGTTGTTGCCTGTGCATAAGCGGGTACTACTATTCTTATTGGAAATGATTTAAGAGAATGTGCCCAGAACTCATCCATGGAAATTCGTGGAGACTCTGAGGGTATGTGCACTTATACGAATCTTACAAGAACAAGTCAAGAGTGAGAAAATTAGTGGGCATTAAAATTGAAATTTTTGCAAACTTATGAGTTCCTGACTTTGAACTCAACTACTATCTAAGAAGCAGACTGTAGTGCAAGAGAGGATTGGCAAAAGAGATATAAGAATGTAGAACAAGCATAGAAGGACCAAAACTTAATTGATAAGACATTGGAGCAGGAAACATTTCACAGGAATTTGTTTTCAAGCCTACAAGTTGTACGCCAGTTTGCAAAACATGTTCACTTTCAAAACATTAAGGTTTGTTCTTCTATTTGAAATATAAAAAATATGGAAAACTTTCTGTCAACATCTGCATGTCAAACCATCAAACTTTGTCCATGTCAACTCACTTGCAAGACACACCAACATAACGATTTATATTTATAATGTTATACCAGATTCATTTTTGCTTTGCAAGAATTAGACATGGGATTGGCTTAATTTTCAGATGCAGGAATAGGAATTAGAATGAAAGAAATCAGACAAACAAACGTAAACAGAGAAGTGAAAAATCATTGTGAAAAACCAAAATTGCTGCTTGTTTTCAAAACAGAAGAAAGATACAATGGTAACCGAATTCAGGTGGTTGCATATGAAAAATAAGGGCACATTGTTGAAGAGTTTGAAATCTCAAGCAGATGTGTTAACCATCAGTTTGTGAATAATATCTTTATCTGGGTAGACAAAACAAAAAAAAAAAGTCATTTCAGTTGTGCTATAATAGTAACTTAGAAAGTAGTATCAAGATATGAAACTAGTTGATAGTCCTGGTTTATATATATAACAATGAAAAATCCTCTAACTGCAGTAAAGTTAAATTGCCAATCAAACATAAATAAAGTTTAAATAATCAAAAAAGCATATATATACCTGAATGAATTCAATTGGGAATTAATTTTGAATCAAAATTATAAGACTATGTATCTACTCTGTGGCTAATGTACAATTGCAGATTTATCATACTCGTATGACAAAATTGTGTTGTGCGCATACAACAACAGGAGCAGTGAGTTGCTAAAGCAGGATCGTTAGAGGTACACTTATCATCAAAAATATAAAATTTTTCTCCAAGTGCTAGTTTGTTTTGAATGAAAGGATCACCGCCAACAATGCTTTGAGATGAATTTCCATACAAGTCCCAAGCTTTATCAATCAAATCGGATGCCACGACCATCGAAGACAAGTAATGATGCAGAGTCTTGGCAGAAGTGCTGGAAGATTGTTGATGTTGAGATTGTGCTGCAAGGACCACAACCTCTGAGCATTGATCTAGTTCACCTCTTGGCTGCAAGTCTTTCAAATTGACAACTTCGAAGCTGACATTGCACTTTTATTCTATGAATGGAAGCTCCTGGATGGAGGAGACATTACTTATGTCTTAATTTAGTAATGTCTTCAATTTGCATTTAAGCTCCTGGATGGAGGAGACATTTTTGCAAACAAAGCCCTTCATTATTTCTAATTATGGTTATATACCTACTAGTCACTTCTATCACATTGGTTAGGTAGAGATTAATGATGCATTTAATACTTTGCTTGTTTCGATCTATTTTGGAATTATTCCTATTATACCTACAATGGGGAAATAGGTAGGGAATTGGGATGTTTGAAATGGGGTGGGTTTTGTTGAGATTGCAACAAGATGATGGAGCTTAGTGAAAAGAGTCGCCTTCACTAAGTGGGCCCGCAGGCTATTTTTGGCGCAAGTCTATTTTTAGACTATGTCTATTTTTAGGCATATGGATCATGTCTATTGATTGCAGGTTGTTGTTTATGGATGATTGATCAAGTTGGGAAAAAATAGATGGACTTCTATTTTTGATGAAAGTGTGAGTGATCACAGTGTGAGTGATCAAAGTCTATTTTTAAACTGGCTGTCAAAAATAGAAAAGTCAAATATTATTATCTCACAATAATATTTGGACTATAAACTTAATCTTATTCTCTTGGAGCACTTCAGTTTGAGCTACAAAGGTGGCACATGCAACTGTCAGAAGGAAATACTCTTTTCTTATGAGTCAGTTGAGTTGTTGCATGCATGACTTCAGTTAGAACTCAATCAGTTGAGTTTGGTGGAGTTGATAGAGTTGTGTTCAGTTTAGCTTTGTTAAACTGGTTGTATTTAGTCTAACTGGCAAATAGACTAGAGATGAGTTGGGTGAATTAGTTATTAATTTATTCACAAGTTATTAACTCATAATACAACTAATGAATACATCATTTAACTCAGTTGCATGTCAGTGCATGTTCAGTTCAACAAGGACAGGTGGTAGAGAATCAGATTGCTATCAGTTGTGACTATAGTTGTGCACCAGATCTTGCACAATCAAGGGATTGAGTATGCCAATGAGTTTGCTCACGTATTTCCCCACATTATAGCTTGTGCTCACGTCCAACAAAGTGTGAGTGACTATTTTGCAGGTGAAAAATGAGTTTGGTGAGCCATTCTCATCAGTTCTTGAGCAGGTATTGAGCAATGGAGGCAGGCAAGCAGTGGAAGAGATTTGGAGATCAGATCTGAGTTGTATTGTGTGTAACAGGTGGAGCTAGTACTGGATTGCTTGTGATAAGAATTGTACTTTGTAATGTTACATGATTCAATCAATATAATATACAGATAGTGTGGGGTTTTTAGCAAGATGCTTTCCCCAGGATACATACTGTGTTAATGAGTTTGATTGATGCTTCTATGTGTGCCTGTGAATGTTTCTGCTTCTGTAAATCGATGATCAATGTAGAGGAGATTATGTATTATACATGTTCTGCTTATAATTGTATGATCAGGATAATATCTGTGAATATGTGTTATATTATTCAAAATTTCTACATGGTATCGGAGCTAGATAATTTGTAGAAAAGGTTCTACATGGTATCGGAGCTGTTGATCATCAGATCTACTATTCAAGAAGTGTTTACATTCTATTTCTCTAGGCAGAGCCTGTAATCGGGCCAGGTAACCTCTGGATTCATCCTTCGTTTGGAAGGTGAGATATCCGGTGAATTCCCATACAGTCAATCTCTGTACGAGAAATATTGTGTTCTCACGAATTTTAGATCGGAGGCGGTTGAGTTTGGAGCTGTTGGAAAATCGAATTTGCAGCAGTGTTGTTGAAATGTCTTTCAACGGATTGCAAATGTTATTCCAAAGCAAGAGCAACCTGGCGCTCAAGGATAAACTCAGTAACAATAAGTATGAGAATGGATCTTCATCAAAGGTATCTGATGAAGAGAATTGTGCTTTGGCTGCCAAAGCAAAGAAAGGGAAGAGCAAGAAAGCTTCTCAGCCTGGTGCGAAAGGCAAGAAACAGGATATGTCCAAGGTGAAGTGTTCTCACTGTCACCGGCATGGACACTATGGCACTAATTGTCCGCAGAAGAAGAAGAACAAGCAGGTTGTTGGATCTTCAGCAGGAGAGGCTCTAGCCTCACAGTTTGAGCTTGATTTTTCATTGATCGCATGCTTGGTTTCAAGTGTGATGGGATCAGTGTGGTTCTTGGACAGTGGTGCGTCTTTTCACATGATGGGAGATAGAGATTTGTTCTTTGATCTGGAGGACAAGGATCTTGGAGTGCACATCGAGATGGGCGATGATGGTAGATACAGTGCAACCGGTATCGGTACCATTTCCTTTGAGAGGGAGTCTGGTAAACCCTTTGTATTGAAGGAAGTCATGCATGTTCCAGGATTGAAGAAGAATCTCATCTCAGTGGCGATGTTAGAAGACAAGGGGTATGATGTTGTTTTCAGTGAGGGAAAGGCCTTCCTGCGCAGCAAGACAACTGGTGAGACCCGGAAGATAGGGGTTCGAGTGAGGAACCTTTATCAGTTGCATGTAGATGGATGCGCAACAATGGCAGGCAAGGCAGAAGGATTGGTGAGCCAGGATGATGGCGAGTTGTGGCATAGGAGATTGGGTCACCTTCACCATGGATCCTTGAAGATACTGCAGCAGATCATTACAGTGCTTCCTAAAGGCACACTTGCGCAGTTAGATCAGTGCAAGGGGTGTACTTTGGGGAAGTTTGTGAAAGCCACCTTTCACGAGAAGGATAGTTGCGCCATGACGATCCTTGAGAGAATTCACACAGACGTGTGTGGACCTTTCTCAGTTGCTTCGACAGCAAAACACAGGTATTATGTGATTTTTGTTGATGATTTCTCTCGTAAGTGCTAGATCTTCTTCATGCAGAAGAAGAGCGAGACATATTCAAAGTTCTGTGAATTCAAAGCACTGGTCGAGAAGGAGTCGGGGAAGAAAGTGAAGGCTCTTAGGAGCGATAATGGTGGTGAATACATCTCGGACGAGTTCAAGGATTTCTGCAAGATAGAAGGGATTCGTAGAGAGCTCATAGCTCCCCATAACCCACAGCAGAACGGGGTAGCTGAGCGGAAGAACAGAACGATTGTGGGTGCTGCACGGGCAATGTTGCATGATCAGGGCCTACCCCTTCACTTGTGGGCAGAAGCATGCAATACAACAGTTTATGTGCAGAACCGTTGTCCTCATAGGATACTTGGCATGAGTACACCTGAGGAGACTTATTCTGGTAAGAAGCCTGATCTTTCTCTTTTGAGGATTTTTGGTGCTAACGTTTACATGCATGTGATGAAGGATGCCAAGAAGAAGTTGGAGCCGACCGTAGAGGTTGGGATATTTGTGGGGTACACTGATACGCCCCACAACTATCGTGTGTATTTGCCAGACAGTGGTAAAACTGTTGTGCGACGGGATATAAAATTTCAGGAGGAGAAAGCCATGAAGTGTTCGCTTGAGAGGGAGCTACACTTGCATGCAGATGAGGAGCTATTAGTTCCTAAGGATGAGCTTCAGGACGTGGATCAGCCACAGGATGAGGTTCATGGAGTGGAAGCGACCACTCATGCAGCGCCAACCATCAGAGGGCGAAAGCGCTTGACAGAAGCTGAGCGACTGGCTGAAGATGCAGAGAAAGTTGTAGGACCACCTACAGCCCAACGTAGGCAGAGACAGTCACCTGATCGGTACACTGGATACATGGCTCTTATGAGCAAGTGTGTTGTGACTGAGCCATCCTCTTTCGAGGAAGCTGTGGAGGATCCCGCATGGGTAGACGCCATGGTGGAAGAGTATGATTCTATTGTCAGAAACAGTGCATGGGAGATTGTTCCTGACCGGAAGGGAAATCAGTGGTGGGTTCGAGATGGATCTACAAAGTTAAGCAGGCAGCTGACGGGAGTGTGGAGAAGTACAAGGCAAGATTTGTTTCCCGAGGCTTTTCACAGATTGAGGGGATCGATTATGAGGAGACCTTTGCACCTGTCGCAAGGTATTCTTCCATACGGACGATTCTTGCTCTCTTAGCGCAGATGGGATGACACATTCATCAGATGGATGTGAAGACTGCGTTCCTCAATGGAGTCATTGAGGAGGAGGTGTACATTGAGCAACCCGAAGGCTTTGAGGTCTTCAGCAGCGAGTCGCATGTGTGCAGGCTCAAGAGAGCGTTGTATGGGTTGAAGCAAGCACCACGTGCTTGGTACACACGGATAGACAGCTATTTCACAGGACTTGGATTCTCCAAGAGCGAGGCGGATCCGAACCTATACCAGATTGTGGTGGAGGGTAAGTTGCTTATCATTGTACTGTATGTTGATGATTTGATTCTAATGGGTGATGAGCTATTGATACTGTCATGCAAGAAGGATCTTGCTACAGAGTTTGAGATGAAGGATTTGGGCCTCCTTCACTATTTCCTGGGATTGGAAATATGGTAGCGCAGTGGTGGACTGTTTGTTTCTCAGGGCAAGTATGCTCGGGAGATACTGGAGAAGTTCAACATGCATGGCTGCAAGCCTGTTGATACTCCTCTTCCTGGAGGTTGGAGGAAGGAGGATGCCACTTCGGGAGAAGAAGTGGATGCCACTGTTTATCGACAGTTGGTGGGGTCGCTGATGTATTTGGTCAATACACGACCTAATATATGCTATGCAGTTAACCAGCTTTCACAAGCTATGGTTAAGCCTACCAAGCTCTTCTGGAAGGCGGGCAAGCATGTATTGCACTGCTTGAGAGGCACATCGGGATATGGTTTGTGGTACAGACAGGAGGATGAGGTGAAGCTATGTGGCTTCACGGATGCAGATTGGGCAGGGAGCTCAACAGACAGAAAGAGCACATCAGGAGGGGTCTTCAGTATTGGATCGACAGGAGTTTCTTGGTACAGCAGGAAACAGAGATCCGTGGCACTTAGTTCAGCGGAGGCCGAGTATATGGCAGCAAGTTTGGCTGCATGCGAGGCTATATGGATGAGGAAGATCCTAGTTGGTTTGTTCGGTTCTCATTTGGATCCTACTGTGATTTACTGTGATAACCAGAGTTGCATTAAACTCTCGGCTAATCCTGTATTTCATGATAGATCTAAACATATTGACATCAGGTACCATCATATCAGAGATTGTGTGCAGCGGAGGATCATGTTACTTTCGTACATTCCAACGGAGGATCAGGATGCTGATATTCTGACGAAGGCTCTCACCAGGAGCAAATTCGAGTACCACCAAGGCGGGATAGGGGTTGCTGATAATCCATATCTTGTCGAGAGGGAGTGTTGAGATTGCAACAAGATTATGGAGCTTAGTGAAAAGAGTCGCCTTCACTAAGTGGGACCGCATGCTATTTTTGGCGCAAGTCTATTTTTAGACTATGTCTAGTTTTAGACATATGGATCATGTCTATTGATTGCAGGTTGTTGTTTATGGATGATTGATCAAGTTGGGAAAAAATAGATGGACTTCTATTTTTGATGAAAGTGTGAGTGATCACAGTGTGAGTGATCAAAGTCTATTTTTAGACTGGCTGTCAAAAATAGAAAAGTCAAATATTATTATCTCACAATAATATTTGGACTATAAAATTAATCTTATTCTCTTGGAGCACTTCAGTTTGAGCTACAGAGGTGGCACATGCAGCTGTCAGAAGGAAATACGCTTTTCTTATGAGTCAGTTGAGTTGTTGCATGCATGACTTCAGTCAGAACTCAATCAGTTGAGTTTGGTGGATTTGATTGTGGAGTTGATGGAGTTGTGTTCAGTTTAGCTTTGTTAAACTGGTTGTATTTAGTCTAACTAGAAAATAGACTAGAGATGAGTTGGGTGAATTAGTTATTAATTAATTCACAAGTTATTAACTCATAATAAAACTAATGAATACATCAGTTAACTCAGTTGCATGTCAGTGCATGTTCAGTTCAACAGGGACAGGTGGTAGAGAATCAGATTGCTATCAGTTGTGACTATAGTTGTGCACCAGATCTTGCACAATCAAGGGATTGAGTATGCCAATGAGTTTTCTCACGTATTTTCCCACATTATAGCTTGTGCTCACGTCCAAAAAAGTGTGAGTGACTATTTTGCAGGTGAAAAACGAGTTTGGTGAGCCATTCTCATCAGTTCTTGAGCAGGTATTGAGCAGTGGAGGCAGGCAAGCAGGGGAAGAGATTTGGAGATCAGATCTGAGTTGTATTGTGTGTAACAAGTGGAGCTAGTACTGGATTGCTTGTGATAAGCATTGTACTTTGTAATGTTACATGATTCAATCAATATAATATACAGATAGTGTGGGGTTTTTAGCGAGATGCTTTCCCCAAGATACATACTGTGTTAATGAGTTTGATTGATGCTTCTATGTGTGCCTGTGAATGTTTCTGCTTCTGTAAATTGATGATCAATGTAGAGGAGATTATGTATTATACATGTTCCGCTTATAATTGTATGGTCAGGATAATCTCTGTGAATATGTGTTATATTATTCAAAATTTCTACATGGTATCGGAGCTAGATAATTTGTAGAAAAAGTTCTACACGTTTTGAAGTGCCACTTTCAAAATTTCAGAAATGGGAAATTGCATGTGTTATCATGTTCTCCAAAAGGGAAAGAAGTTGATTTACCTGGAAAATAAATAAACTGATTTAGTGTCCAAGAAGATGTTAGAACCGTCAACCAAACTAACATAAATAGAATTTATGCAAGGATTTATAATAATATTCTTTTCCTACTTACTCTTGAACGAAATTTTCCCTAACTATCATGCCCTAAGTCTGTTCCTGTCCTTGAAGAATCTGTTGAAAAGGTTCACAGTAAGGATAACTTAGAAAATATTTGTTGAATGTAACGTGTTGATAGCCATCTGTTGTGACTGATGAGAAGGGGCAATGAAATGAAATCAATATGATCTTAATTGTCAATGAAGCAAGGTCATTTGGATTGGATTATTATATAATTTGTTATCTATCTTGGTAGTTTTTGGGTAGAAAAATTGGAGGAATTGGCTTACAGACCCATTTTAGTGGCATGTCCAGATTTGGAAAAAGATGCAAGTGGATATGCTATTGGAGTGGTCTTGATGGCAGGGGGTAAGTCGGTATGTTATCATTCTAATATGTATCATAGGGGTTGGGGGGTTGTCTTGAACTACCTTTTGTATGATAAGGAACTCTATGTGACATCCAGTTTAAAATTATGGAAATTATGTTCTTAGACTGGTTAATTTCATAGTGTCAACCATTCTCTGATTAGGTTTGAGCAAGGAATGGTTTTAACAGTGGGATCTAAAGTACTTAATCCCCACGTCGGAACAGTATCAGTATGGAGTCTCTCACAACGCTTGGTTGATAAAGGTGGACGAAAAGTGAGGGTTGGGTCCTCTCTGAATGCTTGTCATCTCAATGTCAGAGAAAATCGGTGGAGGAAGTGCTATCAATCCGTGTTATGCCAACCAACCACGTCTTTCCCTTCTCTAACTCCCTAGTCCCTTCTTCTTTTCATGGATCCACACTCTATAAAAGCCCACGACAGGCTTCTGTAAATACCAGTGTTAGTCTGTCAGTTTCGAAATTACGACGAGCTTGGATGGGATTTTGTGTCAAGATGTCCAGAGGAGGACTCTCTACTGGTTTTCTATGTTGTATTTTCATATTTTGGGGCTCTTATGGGTCGTGTAATATAATTTAGTAGCACCCACTAGAAATGCTAAGAATTTAATGCATGTTTTCCTATTTCTAAGATTACTAATACTAGATTGAATTGATGGATGAACTATTGCCATAATGCATATATCCGCAGTTTTGTTGCCGAATGGGGACTTCGAGTATGCCTCGAATCCCTCCCCCATGAACGGCACAGTGTTCATCGGCAAAAATTCTATTCCCTTCTAGCAGATCGGGGGCTTCGTGGAGTAGTATATCCTCCAGGGAAAAGCAAGGCGATATTCTGCTTATAGTTCCAAATGGAGTTCACGTTGCGAGGCTTGGAAATGAGGCACGATTGACCCAAAGAATCAAGGTAAAGAAAGGGTCCTACTATTCTCTCACCTTCAGCGTCACTCGAACCTGCGCCCAAGTGGAGACCTTGAATGTATCTGTTCCACCAGATGTTGGGGAGCTGCCAATGCAGATGATTTATAGCAGCACGGGGTGGGATACGTATGCATGGGCCTTTTGGGCAGTGACCAAAATGGTGGATGTCATTGTTCACAGAGTATAATTTACCTTACGCCTGGGGCACAACTTGCTGGGATTCAACACCGTGAGCGGACCTGCGAGGTGAGCCAACACCGTGAGCAGGAGAAATGCCTGCCTCAGAGGGTTGCGGAGGACCTGTTTCGGGAGCGCCAATGGAGCAAATGAATGTTTGGCGCGAGGGATCATATGAAAATGCTCGGGTGTTGATTTGAAAATGCGCCAACACAATGGGTGCCAGCTCGAAGGTGGTGGGTCCCCCGTTTTTAGAAAAAGTTGTCGTCGAGCTCTCGGAGAAGCAATGGATGCCTTGGGCATGTATGTATGGTGAGGCCTCTATCGGGTGAATTAAAGGCCCAATAGCAGGCTGGTTAGCTCTTGCCCTATGTTAGAGCTATGGCTAGCATGCTATATTCTTTTAAGCTCTAGTTGTTGAGAATTAATGGGACATTATGAGAGTAATCGTCGGCCATATGAATATTGATGATAGAATTTAATGACCTATTTACTAGCATTGGAATTCACTCTCTTGCAAAACCACTTTCAAATCTACCACTTTCGCCTTTGGCATCTAACCATATGTGGTTTGATGAATTATGTGTTTTATGGTTTCACATTTTCCTTTGCCATTGCTCTTTCTTGCTAATTGGAAAAAGAAATAACATCCCTATAATCTTTTAATTTACCCTACTGCACTCTTGAATTTGTTAGGATCTGAATATGGCATCCTTTCTCGTTCAAAACTACTAGACTAGTGGTATCAACCTATCATGTATGTACTCTTTATTTACTTATGCCGTTATTTTATTGTAAAACCTGAAAAATACTTACAAGTTATGTAATATTTGATATGGTATGCAACCCTTGAGGAAATTTTGAAGTAAATTAAGGTGTGGTTGCTTTATTTACTTATGTCATTAGTTATCGTAAAACCTAGAAATACTTACAAGTTATATGTAAATTTTGATATGGTATATAACCTTTTAGGAAATTTTGAAATAAATTAAGGCGTGATTTCTTCCAGCCAGCTTAGGGGAAACTTTGAAGTAAATTAATGCATGATTTATTCCAACCAGCTTGTGGAGCACTTCAAATTCAGGTTGTAGCCTGATACACCCTCAAATTCAAGAAAAAAAGATTTGTATTTTATTTTTTGTATTCTAATCTATTATGTGTTTTATGGTTTTATATTATTTGGTAGTTTTGGGAAGTTGAGGATTTTGAATTTTCAAAATTGGAGTAGATAAGACGTTTAATCTTATTTGGTAGTTTTCTGGAATGGGAAGTTGAACATTTTGAATTTTCAAAATTAGAATAGATAAAAGGTTTTAAGGTATTAGATTTATTTATGAATCAAAATTTCAAAACCATTTTCTTTCTATTTCTCTCCAATTTTTTGCATGATGTTCTGGCAATTGTTTTAAAAAGATTTTAAGATTTGCAACCTTGTTAAATAAGGAACTTCATAACTAAGAAGCCTGCCCAATACCCACTACTTAGTAATATATCCAATACTCATCCAAATAAAGTTTAAGTAATTAACTAAATGTAGCGTGCTTATAATGTTCAGTATCTAAATTTTAAGTAACTAACTAAAGGTAGCGTAAAACTTTTGGTATCTAAAGTTTGTTCCTATATTATATTATTTGGTAGTTTTCTAGAATTCAATTTTCAAAATTGGAATAGATAAGAGGTTTTTAAAGCATTATATCTATTTATGAATCAAAATTTCAAAATCAACATTTTTGTCCAATTCTCCCCAATTTTGTGCATGATGTTCTCGGAATTGTTTTAAAAATATTTTAAGGTTTGAAACCTTGTTAAATAAGGGACTTCATAACTAAGGAGCCTGTCCAAGCCTAGTAAGCTATCCAACAATTTTAAGTAATCCAACACTCATCCAAATAAATTTTAAGTAATTAACTGAAGCGTAGAATTTTCAGTATCTAAAATCTGTATAACAGTCTTTAATGCTATTTGGTAGTTTTTCTAAAAACAAAAGTTGAAGATTTTAAATTTTCAAAATTGGAGTGGATAAGATGTTTAATGCTATTTGGTAGTTTTATGGAATCCAAAATTAAGGATTTTGAATTTTCAAAATTGCAGTAGATAAGAGGCTTTTAACCAATTTAAGTAATTAAACTAAAATATAACCAATTTAATTCTATTTCAAATATCAATAGACATTAAATGTATTTATATATTCAAAAAATCACTATGAACCATCATATTTGACAATTTGCGTATACTTTGAAATTATATGATATTGACAAGTCGTTAATTTCTTGGTGATAATTTTAAGAAATCATGGTTTGACTTTTGGATTTTTTTTTTCAAATACATACACGAATTCCTATAAAAAAAAACTAAGAAATAATACATATTTTTTAATTCAAACTTCACTAAAAAATTTAATTTTTTTATTTTTTTAAGAAATGGTGATATAGCTATTGGATTCGTTTTTTCAAATGTATATAGAAATTACTATAAAAAAATACCAGAGTATAATTCAAATTTCTTAACTCAAACTTCAAATTATGAATATTTTTTTTGGAAATTAAAAATATAGAAATCATAAATCAAAAATTAAATTGAATTTTAAATCATTTATACATCTTAACCTTACCATACTTGAATGAATTTAGAGGGGCTGAAATTTACTTGAAATTGTGTTGTATTTTTATTTTTATTTTTATTTAATGAAGTTAAAAAAATGAAAACCAAATATTTGTTTTCTATTTTTAGTGAGCCATTATTTTTTTGGATTTGGAAATTAAAATAAAACTAGATTGAAAACTAACTGGTGTCAGTTGCATTTTATTTTTATTTAATTAAGTTAAAAAAATGAAAAACAAATAGTTCTTTTTAATTTTAGTCAAACACATCCTATTTTTTTGGATCTGGAAATTGTAATAAAACTATAATTCGAGTATGTTAGTGAGGAAAGATTGAAAACTTTCATATATAATATATGTATAGACTATAATATGTTAAAAATAATGTTTCCAAGTTGACAAATGTCTGAACATTTTGTCCTCTGTACATTGTTGCACATGTGTTGCTAATGATAAAACTACATAAAATATTACAGAATAATGAAAAATGTTCGCGATTAGAAGTTTAAAAGCCTTTTTAGAATAATGAAAAAGGTCCGTGATTAGAATTTTATGAGCCTTTTTAGAATAACAAAAAAGGTTAGTGATTAGAATTTTCCCTCCCTTGTTTTGCAGCTTACGAGGAAAATCGCTTCAATCTGGTTTGTACATGCATGAGAAGGATCTGTTTATGATGAAGGTCGTTTATGAATTGAACAAAACCTAAATTATTGTTCTAGCAATGTTTGGAATTGTCAATGTTTATGAATTGAATTCTAGTCTTATCTATTAAAAAAAACCTAAATTAATGTTCTAGCAACATTTGGAATTGTCAACCCAAAAATAAATTTACGAGAACGATTTGTAATTGTTCAATCCTCTTGCTTTACTGTTGAAAATTTATAGTTGAATGATCAACTAAAAATCCACACTGTCCATAGTAATTGTTCAATCCTCTTGCTTTACTGTTGAAAATTTATAGTTGAATGATCAACTAAAAATCCACACTGTCCATATTTGTTTTCAAGTGTTTCGCTGTTTAAAGATTGTCCAAATTGGGTATCCCCTCTTGATATTTCAGCGATTTGTTTTTGTTAGAGATGGATATATCTATGTGACGTCTGGAAGTTTGCAATTATAAACACAAC
Organism: Pinus tabuliformis; assembly: GCA_031772625.1. Classification (NCBI taxonomy): domain Eukaryota; kingdom Viridiplantae; phylum Streptophyta; class Pinopsida; order Pinales; family Pinaceae; genus Pinus; species Pinus tabuliformis. The sequence continues at coordinate 89,991,328 of CM062817.1, forward strand.
TTTCATAATTTTGTTTAAAGAATGTTGTGTTAATCATGAATAAATGCTGGTTGTTGTTACTTTTAATAAATTGCCATAATTCCACTATATTTTCAACATCATACAATGTAATATGATTAGTATTATACTGAGATTGGAGGGTTGGATGACCGATTAGTATTACACTGACATTGGAGGCTTGGATGAGCATGCTCACGCTGTGAATGTTCTATGAAAACTATATGATTCTACTTCGAAGCTTTATAAACAAACATAGAATTATTTCTTGATTATTACATAGAAGAGTTAAATGAGGAAAGATCCAATACTACTGGTTTAGTTTATTAGAATGAAAGGTGATTTATTTGGGTAAGACATGGCCACTCTCTCAGGTCGCTACCGTCCGACTGCTATTGATTAACAATAACGATGAGCATCAATCGTATTTTAACATAATTTAATATATTTTCAGGGGCGCATTCTATCGAGGTTTCTCATTGCTCTTCATTCAGCGCAAACAGGCTTTATAATTTCAGTGGAATAGGTCATCACGACCCCAGTATGGATTCTCAATTCGATTTTTCACTGAAAGCCAAATGCCCAATCCCTACTTCTAATTCAAACTCTGATCCAACTGTGCATTTGGATTCATTGACACCCAGACAATTAGATGAGAAATATTAGTTGGATCTTCAAGTAAAACGTGAAGTGCTGACCTCTGATCAGACGTTGATGTCGAGTCCATAGACAGCCAGAATGTTGAAGGTCAACTCCAAATACCCATCTATTTGGAGGAAGAAATTTGGAAGGGCAATGGTGAAGATGGGTGAAATAGATGTGTTGACAGGGTTGCAGGGGAAGATCAAGAAAAATTATCGGATTGTCAACTAACCAAACTCAAACGGAAGCGAAGGAACTGTGAAAACGGACATGCCAGAGCCAACTATGATTCATTGCAACTATCTTATGTTTATTTTCCAAGTAGGGTGAAATTGCAATTTCACTAATGTGCATTACTAGTATAGTATTGTTTATTTTATAAACTAGCATTTGCACCAGATGTTGCAAAGGAAACGTCGTAAGGCATAAATTCGAGAAGCATTGTGACCTATAAAGAATCATTGAAGATGAAAATTAGTAGGTGAAGGGTAAAGAGCTAGTACCCAATGCTCAATGCATTAAATAGGGCTTGTTCTTTTTGAAACATTTTGGCTTTGACATTTGGCCAAAAAAAACTTCTCATTTTTAGCAGGCTATGGAATGGCTTCAACTAGAAGGAGACAATATTGGATACTATTGCAGGTATTGAGGAGCAGAATGTTGTCCTCCTTAGTAAGATGAATAAGGGAAACAAGAAAAGAGGAACTATGAAGCGTTGAAAAGGGAAGAAAGAGAAGCCAAGTTCTTGTAACCAAGGAAAGAAGGACTTGAGCCACATCAAGTGCTTCCAGTGTCAAAAATTTGGGCACTTTTCTTCCAATGTCATCAAAAGAAGCGGAAAGAGATTATAATTTGAGAAAGAGATGAGGCAAGTAAGAATTACCAAGGTCCAATAATTGTTAATTACACCGAATAGAGGGGACTTCTAAAAGCATGAATGGCTCTCGTGTTTCTATCTGTTGGAGGAGAAGAAATAGAGAGGTACAGCCAAACCTTGCTACTATTTCTTAAGGAACTGCAGAATTTGACGAAACTCTCCACCATACTTCCACCATATTTGGCAACAAAAAATCCGATTAAGGTATGCATTATAGTTCGAAAAATTTCACTCTTTTTGTGACTGCATTGGATGTCGAGGGCTTAGATTTTGGGAAGCTTCGACTTGATCTCAGCAAACGGCTTCCAGAATTTATAGCCGATGATAGAGAGAATGCAAAGCCCAGAAGCTAGACTGCAAGTTTTAAGCTTGCAGGTAAGGTTAAAGGATGAACTTTAATTGTGACATTCTATTATATGATCCTAAACAAGGAGTTGTGTCAATTGCCAAAAAGTGTTGGTGATGTACATTTTTGTGACAGATTATCAAAGAAATCTATAAGTCCATCAATATGTGCATTAGGAGGTCATGTATCTGACTCCATATCTGTACCCAAGACAAATCATGAAAATATAACTGATTTAAGCCTAGAAGACTCTGTTAATGAGAGCCCTTCTACAATTAGCGTGCAAGCTCAACCGTCAGAAGATGTGAAGGGGTCCAGTTTGGCATCCTTGTTTTCTCTTGAAGCAAAATGCAGCTTATTCCCTCTAGTCAGTCATCGGGATTGATATATTTGTATTTTTAGAGAGGCTGCTTCGAAGAATGATAATAAAGTTGTTAGTCTAGAGGATGATATTGAGTTCACAGTTGTTGAGAAGGGGGTGGAGATGAGCAGTGGCAATCTGTCAGAATTACTGGATGGAAATAATAGTTGTGAGGTGAATAGTTTGACATCTAGAGAAGGGGATAGTAGGATGGAGAATGACACAAGTGTCTCACAGGTTCAACAATCAGTTTCTGTTGATTGCTGTTTGGAGAAGAATGGTGACGCTCATGTGTCTCATGAGCATAAACAAGAAAGACACAACAATTTGGAAAAGGCTTCTAGTAGAGATGATGATGATTTGGTTGAGAGTGAATTCCTCAATATGCTTTATAAAGATCATATTTTGTTTTGTTTAGGCGCTGTAAGTGAAACATGCTCTACCAATGTTTACCTTTTTCTTTAAACTTATTGTAGACAGATTTGAAGATGTCTTTCCTGGTCTGTTGAAGATGTATGATATATGAATCATCTATAAGCACAATGAATATTCATCGAAGACATGTTGCTTCAAAGACTCATGTGTTCCTGAAGATGCTTCTAGGTTCAAACTGACTTCCAAACAGTGAATTAAGTTTTTTAGTCTCAAACAATTGAATCGTTTTTTTTTTTTTGCTACAGACTTTAAATTTTGGACTAGAATTGATAAGATTTGATCGTATTTAAATTTCAATACAGAATATCAATTGTACATTTGAATATTCTTCATCAAATCATACATTCAACAGTTCTAACAATCAATGACCATAGATCAATGAGCTTTACAAGGAGTAAAATAGTGCTTTTATTAGATTTGTATCAAGAGAAATTATTTTGGACTATCTAGAAGTATCTTGGATTTTGGTTTTGGTCTTATATATCTTATCAATTGAAGCTACTTCTCAGATAAGACTACAATTTTGATTGTCTTTGCCATATCCACACTGCTTAATTTAAATGTTGGCAAACAAACTAGACATTTGATATTATATTAAATCATCTACTGAAATTATTCCATGCTAACCTTAGTGCATTGATCAAGCCTTAGAAACTCTCCAAATCTTTCCCAATTCCAATCTCAACATCACTGATTACCTCCTGTTTCTTTTTGCAGCAGAGGATGTAAAAAATCCCACTAAGTTCATCACTTGTCTACCAGGGATCCTGCCACTCTTGCCAAAAGATCTTCGTTCTTTTTATCGAGAGGAATACTCGTCTGATCTCATATTTCATACACAAGTTTATGAAAGCAAAATCCAGAGTCAGGAATCTTCCCACTAGTAAAATAGCATGACTTCTGCTGGGTCAAACTAGACACGATTTTTTGCTGCAATAAATATGTTGTAGCCTTTGGAACAATTTGTTTACATTGTGTATTGAACCTGTAATATGTATAGATAAATCATTTGTCTAGGACTTCTCTGCTAAGATTGAAAATATTTATTTTCCATTTAAATGAAAATTTCTATGATTTTAAAGTTGTTAACACTAATTTCTTTGCTTAATGCGAAGAAAAGATGGAAGAAGATAAAAAAATAAAGTAATCAGTTGAAGTTTCTTTAATGATTTGCTGAAGACTATAATTGAGTAGCATTTATGTAAATGAAACCTCTTTAGTTAAACTTGCCTTGCTAGCAATCACACGCTACAGTGAGAACATGGGTACTGAATAGGCAAAAAGTAAGTTGAATTCCTGTGATAGACTGGAAAGCAGACATAACCCAGAATTCCCAACTCTAAATTCATAATGACTGATTTCGTTCCTCTTTCTTCAGACTAACCATTATGGTTTGTGTTGGGGGACATACACTATCCCAAGGACTTCTATAGGTAGGCTTCTTTAAAAGAAGTGACCATGAAATTGAACAAATTTGTACCTCAAGCCTTAAAACTATAAACAAATCATGTACCTTTTGCTTTCAACATATCGTAGATAGATCTAAAGATGCCTTTTCTAGTCTACTGAAGATGTATGATATATGAATAGTCTATAAGCACAATGAATAATCATCAAAGATGTGCTGCTTCAAAGACTCATGTGTTCCTGAAGATGCTTCTAGGTTCAAACTGACTTCCAAACAATGAATTAAGTTTTTTAGTCTCAAACAGTTGAATATTGTTAATTCGTTTCTGCTATAGACTTCAAATTTTGGACTAGAATTGATAAGATGTGATAGTATTTAAATTTCAATACAAAATACCAATTGTACATTTGAATATTCTTCATCAAATCATACATTCAACAGTTCCCACAATCAATGACCATAGATCAATGCGCTTTACAAGGAGTAAAATAGTGCTTTGATCAGATTTGCATCAAGAGAAATTATTTTGGACTATCTAGAAGTATCTTGGATTTTGGTTTTGGTCTTATATATTTTATCAACCGAAGCTACTTCTCAGATGAGACTACAATTTTGATTATCTTCAAAGCTCAAATTACGTAACACAAGTCAATGGTGTGCATACAATAAACTTCTAGACCTGTGTCTATAGTCATTAAACCTCAGCAAACAAGACCAACAGCTACCACAAACTCAAAAGAAAGGTTAAATCATTTCACAGGGTTTAAATTATAATGTAATAAACTTGAAGAGAAAAAATTTAAGTATAATTAGGGTGAGACCAAGCTAAATGATTGAGGCCAAATATGCTTCTCTGTATTTTGTTTAAAACACAAGGTCATAGGCTTGCTTCAAGATCAGATCTGAGTATATGATAATGCAAGGAGAGAGAGAGTTAATTGTCACAAATCTTACATCGGATAAGTGTCCTGAGTTTATTTTTGGACTATTAGTTAGGGTTACACCAAATTTATTCTATATGCCGCAGAAAGGAAGCACAAATAATGGCCTTCAGATCTCTCTTAGAGAACCCTTTTAAAAATTAGAAACCTCTTCAGTTAAACTTGTATTGCTGGCAATCACACACTAGAGTAAGACTTGGGCACCTCAGCTAAAAGTGTTGTCTCATCTGTCTGTGGGGGGGTTCTTAACCCACAATGATTAGAACTCCACCATTGAAAGCATCAACATGGGTGTTCCCATGATTGGGTGGCCCTACTAATTAGAACAATTTCTCAACTACAGGTTTTCAAGGGATATATGGAAAGTAGGCATGGATTTAGAGGGTAAAGCTGATGAAAATGGTTTGGTGAAGTCTGCTGAGATAGAGAAAGTGGTGAGAAGGGTCATGCAAGGATATGAAGGGAGGGAATTAAGGAAGAATGTTGCCAAACTCAGGGAAGCTGCAATCAAGGCAGTGACGCCCAGTGGTTCCTCACAAACTAATATTGACACATTTGTTGAGCGCATCAGGAATCTTTCCCACCAACAAAATAGCATGACTTCTGCTGGGTCAAACTAGTGACAATTTTTTGCTGCAATAAGTTTGAATGGGCCAAGAAACAAGATCCTTGAGGCTTAAACACCACAGACAAGAAACAGGGTTTTGGTCTCATAAATTTGCAAAGGGTGTTTTGGTAGAGGGATGACTAGTGGATCCATTTCCTTGGTTGAATCATAAAAACCCATGAGTGATTATAGACACTATATCTCAGATGTTCTGCAGTAATTTCAGGAAGCAGGGTCTGATTGAAAGAAGATCATAAATCTGCACAAGCTACTTTCCAAACTATTACAGTTAGCAGGGTTGATGTGCAAAGGGTGATACAAGTGAGCTTTCAAAGCCTACCTCATTGACATTTTTCCATGTTTAGTAACATAATAACACGTTGAGGATTGATTTAGCACCCAGATCTCAATGCAATAATGGTACTGTTGGCAAATGGAAGGGCAAGATAAAAGGAAATAAAAATTCCAAGTTTACAAGCATGATCTACAACCTCCTCTAAGTTTGCTCGACTCGTTCCTATAACTGGAAATATCTCCTCTAAGTTTGCTTGGCTCGTTCCTATAATTGGAAATCTCTCGGTCAAGTTTTGAAGTAAAGCGATGAGTTTTAATGTGTTTTCCTTCAGTGCATTTTATGTCCAGAGGCCACATTCACTGTTTATAATTAGTTTCGTCTGTGAGGATCTCAGTAACATCAATTACCTAGATTAAAAACCATATAGGATAAAAGGAATTCCCACAAAGACAATTTTGATTCAAGTGAAGCAGCACTCTAACTGAGCACCAAACTTCTTTTGCACACCTATCACAGGCCAAACAACTAGGCCAGAGCTCCAAGGATCTTGCCACAAAATAGAAACTCGTTACAACGGAACCAAATATGGAACTGGGTGTCCTGTTTTCTATTCTAAAATGGGGAACAGAGATGATATGAGCACAGGGAAATCCCAGCTAAACGAATGGAATAACATGGTGGAGGTGTTGAATGAGACATTTCCTTAACCTGAAACCCTCTTTGGAAATGACAAGAAATCAGGAATCTAGAAGCAATAAGCAATTAGGAAACTTGCTAGATAGAAATGCAAATGAGAGGAGGGTTTCTGCCATGGCTGTCTAACTTCTGTCTACCTTCATTCTGCAACGCAAGCTTGTTGCAAGCCATGGCCGTCTAACTTCATTCTGCAACACAAGCCAATTGCAACCCATGGTCGTCTACCTTCACTTTGGACAAGTCATGGCCGTCTCCCTGTAGGGTTCGGAAGAAAAAGATGAAGGTTCGCTACTACAAGAAAAAGATGAAGTCTAGATTGTTATTATTTCAGTTATAACTATATTTGTGATTAACAGTGGAAAATGTTTTAGTCGTCTAACATCAGATCAGACAGGTCATAATAAGACAGGTAAGATTAGAGGAGGGTTGATTTCAAAGGGAAATGCTTTACAGCGTAAATATTTTTTTGATTTGGGAGGACGGTAAAATGTGGCTAGAATCCAGGAAAAATAATTTCAAAAAATCTTGTAGAGGCAGTGTTTGAATCATGTTTTTGATGGTGGAAATGGATTCAACACCATCAAAAATGTCTAACACACCTAAAATTTTGAAATTTAACAACTATGACTTGGATTTACAAAAATCCTCGAGCTAGTTAGATAAATATTTTAAAACTAACATATCCTAATGCATGTGAACGGGGAGGTTCATGTAGATCGAGATCATTATATTTTGTAGGAAACACATCATTTTATGATATATATATATATATATATATATATATATATATATATAATATATATATATATATATATATATATATATATATATATATATATATAGATATACATATACATACTAAAGATTACTATTAAATATTAGTTTTTCTGAAAAAGTAAGATTTTAGTTTTCAAGTAAGAATCACTATTAGTTTAGCATTAACCAAATCAAATTATAATGTTTAATTTTGAAAAATAATTAATTAATTTTCAAGATTACTAAAAAAACATTATTTTTTTAAACATTTGATTGGAACATAACTTGAAGGTCTTATTGAAGCGGTTGTACAATATAATGCCATATAGATAATTTCTTGACATATTTTATCCTAAATTTATGGATATAGTTGCAATATTCATGCTTGATTTTTAGATAGTTGTGTGGTGTTTTTTTATTCTTAAGTTTTTCAAGAAAAACATCTAAAAATAAAATTCTTGAAAATAGCCCATACTAAAGTATATAACATATTTATCATGTGTGACTTCCCACCACAATTTAAGCAAGTATTTGCATTAAAAAATGGTTAGGAATAAGATGTAAATAAATATACTTACAATGAGTTACTTCCCACCATTATATATGTTTACTTCAACCCTTATATAGGAGTAAAACTATAAATGTGTATGTTTACTAGTCACTACTACCTACCAAAATTTATGCGATTGCTTGTGCCTGTGGAAGCTATTAATTTATCCACTTTGTTGTAGCTAAATCTTGCACATACCGCACAAGTGCAGGAGGAGACATAGAAATCTCCCTAAGGATAAACTCTAGGTTTATTATAGACCAGTGTCTAGGACATCATAAATAGATGAGTGCATGAAAGGTTATATGTGAGGGGTTTGCAGCTTTCCAATTGTCACGTAAAAAGGTTATAGGAGGGGCTTGGTTCAATAAGCCTTCAATTAGGTAGATTCAAGCCAACTTATGGATCCAAATGCTGGGGGTATATTGGGGAAATCTCAAAGAGAAATGGCTTCTTCCACCGGTGGCCAACACACAGAAATGAGACAGCTTAAAATTGAAGTTGTAGGAATGGTGGAGAGGGGGAAAGGAAGGAGGAAATTTGATGCATAGGGATGTAACAACAGAATCCTAAGAATTAATGTTCCAGCAGAAAGTGGAACTCGATGGATAGGGTTGTAAACAACACAGAATCTTAAACCATGGTTTTCCAGTGAAATGATAGAAATATAGGAGTGCAAAAGAAGGTTTCAGATCAAACATGACATGGGTATCATTCTCTGCCAAAACCTAACGTAGATCTTGAATAATACATGTTCTATAGGTTAATCAAATGCACAAGTAAATTTGTAATTTTACAAGTACTACAATGCTAGTGAATAACACATATAGGTCTGTGATAAGCACAGTTATTGTCTTCTATAAGCAGCTAAGATAAATCCATAGATTGAAGAGGAGCCAATTGTGTTCATTTTACTATTTCAAAGGAAAAAAATACAGATGAAATGAGATTACTGAGAGGAACATGTTGCACGTTAATCATGCATTGAATGAAAAGGGAACTGCCATTTATCTCAAAGGGTCCAAATAACCACTCCATACATTCAACATGATATTACTGAAGTCCCCCATGAATAAGAAAATAGGACCAAAATGGCTTCTCAAAATTAAAACTGCTCGAGTGAGAAATTTTGGAACCTCTCTATAATATTTCTCACCACTATTTATAAGAAAGGGGGAGAGCTTGAGTTACAATCACAAAATCTCTAAGCCAGAGCACCAGTTGTCTGCTAGACTAGCTGTCTCGCCTAGTGTAAGGCTCTGCTACATAAAAATTACAATTGGGATCAAATCCCTTCTTGGAAATAGAATACTACAGAAAGTCAAAAGAAATAGGAGGAAGAGTGGAGGAAGGGGTCCTTTGTTGTCCCTATGAAAGCTACAAATCAGGTCCAATATCTACCAAATTGTACTTTCCATGCTACTTGGCCTGTTTACTGTCTAATTAAAATCAGGCCCAATCTCTGTCAAAGTGTACTTCCCATGCTGCTTGGCCGTTTACTGTCTATTCTCCCTTAAATTCCTTCGGAACTAACTCTGGAGGTGTGTAGCAGAATAGTTTTCTCATGAATGCACCCACATCTGGTTTGAATGTGTCACCCCCCATTATTTACTGTCAAAGCTATTGTCGGAACTGACTCTGTCATTTTAGCCTTTATTTCATTTGGCACTGACTCCTAGACTTGTGTCACAGTGGGCTTCTTTTGGATCATCCCATCCTGTGCTTTGAATGCACTTCCGGTTCTTCTTAGGACCATAATTGCCTACCCATCCACCCATTTAAATCTCTGTAAAACATTGCCAGAGCACCATGGCCATGGGACCTTATCCTTTAAGAATAATGTGAAACAGGGGAATTCTACCCTCCCCTTAAGCCCCCTTTCGTATAGCCCCACTTATGTTGTTCTTTTCATGTAACTAAGGGCTAAGACCAATGGCTTAAACTTCAGGGCTAAATCCTTCATACCAGTGTCTCGGAGCCTTTTTCCTTTATAACACAAAAACTCCTTTGATTGCCCCTTTCACCGCATCGGTCGATATACCGGACGTGAAATATTTTTAGATCATGCCGTAATAACTTATCACATTCGGTGGGGCTTTTTCCTTTGTTACTGGGAATCTCACATCTTGACGCTTGATATCCTTTTACCTTTAGCTTTTCCCCTTAACAGTTGTGATCGTTGATCTGTGGGGTGACATCATCACTGCCACGTGTCACCTTGTGAGTGGTGACATGTGTCACTCAGAAATGGCCCCATTTCACCCCTAAGAATTATGAAATTGAGTGACACGTGTCATCTGCAACGTCAACATTCGTACTGCCACATGTCCATCATACTGCCACATCATTGATGATGCCAGCTGCCATGTCAGCTCTAAGGATCAATCATATTGCATCACGTGGTCCCCAGGAAGAGAGAGAAAATGGCCTGCCCGACCTTGTTTTTGCATGGATTTCCTTTGTATTCGATTTTCAGCCCTTCCCAAAACTTTTATAATGTATTGCAGAATCACCCCACCCATCGTACGGTCTTGGAATGAGAACCCTATCGATCACCAATATTGCAGGATTGCGGGATGCAGGATTGCCCATCGCCGATATGTCATACCGCCATACCACCACATGGAAGAGAGAGAAGGGGGTGGCATGACCTTTGTTTTGTCGAGTATTTTCTTTCTTAACGATTTTCGGCCTCCCTAACGATTTACCAATATATCACAAGATTGAACCCCCTCAAGGTTTTGGAGTGTGTGGGATTGTTATGACTATGGGACTGTGGGGTGTGAGACCTGCAGGATGCGGGATCGCGGGGTCGTCGATATGTGATTTCTGAGATGGGACATGCAAGATATGAGATTGCGGGATGTGGGACTTCGGGGCCCTCCAATGTGATTTTCCTTTATCCTTTAGTGTTTTTTATTGGTTTTCTGGGCTTTCCAAAAGCAATCTGCAACAGGCTCTAACTTCTGATCTGTGAGTGGTTTTTTGGACTTATTTATACCATTGGAAAGCTCGTTCCGAGCACTATACAATGGGGAGGGCCTCATTTATCCTTGAGAGCTTTTGTGGCTCAAAATTTAGCATAAAACTTCACTTATATTTGGCATATGAAGCAACTGATGACTGATAAAGCAGTGAGTGACAACATTGGCTCCTACTGGGGACAATGCCTTGCTGGCAAGGTGTTGAGAACCCGCAGACTAGTATCCTTCACCATTGGGCATAGATTCAATAATATTTGAATCTTTGTAACCAACAAAATCTCCATTGGACTTTTTTCCTCAATCTAAAATGCAAAAGTAAAAATTCTAACAACTGGAAAGTAAATATTGCGCTAGTGAGTTTATTTATGTACATTCTTATAGAGGGAACTTAATTTAGCTAAGCGTGTTCAACCCTTCAATGGAGCCAGGCCAGCATTATAGTACTTCACCATATGCCTTTACACTGTGGAAAACCAAAAATTAAAATGAGAATGTACCATACAAAAAAATCGAACAAGGGACCTGATACATGCTCTTGAAATGGCCTCTGGTGCTAACTTAAGAATAGGCTCATGTACTCAGCCACATGGTCATGGAATAGACAAGGGATATTTGCAGCAACCTCTTCTTCACATACAGTCTCCTGACCGATGTATTTTTCATCATGGCAGCCACAAAAAATATTCAACTCCTCAAATTTGGCTTTGAACTCTTCTAGAAAAACTTGTTGTTGGGAGCTGGCTCCCCACTTGCTGGTAAATAGCTCCTTCTATACCTCCACGGCCATTTCCTTCTCCTCTAAATAATATGAATTAAAAACTAGAGGAGATCCTTGATCCCACTCTCCATGTGAAAGATATGCATCATGGACAGGAACCTCTTTGTTGACCTCATGATGGGCCTCTTCCTCTTTTTCAGCTTCCCATAATTGAGAGTGAGGTAGCTCTACCTCACTTGACTCTCCATCATAGTCATATTCATTAGAAGAAAGGGAAACATCAAAATCAACTAAATAAACCCTTTGAGAGTTTATTTGCAGCTTAGTGGTGTTTTCTTCTTCTCTTTCTTCCTCATGGGGTGATGCATCTTGACGTGAGTGGATATATTCTTGGAATGGGCTCTCACATATATCACCAGCAGGGTCATTAACCTCGAGAATGTCTTCATCATTAAGTGGTGTGCAACAATCTTCAAATAAAGCATTCGATGGGTATAATTCTCTACAATAGTGATTGAAAGCTTTATGAAAACTTATTAGGGAAGATATGCTGCCACAAGGCAGTGTTTTGCACCAGACTCTAGCACCTTCTTCTAATGAATACATAAACATATTCATTTGTACATCTTTAAGAGAAATACCTTGTTTCTCCATGCATTCAGGAAAATCTTTAAGGTGTTGGTCAGGTCTTCTCTCTATGTTCCCACTGAATTTAGGAATGTAGGTTTTAACCCCGTATAGAATTTACCTGCATACGAATTCTAAAATGTAGAAAATAAACAATGCGAGAGCATAACACATAAAACACATATACATAGCGATTTGCCCCTGGATCCCAAAACCAGGAATACCAGCTTTATTTTTCATTATGTTCCTTTCAACATTACAATACATATACATACATGCTGAAGCATCTAATACCATGGACCGAAAACCATCACGCCCAAAACCATGTGCGAAAACGATGCACAAAACCATAGGTAGGTCCACCCACCTAATAAAGGGTCCAAAAAAAAATTCCTTGGGGCGCTGCTTCAGACCCCGTAGAAGGGAGCTAACTGCTCCTCTCAAACCCCCTATGACCCCCTCGATGCACACTCAGTGCAATGAAGGGGGGGCTCCCCGCCCCCCCGCCCCCCCAATCCCCCGGTTAACTGGGATAGCTAGTCGTGGAAAAATATAACACAACCCAACATTCTCCCACTTGTTGTTTTCTTTCCACAAGGGGCCACAGGAGAGCTTAGCCATTTATCCAACCCTGTAATGCCCATTGTCTCTCTACACCAATAGAACTTCTCATAGCTCACATATTTTGTCAATGCATCTGCAGTATTCTTCAAAGTGTCCAACTTTACCAGCAACACCTTTTTGTCTTCTATCATAACCCTCACAAAGTGTTTTTGAGCATCAATGTGCTTTGTCTTTGAATGATAAGCAGGGTTCTTTGCCAAGAAAATTGCACTTTGGCTGTCACAGTCTATCCTTATAGCTCCCTATACTAACCCCATACTTGAACAAAATCTCTGCAACCAAACTGATTCCTTGCTTGCATGAGTGGTTGCCATGTATTTTTCCTTTGTAGTTGATAGTGCCACTATAGATTTTTTCTTACTCATCCAACTGACTGTACCTCCAAATAGGTTAAACACATACCCACTTGTAGATCTTCTCTGATCCAGATCTCCACCCCAGTCTGCATCAACAAAGCCATGAATATCCAACACTCTATCCAATCCTAGTCTTCCTTAGTAGCACAAACCATAATCACCAGTGCCACGAAAATACCTGAAAACCCGCTTCACTGTTGTCCAATGCTCCTTCCCTCGTTTTGACATAAACCTACTCAATACACTCACTACATGTGCAATGTCTAGTCTAGTACAGACCATCGCATATATCAGGCTACTAATTACACTTGCATATGGAACATAGGACATGTCCTCTTCCTCTTCTTGTGTCTTAGGACATTGTTCAATAGATAACTTCACACCTACAGGAATAGGAACCTTCACTGGTTTACTATCTTGCACATTAAACCTCTGCAGTATTATCTCAACATACTTCCTCTCGTTTAACCAGAGCTTACTCTTTGCCCAATCTCTTTTAATTTCCATTCCCAAAATATAGTTTGCAGCACAAAGATCTTTCATGTCGAATTTTGAGGACAATTGGTTCTTCAAATCCTAGATAATTTCTTTGTCATTTCCAACCAGACCCATATCATCCACATACAAGACTAGATAAATAACACAGTTACCAATTAATTTAAAATGCACACATGATCTACTTTTCTTCTGGTGAAGCCAAGTGCCCGTATAAATGTATCAAATTTCTGATACCACATCCTTGGTGACTATTTTAACCCATACAAATACTTTTTTAACTTGCATACCAATTCTTTCTTACCCTTCACCGCAAAGCCTTCAAGTTGCTTCATGTAGATTTCTTCTTCCAGATCCCCGTGAAGAAATTTTGTCTTCGCATCCATCTATTCTACCTCAAAATCAAAAGCAACAACAACACATAAAAGTAATCTAATAGAAGCTACCTTGGCAATAGGAGAAAAAATATCACCAAAATCAATTCCGGAACCTGGGAATAACCTTTTGCTACCAACCTAGCTTTGTATTTCTCCACCTTTCCTTCTGCATTTGTCTTCTTCTTGAACACCCATTTGTTGCCAATGGGTTTCCTTCCAACAGACAACTCCACCAGATCCCAAGCCTCCTTTTTGTGCAAAGATGTCATTTCATCAACCATGGCCTCTTTCCAGAGTTTGCCATCCTCTAAATCTACTTCTTCCTTCACAGTTATGGGATCATCATCAATAATAGATAAAGAAAAATTTGAACAGAAAGAAAATGGACTATACCTTTTTCGCTGCCTTCTTTCTCGAACTGATCTTCTCACAACCAGATTTTGTAGATCTTCATCTTCTAATTCCTCTTCTGTTATAGAGTCTGATTCTTCCTCCTTTAGCTGAAACTCTATCTTCTCAGGTTCCTTTGATTGAAATTCACGTTTAATAACATCTTTCACCTCTCTGAACACCACATCTCAACTGTACACAACCTTCCTTGTTACTGGGTTCCAAAGTTTATAACCCTTTAAGCCATTCTTATACCCAATAAAGATGCACATTTTAGATTTACTATCCAACTTTGTTCTTTTCTCCTTCGGAACATGTACATATGCATCAAATCCAAATACCCTCAGATGTGAAAGAGAGGGTTTCTTACCAGTCCATACCTCTTGTGGAGTCTTATCCTCCAACGTTGATGAAGGTGATCAGCTGACCAGGTAACATGCTGTCTCCACCGCCTCTGCCCAGAATTCTTGTCCTAACCCAGCACCACTTAGCATGCTTTTTTCCCTTTCCATCAACGTCTTGTTCATTCCTTCTGCAACTCCATTTTTCTCAGGTGTGTATGGAGTAGTTTTCTGCCATGCTATACCACACTTCTTAGAGAATTCTTCAAATTCCTTCTTGCAAAACTTTCCACCATTATCTGTTCTCAGCACCTTTATCTTCTTCTCTATCTGGTTTTCCACCAGAGCCTTAAATTCTTTAAACCTGTCAAAGATTTCAGATTTCTTCTTAAGGAAATATATCCATGTATTCCTTAAGAAGTCATCTATAAATGATACATAGTACATAGACTTACCCAATGATGGAACCTTCGGAGGTCCAAACACATCACTGTGCACAAGTTCTAATATTTGTTTCGCCCTCTTACCACCAAAGGGAAACTCACCCAATTGTGCTTCCCATATACACAATTTTCACATAAATCAAAATTCAGATAGCTATTAGTCATACCTTCTACCATACCTTTACCATGAAGTATTCGAAGGCCCTTCTCTCCAATATGTCCAAGCCTTTGATACCATAGCGTGGTCTTTTCTCCAGAGACCACTAGATTTTTTGCTCCACTTTCAGGAACCACATAATTTTTGCACCCATCAACAACAATGCTACCTTGGAGATTGTATAGAGTTCCAATCCGAACTGCCTGCATCAATACTAGTGCTCCCAAACCATCTTGCATGTATCCTTCTCGAACACTATTTTTACACTTGCATCATCCATCTTGCTTACATAAATCAAATTTTTGGCTAATGCAGGAATATGAAGAGCACCTGGAAGTGTTCTAATCCTTCCACCTTGAAAATTCAACTTAACTTTTCTACGACTAATGATTTTGGATTTCCTATCATCCCCCAAGAGGACATCACCACCATCATATTTCTGATACTCACAAAACTACTTTCTATGGGGAGTAAAGTGAAAGGATGCACCTGAGTCAATCAACCATGCCTCATGATCTACATGTGTACTTGAAGAAGCCAAGTACACATCCCCACTTTCATCTAAGGTGGTTTTCACCTCTCAGAAGGGGCATCATCAGATCCCTTTTCTTTGTTAAGAGCTTTAGATTTACAGTCCCTTTTATAGTTCTCTTCCTTTCTGCATTTCTAGCACACCTTTATAGGTTTTCCTGGAGATTTAGATCTCCCTCTAGATTCAGATCTCCCACTCGATGACTTATTTTTGTTTCTGTTTTGGGACCTTCCTCATGTAGACAAGGCATCGCCATTCTGGCTCTCCATATTTTTCTGTCTCATCTCCTCCATCAGCAAGGATGAGACTATTTCATCA
This sequence comes from Pinus tabuliformis, assembly GCA_031772625.1. Taxonomy (NCBI): domain Eukaryota; kingdom Viridiplantae; phylum Streptophyta; class Pinopsida; order Pinales; family Pinaceae; genus Pinus; species Pinus tabuliformis. Next base: position 90,007,601 of record CM062817.1, read on the forward strand.
AACTGTAAGGTAGTTGCATTGCTACCTATTGCAATAACCAGACTTTCCCACGAATCTGGTAGAGAACACAACAAACTAATGCACTTATCTTCATCTGAATTTTTAATATCAACAGACAATAACTGGCTTACCATAGTATTAAATGTATTAAGATGCTCTGTCACCGAGTCTCCATATTTCATCCTTAGGATATACATCTTTTTTCATAGGAACAGTTTATTCACCAGAGACTTAGATTGGTACAAAGTCCCTAACTTGTCCCACAAAGCCTTCGTTGTAGCTTCCCCTGATACATTCAGTAATACTGAATCTGAGACACACAATTGTCTTGTGCTCTTTTCCTTCCTATCCAATTTCTTGCATTCTTCATCGAACACTCTTGTTGGTTTAGTACCCAGATCTACCATGATCCACTGATCTTTATCCACCAACAGATCCTCCATCTTGAGTTTCCACAACTAAAAAATCTTAGCATTAAATTTCTCGATCTCTATCTTTCCACTAATCACCATCTTCTTTCACCACCAGAGTCGATCCCATAGATCTCCCACTGAATAGGGTCTACCACACGCCCAAGAAAAACCCCTCAGAAACAAAGGCGTCCCCTTGAAGCCAAAACAACTCTGATACCAAATGTAGGTTTTAAACCCGTACTAAAATTACTTGCATACAAATTCTAAAACACAAAAAATAAACAATGCGAGAGCATAAATCCCAAAATCAGAACTACTAGATTTATTTTTCATTATGATCCTTTCAGTGTTACAATACATATATATACATGCCAAAGCATCCAATACCATGGACTAAAAACCATCACACCCAAAACCATGCACAAAACCATAGGTAGGTTTGCTATGTAAATATATATCACACACACAAACAATGTTGTAAGCAATGTCACGCAAGTGTCGTCACAGTCGTCCGAAGGTCTATCTGAAGTGTCACACTTGTCGCATTCACCATTAGGCAGTCCCGCAGTTAGTCACACTAAGACAGGTTGTCTTATTGGTTTGAAGTGTCTTTTCATTGAGTCATGTTGAGTGTGTGTTTGCAAAGTCATGTATACGTGAGCTCACTCGCTCACACACTTAACCAATTTACTGAAGATCTATCAAACGGACCACCCTCCATCAACCAGACCTTCAGTGAGCTGCACTATGCAGTCTCAGCCCTTAGTGGCCAAGAAATGTTTCCCAGAATTTCACAGAGCTTGAGGCTGCCTCTAGGTAGTATGCACTACATGATCCTAGAATCAACCTGGATGACTGTCACCTAGAACAGTGAAATTTTTCTCCAAGAAGCTATCTCAATTTGCGCTTCCCTCAAGCCTATCCATAATGCCTTCCGCTGGTCAACCAGAGAATTTGACTAAGTAGTAACCCCGGGCTTCACTCCATAAAATTGGGCAAACGATGTCAGCATGCTTGCCTCCGCTGATTGAAGAAATTGCGCAAACAAGAGGGGCATGCACGAGTTTTCTTTCATTGTACTATCTCTAAAAATTGTATAGTTTTGTCAGTCAGTCCCCCTGCCAACCGGCCTGCTGCTTCTCCTTAAAAGTTACGCATTTTTCTTGGACTGTCCACTAGCTTCCTAACACCCCGCCTAACCCAGAAAATGTGAAGACATGTCCTGGATGACTCCCTCCCAGTTTTCTGCAGTTTTGGCTAGCAATCTCTCATAGCCCGCTCTGAGCCTCCTCTAAAAATAGGTGCAGTTTTCACTGCCAGTCATCCCTGCTCCTCGCACTACCTTCCGAAGAAAAATTGCGAACCTCTGCCTTCCAGCTGAGTGAGATCCCATAAAATTTCACTGCTGTTATGGACTACTCAACCTAGCTTCCTAGTGACATCTGTGCAATTTTTCTGGATAGTGCCTTGGAGCCCCGCATCCTAACATGAAATGTTCTTTTCACAGTTTCAGAGCCTTGTCCTCTCTCATGGTCACCTGAACCCGAAAGCAAAGGTTGATGCATCATGGAAGACCAGGTGATTTTTGGATTTAATGTCATCTCATCATGAGTGATTACAAATACAGGTACATAAATAAGACATGGTGTGATGACGAATGGGATGAACAAGGAGCACCTGCTAGAATAATTGCTCATGGTTGGACAAACACACAAAGCATACCAAGTAGCAAGCAAAGGAGACATATGCACATGCATGAACCATCAAGCGAAAACCAAGACCATTAGAGACTCCATGCACTTTTCCATGTAGATTTGAAGCTATGGTACACCACGGGCACACTCATCACTTAGCAACACAACAGGTCGACATGAACAACATAGCCATCATGTGCATACCAACAGTGTCATGTTGAGTTGTGTCATGAGTCACCTCAGCCACAGTACTACTTTAGGTCATAACTGTGTAATCAATGTAATGTAACATGGAAGTATACTTAGCAACACAACAGGTCGACATGAACAACATAGCCATCATATGCATACCAACAGTGTCATGTTGAGTTGTGTCATGAGTCACCTCAGCCACATTACTACTTTGGGTCATAACTATGTAATCAATGTAATGTAACATGGAAGTACAATATACCCACGGATGAATTCAAAGAGTCATGTAATTCGGAGAGTCATGTAAGTCGAATAGTCATGAGGGAAGTCAAACAGTCATAAGGGTCAATTTCACCCTTCACTGCATATACCCCTCATTTGTACATGCAAAGGAATTTTCATCTTGGCTCCTTTCACATAGCCTTGAGAGTCTGCAATCTTTTCTTTATCGAGCGACCAGTGGCTCCAACACCCTGCTATTGGGGTTAGTGATGTATAGTGTACGGATGTGTCTAGGAACTTTCACTTAATTCAGAAGCCTGTTGACAGGACAACACGTTTTCACACATGTATTGTATTCATTTGTAAGACTATTCTTTATACGCTTTTAATGCATGTTTCTTTAACCTATACTAAGATAGTTGAACTATTTCGGTTGTTTTAGTGCATATGCTGTTGGAAATGTGTTGCATCAGTTATTAGCATTGTCTTGCCCTTGTTGACTATTTTGCTGGACACTCGACATATTCATTCTTGTAAACTTGTTATAATGCCCGTTGCACTCATGTGGACTATTCCACTGGGTGTTGTATGTCCTATCTGTTCACTTTGTGTTTGTGACTGCTGCATCTGTGTGGACTACTCTGCCGAAATTTGTGCATGTCGTGCTGTGTTGTGTGTCTCTAACAGAGTTGGGACTATTCCCTTTTGACTTGAGCCTCACTCTCACCCTCTCCCTCTATAGTGAAAGAGCTTTAACACAAGCGACACTAAGAACTCGCCAGGCACACAAACCTTGTTGTTTGAAGACTAAGTATACCACTCTCATGTGCTGACAAGCAAGAGCTAAAGAATATCTTTAGATAATGGCAACCGGACCATCATACAGATGGGACTCCTACAACAAACGATGTGAGGTCTAGTTGGGACTTCATATCGGGGAGAACCCCTGAATGTTGGAAGGTATAGCACTGTAAACACACTGTTTATCTACTCATGCATTAAAGCACTCCATCTCGGGTCACATGCACCAAGTGAACACTCTCTTGGTGATATGCTCTATGGAGGATAAGCCCCTCCCACAATGGCTCCATCGCTTCTCACCTCATGATATAGCCATAAGAGTTAAAACATTCAGCAGGGCTTGGTGCTTATCCCCTAGCTCCCTCCCTTCTGGTTACATGATTTTCATGTGACCGAAGATGAACAACTATGGAAGTGAACTCTTGAACAAGCGTAAACACCATTTTCATAGTCTACACAACAATCCACCCCTTGAGCCTTCATCATGATTTTGGTGAATAACCTATTCACTGGAATGATATATATATATATATATATATATATATATATATATATATATATATATATATATATATATATATATATACATATATATATATATATATATATATATATATATATATATATATATATATATACATATACATATATATATATATATATATATATATACATATATATATATATATATATATATATATATATATGTATATACATATATATATACATATATATATATATATATACATATATATATATATATATATATAGATAGATAGATAGATATCGTCAAGCATATTAAATAATTGGTTAATGTTATCAAGAGTGGATAGGGTAGTAAAATAATCTCGAACTAACTCATCCTACAAACATACATACATACATACAACACACACACACACACACACACATAAACATGAATTCCATTCACCCGAGACTATGACTTAGAAACTAAGAACCATTGGACTCAAAAAATTTCTTGCAGTCAATTAATTAATTAGCAAAGGTCATCCACCCCTTCACACATAGTCACATAGACCAACATGCAAACTTAGGAAGATCACATGAACAACCTTTATTGGAGCAAGAAATTTGAAACCATTTCTATCTAGAAACTCCACAAGAAAATGAAGCACTCCATAAATCTTGTAGATAAAATAGTATCATTGTTGTTCATACAGGAAACCACACACTTATAATTAACATAGTATTGTTTGAAAACAATAAACAAAGACAATTTTAGGCACACACACAACATGGTACTCAACCACAAGGCTACTCTTGGTGGTTCAACAACCCTTACAAGCACTTGAGTGACTCTTCCCAAACCAACAGGTCCATTAGTCCATAAGCTTCCAGTGGGTTCTTTATCCTTACAAGAAAGTTTCTTCCCTCTATAATGATTTCACCCAACAAGTCTCTGTGATGGTTATTTAGGTAGTTTCTATCTCTCCAAAGCTTCAATTCTATGAGATCTAATCACAACTCTCTATATTTTCTTACCTCCAACCTTGGCAAAATTTTCTTATAAAATTATCATTGTGTCCTCTCTCTCTTATTGTCTGTGCATATTCACAAGACGATAATTAGAATGCATTCTCCCTTCCATTGTCTATGTGTGAGAGAGAACCATGGTAGAGTATCCTCTTCACTACCTAGCATCCAATTACCCCAAACCAACTAACTTTCTATCCTTTTCCCATATCCATGCAAGTTAACTATCTAATACAATCAATCCATCCTACCTTTAATATTGTATCCTCTTCTTGCTTGTTGTTAGAGCTAAAGGACACATGGGCCTATTGATGCCTCATTTACACACCTAATTTAGTGTGGAAAAAATCCTCAACCCCACAAGTTAATCTTGGTGGCCAACCAAGAGAAGGGGTTGTCACCTAATCCCAACTTCTTGTTAAATCTCTCTCCTAGTTAAGCTAAGGGGGGTGGTCCCTAAACAAGGTTAATGAAGTGAAATGTGGGATTCTGGGAGACTAAGGTGAATGGAGATACTTACCAAAGATAATTTGATTTGAAAATGTAAATGAGCATATATATATATATGAGAAATATCAGTTGATATATTCGAAAGACAAGAAGTATTGACCAATGCTTAATCAAATAATTTCTCAAAGTAAATGACAAGTGTTTGCTCAAATGGAAATTAAAATACAATGATATGGAATCCTAAAAAACTAGTGTTAGATCAAGAATGGAAAATAAATAACACTTGCAAATATAAGAGGAAATTGTATTATAATGAAAATTACCAAGTAGCACTACAACAAAACCAGCGATTTGCGCCAGATTTTAGTGCATTTTTTTTGTAATTGTGATGAGCAACCTGGCGCTAAATCTGGCTCTATTGTACAATTTTTAAAGCGTCCTTTTTTGCACCTGATTTTGCATCCTTTTTCACGCTAGATTTTGCATCATTTTTTACACCAAACTATGCATCATTTTTTGCGTCAAATTTTGAACCAAGATTTGCATCTTATTTTATGACAGGTTTTGCTTCTAGTTTTGTGTCATTTTTTGCATCTATTTTTCATTCTCTTTTGCTTCCTATTTTGTGTCATTCTTTGCTTCCATTTTTGCACCATCATTTGCATCAAGTTTACACTGTATTTTGAATCCAATTTAACGTCTTTTTATGCATCCATTTTGTGTCAGTTTTTGCATCTAGTCTTACGCCAAGTTTTGTATCTAGTCTTACACTAGTTTTTGCTTCTATTTTTGCACCAGCTTTGGTGCCTATCTTTGCACCATGTGTTGAATTTGATTTAGCACCAAATTTTGCATCCATTTTTGTGCCCATTTTTGCATCTTTTTTTGGACCATTTTTTACATCCACATTTATGTTTGATTTGTCTCCATTTTTCCCATCTCATTTTGCACCATATTTTGCGTCATTTGTTTCATCCAAATTTGCATCATTTTTAACACCATCTCTTGCATCTAATGTTACATCATTTTGAGCATCCAAATTTGCATTTATATTTGCATCTTATGTTGAGTCATGTGTTGTGTCCACCTTTGCATCTTATTTTGTGTCTAATGGTACATTCAATTTAGAGCCATTTTTTACGTCTACTTTTGTATTTGTTTTTGCACCAAGTTTTGCATCCAATTTTAAGCTATTTTATGCCCCTTTTTGCACCATTTTTTTATGTCTACTTGTGTCCAATGTTGCACCATTATTTACACCGACTTTTTCATCCAATTTTGCACTTTTTTGGTGTCTAGTTTTACATCGTTTTCACCATCCAAATTTGCATCTTTTTTTGCCTCATTTTGTGTCCACATTTGCATATAATTTTGTGTCTGAGTTCGAGCCTAAATTTGCATGTGATTAGGAATCATTTTTTACATCCAATATGGCATCCTTGGTTTCACCTTTTTTCAGCCCCATTTTGCATCTTGTTTTATGTCTTTTCTTACATCTTTTTTTTTTCCTTTTTTGCACCCAAGTTTGCATCCCAAATTTACACCATTATTTGCATCATCATTTGGCATATTAATTTGTAACATTTTTTGCTTCTTTTTAACGCTCAACTTTGCATCTCATTTTACATCTAGTTGTTGTCTTTTTTTGCATCTAATTTGGTGCCCATTTATGTGTCCTTGTTTTTGCCCAATTTGATATCCTTTTGTATGCCATGTTTTGTTCCCTTCTTTGTGTCAACTATTGCACAATTTTTCACTTCTAATTTAAAACACTTTGTATGTCAATTGTTTGCATTTTGTATTAATTCCTAGTTTAACATCCAATTTTACTTTCAAATTTGCATCCATGGTTACATCCGCATTTGACTTCTTATATAGAGTATATTTTTCTTTACATATATGACCCCCTTTATAGATTCATAGTGAAATATATGATAGCTTCTAAATATCATTAAAGCAGATATCACAATTCAAAATCATTTGTAAAGAAATTTAAGAGAAATTGACAACATCCATCCAAAAAATTAACAATGTGTCATTAAACATTTTCAAAACATGTATAAAATAGCAACATAATACTAATAAAATCAGTATTATTTTTAATCAAAACAAGTAAAATTCAAATATGATTAACAAATCAAAATATTTCATGAATATCGTTATTCTACGATAAATTAACAACATACATAAATCAAACTCATCGTATGATTACAAAATCAAAATGTCTCATTGATATAGGGTAAATTCACAACACCCATCTAAACATAACAATGTCATTCTACACAATAATTTCTTCATAAAAAACAATGCATGTGCATGCCTAGCTACCACCACCAAGATCATCCTCATGATCATCTTGACCATCCTCATTACTCTGATCCACATCATCACCAACACCGCAACTATCATCATCATCTCCTCCTTCACCACCATCATCCTCATCCTCATCCTCATCATCTCCTGATATATGTTGAACATAATTTGGATCATCGTCTTGGCATTCATTACCTATAGCATTCTGACAAAAAAAATCAATATTACATGTTAGTATTAATTACATAACACAACACATGTTTTTGTTATACAATGTTAACCATAAAATGAGGTAAGATATAATATCTAATAGTATTAAAAAATAAAATGAAAATATGGTTTAAAAGTATATTGGAAATCCAACTAAGATTACATACCATAGAGTCCATCCAAACAACAAATTCAACCCATCTCTTTTGCTGCAGCACCTCCTTTTCCAAATGATTTGGAGGTCTTCCATATTTTAGTTCCTATCAATCAGTAAATAGGGAGAAATTAGATAACAATGACTTTCTTCTAGTACAAAATTTATTAAAAAAATATCACATGTTTAATATACTTACAAAGGTTGTTATCAGTGCTTTTAAACCTTTCTGGCCACTACGATGAGTGACTTTTGTCTTGGTTAACCTCGCCTTGGATGCCTTGTCCTTAAACATAAACCAATTCAATTTATTTTCACACAAATACATGTCTAAGATACTTATAAGTATTAATACATTCTAAATAATGTTTAATGAAAAATTCAATACCTGAATGCTCTCATTGCCGGCTTTTCTTTGTGCATCCAACTTCTCATATGATTTTACAAGTTCTTTCCATACTTTAAAAGGTATGTCAATAGGTCTTTGTTTCAGTCTTTGATCTTGAGGTATTTTTTTAATTTTTCTTGTTTGGGTAAAAATTTTGGTTAAAAAAAACCGAACAAGTAATTCACATCAATGGCATGGGGACTCTATGGATATGTGTAAAAAAATGGCTATAAAGAAAACATCCAAAAAACATATGAGCTCTCCCTTTGATGGTCACTTGGGGCATATGGCTGGAAAGGAACAACTCCATTTTCGAAAATCAAGGACAATCCTTTCTCAAAGTCCTTCCTAATATTTGCTCCAAATGTCTTAAAATGAAAAACAAAATTCAAACATCATCCTTAAACATCTCCCTTAAATATAAGGTTGGACCATAAATTCTTCACTTTTATTGTTATCGGCTCTGGAATGATTTTTCTATATGCAATTATATAATGATATATGTGTGCACTAATGAAAAAACATTGAGTTTCATTTTTCATAATCACAAACAATGAAAAAAGAATCACACGTAACTAGCATCATTTTGGAAATTTTATATTTATTAAAAATCTTTAACATGTTTTCCTCCCATATCTCATAAAAAGGTGTGAAATTTTTTATATACTCTCCAATAAGCACTACAACAAAACCAGCGATTTGGAGGTTTTACACTAAGTTTTTCAACATCGAACTTACTAGGGCTTGCACCACCGGGGTTATTAGTAAGAATCTCATGAGGTTTGCATAGCCATGATTATTAGAATAAAATAGTAGGATTTGCACTAAAAAACAGTTCATAGAGCTTTCCTGCTGGGGAGAAAATCACAAGTTCAACTTCTGCAGTGCAGAGCACCGAGAGCTCGTAAGCTTTCTTCAGCAATCCACCTACGTTTGGAAAATGTAGCCTGCCTGCTGGTGATGTTCTCAATCCTCTTCCTCTGCATCTTTCCCCTCACTATTCTTGTATGTCCTCTTTCGTTTTTCCCTCCAAACAAACCCTCTCAAATTGAGAAAGCAGAACAACTCACTCGATGAGAATCCGAATCCAATTATCGCTTCTAACAATAACCCAATACGATACCAGAAGTGATTACACAAAACCTCATTGACTCTTCATTTGTTTGGAAAAGAGCCAAGCATATACTTCTGACGAGGGTTTCCGTCTCAAGTCTGGCTCGCAGGACGTCGCTTAGTCAATTGCGAGAAAAGTTTTCCACCTGCCTGTCACATACGGTTTGTCACACTATATATTAAAATAAGGTTGATCATACTAACAATAAGGTTGTATAGTTTAAAAGGAGGGCTCTCCTGACTGCATTTGGTTGGTTTATAGAAAAGATTGCTAGAATGTGTAATGTGAATGCTCTGCTAACTGTTTTTTAAGCATTTGGAAGTATTAAAACCCCCTAGGATAATTAATGTAAGACCTGTTAATTAATGTGTAAAGATGGCTATTGTCCTTGGGCTACCTTAGCTGTTCGTGTTTAGTGATCTGTGGTATTATGACTCCTCAAGTCACTATTAAACCATGAGAACCATGCCCATGCAGACTAGTGTGACATTGTGGATGAGAACCAAAACTAGACTCCTATAACCTCCTTTTTCATCCTTTAAATTGCAGAATTAACTGACTGTTCTAGTAATCATTCTTGAGCACCTGAAGATGTGCACCCTAAATAATAAGAATAATACCCTGTAACATATGAATAGTCCATCCTGTGCATGTAGGATATGCACATGAGGTCCAATAAAATCACTAACCAGAATACCAGGTGTTATTAAAGCCTCTATAGGTTGATATATATGAATGTTACAGTGTGCAGGAGTATGATTCAATTCCATACGAAAATACAAAACATCTGATAGGATTTCCTTATACCTCATAGGCAAACAACCATTGTCCCTTCTATAGATGAGCAGAATAAGTGCTTGGTTCTCTACACTAAATAAAGACAAAGTATAGTACTTATTGCTGACAAAATAGGATTTAAATCGCGGTTCAATTGCTTGACATTCAGCTGGTCACAGAATTGTAGAGTGCATAATCATAAGTGATGTTGCGAGCCTCATTGCTCAAAGTCTAAGGGTCTTGCGAGCCATAATCACAGCCATGTATGGCATATCTTGTGATTATGGCATTTTATGAGGTCAATTCTTGTGAAGACATTTCAGTTTATAATAAATTTTGAACCTCAACAGAGTTTTGGCAAGACCTGGCTGAGCTAGGACATCAACAACACAGCTGATATGAATGACATAATCTAGCCTCAAGAGGGAACCTCTTTTGTTTCATCACTCTAACAATCTATGAAGTGGTGGAAAGCATAACAACTTCCCTTGAATATGACACCTAAACTGAGTACAAATCCTAAATGATGCAGCCCTTGGTGCATGTCTCTCAAAGTATCGATATTTCAAATGTTGAAAGCTCTTGTGCCCATTTGATATGCATTCGATTGCAGTTCCCCTGAAGAAAGAATCTTATAAAGGTGAGGCCATGGCCAATATGTTAGCCATATCCATTGGAGTTGCCATTGCTTGACAAATTTAGTGTGATCAGTCCCACCATGATTCACATGGGCTTCTACTCAACACTGGCTGTTGCTATTGTAAGAGTCTTCAAGCTCGTTGAACCCATAGTATTGATAAGTGTATTCTTTGGGTCTCTGGTTTTCAAATTCTGCCTATGTTTTCCTCTCAGTATCATTATTTCAAATGCTGAAAGCTCTAATTCCCATTGTTGTGTATTTGATTGTGGTTTCCCTGAAGAAAGAAGCTTATAAAGGTGAGCCCGAGGCCAATATGTTGGCCATATCCATTGGAGTTACTATTTCAGCTTATGGGGAGGCCAAGATGAATGCATGGGAGGTGATTCTCCAGTTAAGTGCAGTTGCATGTGAGACTACCCAATTGGTTCTCATACAAATTCCACGAACATCAAAAGGGATTAAGTTGAATCCCATCACATCTTTGTTGCTCCTTGTTGCCTTGTTTTTCTCAGCACCCCTGGGCCTTAGTAGAATACCCATTTCTGATAATCAGGGTCTCTTCCTTTGATTTGGATTACATGACATTTATGCTTGTGCCTTGGCTCTTAATCTTGCAGTGTTTCTTCTGATAGGAAAGACTTCAGCCTTGACTATGAATGTTGCTGGTCTTGTCAAGGACTGGCTGCTCATAACATAATCTTTGTCTGTAATAAATGAAAAGGTTACAGTCATTGCCAATTATTTTCATTAGTATCCTTCATGCTTATAAAAAGTATGTTATTGTTTTGAGATCTGAAAACACCTCCCAGGTATTGTTTCTGATAGGGGAAGAAATTTACAACCACACATTTTTAAGTTCCTTAAGAAAAATACTTGAGGAGCTGCATCACAAAGCGCAGACTTCCTTAGACTCTTGTGTCAGGTCTGACCTATAGTTTTTCCAGCAATTATCACCAAGGACTTGCACTGTGCCTCGTCTCCTTCAAACTCCGTTTGCAAAAAGAAAGCTCCCGAAAGGTCTTATCTAAGCAGAGCTCTGGTCTTAGAAGGACTATACCAGGTTGGTGTTAAAGGGTCTTTCCTGAGCTTTCCAAAAATAAACTTCCCTTTGCCAAAAGAAACGCCCTGAAAGGTCCTATGTAAGTAGAACTTCAGGTCCTTAAAGGTTTTATATAAGTAGAGCTTCAATCATATAAGCTTAGCCCTTAGTAGAGCTCTGGTCCTAAAAGGCCAGCCTGCTAAGTCATGTCCCAAAAAGACCTTACCAGGTCTTAGTAGCACATTAATGATACAACCATGGCTTCACTAAAATACTAACTTGACAATATATATAAGCTCTATCAGACATAGTAATGACAGCTCAATAGCAATAGTGTATTTATGCAAGGAACCCAACACATTCTTGAAATCAGAAATATCAACTCAACCATATTTCAACACTTGAACTATAACCTATAGCTTAAATATTTGGAATAATGGATCATGAGACTCCAGAAAATAGGCTTTATTTAATTGCCAACTATTTTCATTAGTATCCTTCATGCTTATAAAAAGTATGTTATTGTTTTGAGATCTGAAAAGACCTCCCAGGCATTGTTTCTGATAGGGGAAGAAATTTACAACCAGACATTTTTAAGTTCCTTAATAAAAATACTTGAGGAGCTGCATCACAAAGCACAGACTTCCTTAGACTCTTCTGTCAGGTCTGACCTATAGTTTTTCCAGCAATTATCACCAAGGACTTGCAGCCAGCTAAGTCATGTCCCAAAAAGACCTTACCAGGTCTTACTTGAGCATGGCAAAGAGTTAGTCCTAAATGGTCTGAACAGCAAGCCTCAATTTTTTTTTAAATTACCAATCATATTGAAATACCGCAAGAGAAATCATGAAGATTATATAGCCAAAATGACCCCTTATTAAAATTGCCAATAGTGGAGCGTTTACCTGGAGTTCTTTGGTGAAAAAATAAAAACTATGAACAGGAAAAATCATATTAAAGATTTATCTGGCATAATCTTAGCAAATGTTTTTACAGACAAATTCAGTGCATGTGTCATTTTAATAGGGATTTTGGCCCTGTTTCCTCCATGACCTCACGTGCAGCACACTCCTCCCAAGTCTCTCCTGCACATATGTGCGAATAAACAAGGATTTTGCATTCTACCCATTAATGAGTACAAGGGAAAACAATAAATTTGCAAGAGAGAAAGAACAAACAAAAAAGACCACTATTGACATTGTGGATGCAACATTCACTAGGCTTTGTAATTTGTATATGGATAAGTCCCTGAATCTATGTTAAGTTTGCAACTTAAAGCATGACCAAAAGCAGCACATTGGTAGAATTAAAGCTATTTTGCCACAATAGTTGCAGGGCACAAAAGCCTCTAAAGACACCAATGCAATGATTTTGAATCAGGTTTGATTTGGACATGGAAGGCTCCATTAAAGATATCCTTGTAAGGAGCTATGTTTGAAGCTCTCAACAGGCTTGATCTGTTTGGCCCCCTCCTCTTGTGAACAGCACTGTTGGATCCATTGAGCGGAGGCAATTTGAAGAGTGCCTAAGGACCCAGGTCACTTCGACTGCCATGAACAAAATTATAAATGGATGTCGTACTCATTAGGCATTGTCTATGGGCAGACCCTAACCCTGGGTTATATATGTTGTGACAGAAAGCAACACAGTTAAGTCCCTGAATCTATGTTAAGTTTGCAACTTAAAGCATGACCAAAAGCAGCACATTGGTAGAATTAAAGCTATTTTGCCACAATAGTTGCAGGGCACAAAAGCCTCTAAAGACACCAATGCAATGATTTTGAATCAGGTTTGATTTGGACATGGAAGGCTCCATTAAAGATATCCTTGTAAGGAGCTATGTTTGAAGCTCTCAACAGGCTTGATCTGTTTGGCCCCCTCCTCTTGTGAACAACAATGTTGGATCCATTGAGCGGAGGCAATTTGAAGAGTGCCCAAGGACCCAGGTCACTTCGACTACCATGAACAAAATTATAAATGGATGCCGTACTCATTAGGCATTGTCTATGGGCAGACCCTAACCCTGGGTTATATATGTTGTGACAGAAAGCAACACAGTTATACAAAATTAGAGCTATTTTGATGCAAAACTTGCAAGGTGCACCAACCTATAAAGATACCAATGGCCTGATTTTGAATCGATTTAATTTGGATAAGGAAAGATTCATTTGGGATAAGCTTGCAAGGAAAGTGTGATGCTGTTAACATGATAGTATTTATCAAAACGCTTTGACAAATGAAAGGAGAGTGTGATGCTGTAAGCCCTGTTTCCTCCATGACCTCACGTGCAGCACACTCCTCCCAAGTCTCTCCTGCACATATGTGCGAATAAACAAGGATTTTGCATTCTACCCATTAATGAGTACAAGGGAAAACAATAAATTTGCAAGAGACAAAGAACAAACAAAAAAGACCACTATTGACATTGTGGATGCAACATTCACTAGGCTTTGTAATTTGTATATGGATAAGTCCCTGAATCTATGTTAAGTTTGCAACTTAAAGCATGACCAAAAGCAGCACATTGGTAGAATTAAAGCTATTTTGCCACAATAGTTGCAGGGCACAAAAGCCTCTAAAGACACCAATGCAATGATTTTGAATCAAGTTTGATTTGGACATGGAAGGCTCCATTAAAGATATCCTTGTAAGGAGCTATGTTTGAAGCTCTCAACAGGCTTGATCTGTTTGGCCCCCTCCTCTTGTGAACAACACTGTTGGATCCATTGAGCGGAGGCAATTTGAAGAGTGCCCAAGGACCCAGGTCACTTCGACTGCCATGAAAAAAATTATAAATGGATGCCGTACTCATTAGGCATTGTCTATGGGCAAACCCTAACCCTGGGTTATATATGTTGTGACAGAAAGCAACACAGTTATACAAAATTAGAGCTATTTTGATGCAAAACTTGCAAGGTGCACCAGCCTATAAAGATACCAATGGCCTGATTTTGAATCGATTTAATTTGGATAAGGAAATATTCATTTGGGATAAGCTTGCAAGGAAAGTGTGATGCTGTTAACATTATAATATTTATCAAAACACTTTCACAAATGAAAGGAGAGTGTGATGCTGTAAACATGCTAGTATTTATCAAAACCCATGGACAAATGAATTTTGAAACATGATAGTATTTATCAAAACCCATGGACAAATGAATTCATGTATTAGTTGGCCTGCACACAAATATGTATAAAACCATATGACATAAAAGAAGCCCTCTGCTAAAATAGATTCAGTGAAGGTTACTCCCTATAGCAAACCAATATTGGATAACTTGTGTCTGGAAGGGAGTTTGACATGCACTTTACACAGTTTAGCAAACCAATATTGGATAACTTTGTGTCCGGAAGGGAGTTTGACATGCACTTTACACAGTTTCTTCCCAAGGAGAAAGTAAAATAAAGGATGATACCAATGGGATCATGGTTCAGCAGTGAGATCGTTGGTGTGTTGGCCAGCCACCAAGATTCAATTCTTTGAGAGGCACACATCAATATATTCTCTATTTATCTATTGGGGTTCTGATGTGTAATTAAATGATGGTCATTAATCATTGATAATAAATCCGAGGAGTCATTGAACATGTACCCTAATTCCGGGTTCTGATGTGTAATTAAATGATGGTCATTAATCATTGATAATGAATCCGAGGAGTCATTGAACATGTACCCTAATTCTGGGTTCTGATGTGTAATTAAATGATGGTGATTAATCATTGATAATAAATCCGAGGAATCATTGAACATGTACCCTAATTCTGCATAACCTAGTTGCAGGATTATTTCATGTATTAGTTGGCCTGCACACAAATATGTATAAAACCATATGACATAAAAGAAGCCCTCTGCTAAAATAGATTCAGTGAAGGTTACTCCCTATAGCAAACCAATATTGGATAACTTGTGTCCGGAAGGGAGTTTGACATGCACTTTACACAGTTTAGCAAACCAATATTGGATAACTTTGTGTCCGGAAGGGAGTTTGACATGCACTTTACACAGTTTCTTCCCAAGGAGAAAGTAAAATAAAGGATGATACCAATGGGATCATGGTTCAGCAGTGAGATCGTTGGTGTGTTGGCCAGCCACCAAGATTCAATTCTTTGAGAGGCACACATAAGTTGTTGGAGATTTCAGGTTATTTAAAAAAAACAATAAGCCCACTATAGTAGCCTAGCCAAGGGAAAGTGCTCGTGATTAATGATTCGCCCTTCAAGGGTTGTCTTGCAAGTTGCAAGTGAAAACAGGCTGCTTCTGGAGGCTGACTTATTCAGGCCAATTGTAAAGCCTATGGAGTTAAGAGAACTTAGAAGCACTTATGGAAAAATAAAAAAGAATAAGAAGCGAATTCAAAGTAATACCTCTAAGTGTTGAATGTGTAGACTGTACTGTAACCAACACTACAGATGATTGTGTAAAGAATTTCAATGATATAAGGTGTTCTACGTGTCCATCATTTGATAGTTTTATCAGCGCAACAAGAGTTTCCATAAACAGGATACACAGTTATACATACACACTGTAATTGTTTGCAACTGTGAAAGAAGAACATCCCCAGTGAAGTTGATAAATAATTTGGCAATTTCATAGGTTCGGCCACTAAAGGCTTAGAAGGGAGTGAATCCAGATTCAACTAAAGCCTCAAGATGCCTAAACAGGGGTTTGGGCAAGTTTGACCATTCCACCCATTCCCATCCATCACATTTCTCAGGCTCTAGATTCTGTGGGTGTTGGTCTGGATCACTCAGCTCTGCGCGCATGTAAATAACAACATAATGAGAAGGTCTGATTTCATCTTTTATAGCATTGGTGACTGTTGCAAACTGTATATTATGTAGTTTGTATTATATTTTAATGATTAAACCCAAGATTGAGTTCTGCAACATGCCAAATGTGGTATATACATACTTCCTACGACTAATTACAGTACAGAGGAAATGAAAGCAATTACAGTTTTACGATTCGAATCCAGAAACCAATTACCTGGCTGCTGTCGTAGCGTGGCTTTGGAGGAGCACCTTCTCCTCTGTAGCAGGTGCGAACCCCAAACCGGTGACCAGAATCTCTGTCAGGATTACCAGCCACATGAAAAAGCTTTATAAAAGACTCCATTACTTCCTCCAGGCAGCTGAAACATCGACTACGCGGCCATTACTTCCTGGAGGCAGCTGAAACACCAGACAAAACGCGCGGCCCTCATGCAGGTCCGCCTCTGCTGGTCCGCCGCCCCCTCAACATCCGCATGCAGGTCGGCCTCTGCAGGTTCGCCTCTGCAGGTCTGAGGCCGCCCCCTCAACACCCTCTAAACCCTAAAAAACTTTAACCTCTTAATCAACGGTTCATTTTTCTCCAATCGTCTAATACTAGATCTAAGGGCTACGATTACGACACGAAGACATTTTGGGAGGTTGATTTCAGAGGGGAACGCCTTACGGCGTAATAATATAATTTTATGGTTGTTGTTTAAGTTTATTAGGTGTTATTAAAACAATAAATACATTTTTTTTATTTTCACAACACTAAAGAAGTAACTATATGATGTTTTTGGTTATTGGTTAGGTTAAAAAATATTTATAATAATAATAATATAATTTTATGGTTGTTGTTTAAGTTTATTAGGTGTAATTTTTTTTAATTTCAATTTAATAATTTTTAAATGGAAAAATATGATTTTAATTTGGTTGTATTGAAAATATTTATATGTTTTTACATATAAGGTGGGTGCAAACAAAGGAGAATATATAGTAAGTCTATTTAATAGTTAATAACAAGTGTTAATTTCTTAAAATTATATGATAAATTTGAAAGGAGTAGGGTATGTATCTTTTTTCGGGTGAAATATATTAAAATTATTGTGTGAATGGGGTTGTAAGACCCTATATTTTCATCCTGGGAAAATATAGTCCTCTCTTAGCCACTTGCATAGTTTAGATTGTCATAAGCAAAGTAGGTACATTGTCTTAAGATGTAAACATTTCATTTTAAGCAGTGTCATAATGTGGTTTCAGCGAAGCATTAAAAGATGGAATGAGCATGCACATTTGGGATGCTAGTGTTATATTCAGCTTGAGGCATGATTGCACGTCTAAGAAGACTCTAACAAGGGTTGCAGAGGAGAGGTTGGGGGATTGTAGTCTCACTTAGAAGTGTATACAAGCAAGTTAAGCCCTATGAGAAGTTGTGAAACAAAATTAAGGGATTTGACAAGTTGCACGAAGGCAACTTAGTAGTGGTACTAAGTGAGCAATCCTTGATTCAACTTGATACTCTCTCCTTGGCACTACCACTTTGTAAGATGGAGAAGAAATGTGAAATAGATGTGCAACCCACTAAAGAAGTTGAAGGTTGTTGTAATGTATATCGGTGGTTATGTCATGATGTGAAAGGAAGTGTTGGAACTTGGAAGGTGACCATTAGAGTAGATTTACCATGGAGTGCAAGGGGGTGCAAGGATATGATAAGGAGGGAACTACACAAATCTAACAAGTAGGCCATATTGGGTTAGGATATTACTATTTTGGGACATCCAAAGTTGAAGGTGCATTTTATGGAGGTGCAGTCGAAGTGCTTGGGTGCGTGCCACAGCGTAAGGGTATCTAGGACTTTTAGTGTGTGTTAGTGGCGTTAGTGCATTGTGTTTGATCAGCACTAGCTAGAATGTGTTCCATGAAGGAAAAAATCCCACAAATTTGGGATGACTTAACCATTTGGCATTTAAGGTGTGTTATGTCCTAGTTTTGAGGAGACAATTAGAACCATCTTAGAGTGTGATGGGTTGTGCCATGGACTTAGGTCCACTTATATGGGTTGAGGTGTAAAGGTAACGTGTGAGTTGAGGAAAATGATTACAATGCTTACCTATATAAAGTGTTTATGATATAAGATTAATAAGTTTTTGTTGGAGAATGGAAGAGGAGGATAAGAAAAGAGAGGCATTAAGGTTTGTTGTAAATCAATCAAAAGGAACGAACTTGTTAATCTTATTAGCAAGATTGTTCAAGTTGTCTCTTCAATAGGAGTGAATTTTGGCTAGGACTAGGGAGTTAAGCATTGATTGGGTACTCTGGAAATCCAAGACCCAACATATCCAAGCTAGTCCATTAAATAGATTCATCTTGGGCAAGGGTTGTTAAGGCTAAGGTGCAAATATCCCCTCTGCTCAAACTATTTAACATGCAAAGTTGGATCTGATTCTTCAACTTGTCCTGACGATGAACCACACTGGTTGGTTCGAAACGCCTAAACAAATGATATATCTTGTGATTTACGATGGAAAAATTTCTCGTAAACTACACATTAAGAAAGTTTGTGCACTCCTATATGGATAAACATGCTTATTATCTTTCATGAGTTTCATCAAATATTTAACATATTATTCATCAACTTTATTTAGATATTCATCATCTCCAATTAACAAATATACATTAAGCAAGTTCATGCACTCTTATATCGATAACATGCTTATTATTTTTCATGAGTTTCATTAAAGATTTAACATATTATTCATCAACTTTGGATTTGGCGAGGATGAATTCTAGTATATTACCAAGTGTGTTTTTTTCAATTGTAGTTCTTACTTTCATGATTAATTTGGTTGTAATTTTTACTTCCACGATTAATTTAGTCTAAGTTCTCTAGGTAGTCATTAATGATCTATTCAGTGCTATGTGGGGGTTTTACTTTTCAACAAATATGAAGTATCTATGTTACATTGGGACCTAGTGACCTTGTTGAAAAACCCTAGCAAACATCTTTGAAACCATTTACTAGCACTAGTTGAACTTGAGATATCTCAAAAACTAAAAGGAACAAATAAGGGTTGCTTTTCCAATCCACTCATAACCTAATCCACTTTGGTGTACTTATATTCTCAAAGTGAATCAAATACCAAGAATGATCTATGTCTGCTAAAACCTATAATCACATTGTTTCCCTAATAGCAACTAAAAACTTCTATACCCAGTTGTTGAACTTTTGCAACCAATTATAAACCTTCAACAAGAAGTAGTTTTCTAACGAGAATTATTGCCATATTTTCCTTGGTTTTACGAGGAAAAAGAAATTAAATTTCATTTGTTATCAAAGGTAAACCAAATTCATTATTTGCATACTTCCAAACCTAGGGTTTCGTATCCAAAGTAGATCCTAACCACATCAATGAAACAAACTTTGTTTTTATGTATCATCCAAACATTATGTACAATTACAGACTCACCTCTAATCCATTGTTTATAAAAATGTTGAATATTTTCATACATGATATACTGAACAGTTGGACAATGAAAATAGTTGTCATCGCTATTCTTCCATTTATATGCTTTTTGCAACTTATTTGAAAGAGAAATTTTGTCCCAACAATTAGACTTGTAGCATAAAGAACATGGTTAATACATATGATTAGACCAAAAACTAGTTACTACCAAAATTCAACCAAAAAAAATATTACTGCATAAAAATAGAATTAAAAACAAAAATTTCCCAAATTAAAAATAAATAAATGATAAACTTTTTTTTACCAAAATTTAGTGATTTTTTTGGTGCTAATACTAACATCACCATTACAACAAGATATTTTCTAGTGCTAATACTGCCATTACAACAAGATATAAGAGGGATATAATGAAAAAAGTTTAATAATAATATGTATGTAGAAGATGGTCTTCACACTGGTGAATTCATGATAATCAATGGGACTACAGTCAAAATAATTGGATGTTATTTACTTTTTTACATAGATTGTCAAAAAAATTGCATAAATCGGTTTTTTTTAACCAAAATTTAACAAAAACTTTGCTAGTGCTAACATTAGAACAACCATTACAACAAGATATCTTTCTAGTGTTGACAACACCATTATAGTAAGATACCTCAAGAGAGACAGAAAATCTAAAAAGTATGATAGTAATACATATCCAGAAGATGGTATTGAAACTAGTAATTGTTCACGAATCCATAAGATTGTAAGGTCATTCTCATTATCATAATCATTGTCATCATCATCACATCCTTGTCATTGTTATTGCCATCATTACATTATCATCATAATCACCATTCATGCCATCATCATCATCATTATGGACATTGTTTGCAATTGTTCATAATTGTAGATGTTGTAAGAAATATCATCAACCCAAAAAATGTGATCAGTGCTAGAAAAGGGTTGTTTAGGACACATTGATATACGTAAGAGAAATAACAACTCTATTTTTGAGAGATGATCGATGATGATCATCATCACCACCATTATCATCGTCATTGTCATTTTTATCATCCCCATCATCATCATTAATGTAATTTCTATCGACATTTTTGTAATCATCATCATCATTCATGCCATTATAGTTTTTGATGATGACCTAGATGAAAATGATGATGATGACACCAAAGATAATGCTTATGATTATGACAATGACAACATCTAAAATTGGGAAGATTCGCCAACGTCATTAGCATCGGCATCATCATAATCATTGCCATCATCATCATTGTCATTGTAACCACTATCGTCTTTATCATCATAATCACAATTCATGTCATCGCCATCATCTTCATTTTCATCATTGTCAATATTATTGACATTGTCATCAATTGTTCATAATTGTCAATGCCATAAGGAATATCATCAATGTAGAAAATATGATGAGTGTTGGAAAAGGGATGCAAAAACGAACATAGAAATGGGGGCAACAATAGAAGTAAAATTGGATGAAAAGTGGATACAACATAAGTAGATGCACAACAACATGAAAAACCTGACACAAAAGTGGATGCAAAAGTAGATGCAGTTGTTAATGCAAACTTGGATGCAAACATGAAGGCAAAAGTGGAAGCAAACATGGGTCCAATGGTAGGTGTAAAACTTGGCACAAATTGTGGTGAAACAAATGTGGATGCAACAACGGACACAAAAGCAGATGCAAAAATGGATGAAACAAAAGTGGATGCAATAGGGGATGCAAACGTGGAAGCAAATGTGGTTGCAATGGTAGGTGCAAGATATGGTGCAACAAAAGTGGATGTAACAATAGACAAAAAATATGCAAAATAAGATGCAAAAATGGATGTAAAAGTGGAAGCAAACATTGATGCAACAGGAAAAACAAAATTGGATGCAAAAAATGGATACAATGTAAGTAGATGCAAAAGTAGATACAAAACGAGATGAAAAACCCAATGCATAAACCTGACACAAAAGTGGATGCAAAAATAGATGCAATATTTGATGCAAAAGAGGATGTGAACATGGATGCAAAATTGGAAGCAAACGTGGATACAACAGTGAGTGCAAAACATGGTGCAAATTGTGGCATAACAAAAGTGGATGTAATGATAGATGCAAAAAAAGAATCAAAGTATGATGCAAATGAAGATGTAAAAAGGGATGCAAAAAGTGAAATTTAAAATGGGTGCAACAGTGGATGCAAAATTGTGTGCAAAAGTGGATGCAATAGAAGTCGATGCAAAAGTAGATGCAAAACGAGACACAAAACCCGATGCAAATCCTGGTCCAAAATTGGATACAAAAAGGGATGCAAAAATAGATGTAGTAGTTGATGAAAACCTAGACGCAAATGAGGATGCAAACATGGATGCAAAATTATAATCAAAAGTGGGTGCAAAAGGAGGTGCCAAACTAGGCGCTAATTGTGGCACAAAAATATTAGATGCAATAGTGGGTACAATAATAGATGCAAAAGAGGATGTAAATATGGATGCCAAACAAGATGGAAAAGTGGATGCAACAAAAGTAGATGCAAAATTATATGCAAAACTAGACACAAAACTCGATGTAAAACTTGGCGCAAAAGGGATGCACAAATGGATGAAAAAATGGATGCAAAAAATGATTTAAAAAAGGATGCAAAAAAGGATGCAAAAGTCGATGCAAAAGTTGATGCAAGTGTAGGTGCAAAAAGTGGATGCAAATGAGGATGCAAAAGTATGTCAAACAAAATTAGGTTCCAAACTTGATGCAAAACCTGGAACAAAACTTGGTGTAAAGGATGACACAAAACTTGGCATAAAATTTGGTGCAAAACGTGGTGCAAAACCTATTGCAATACCTGGTGCTAAACTTGGTGTAAGATTTGGTGCAAAACTTGATGCAAATCTTGTGTCAAGTTTTGCACCATATTTGATAAATGCATGCAAATAGCACCAAAAATGGGCTCTAGATGCAAAAAAAGAAGTAAAAAGGGACGCTAATCGCTGGTTTTGTTGTAGTGTAGAAATAAATAATGGCATCCAAATAACTATGAGCTAAATAATAATCAATATAACAAGTACATGAGATAAAAAAAAATTGCAATTAAAACTTAAAATGCTCAAGAGATGACTAAATTGAAATGGTGTGCAGCATATCTATGTGGTATGCAATTACCATAGTTAGTTTTAATCTATATGCCTATCCTAAAGTGAAAATTTCACCCTTCAAGCTCTAACCAAGTGGTAAGAATTGGGGTGACTTGCAAGGAAGAGGGATTGAGGAGGCATTGATTCCATCATTAATGATACCCTTCCCCTCTTCCTTACAAATAATGTGTTTCGTCATTCCTTCAAGGTGAAAAATCCACCCTCATAAATACAGGGTCATGCACTTTACATTACTCCATACCAAATGGAACAAATTTCAGGGAAAAATTGGTCCTATGTTATCTATAAAGTCAACCTTATGCTTGGAGGTAAGTGACGGGCCTTCAAATTAGACATAAATTACGGCCCATATGACATCCTTCAGAACATTAAACCTCTCATTTTTGCATTAGATGACATATTTTTAGCTTGAATATGTTCATTAGGAAGGTTTAGAGAATTTAATATTTGTGCCTAATATTATTTATTTTTGTATAATATTGTGAGAATATTAGGTAGATTATGACGATTTGGAGGAGGATATAATCTAAGGACTTGCTCCCTACTACAGGAGGATCAAGATTGGATAATAAATCAACAAGATATTATTAAATTATTGCATACATTATGGAGCTCGAGTGATTGAGAAAATCTAGGAATGTGTTTCATGTCATTTAATGCATATTCCTAGTGTTGGGAACCAGATCCACTATTTGAGGGATTTTGGAGGGGAAATCTTCCTTCTTTCAAATATAATGCTTCCTCATCATTTTTTATAAGTACTGATTCAAATTTTCCTCTAGAGGCATGTATTTTTTAGTCTTCGTTTGGAGAAAACTTGTTCTTTGGTAACTCCACTTTCATTTTTAGCAGGGATGTACTTGGATTGATTCAAATAATGATGTTTTGTGCTATTTTTAGCTTCTAAAGCTTGGTATCCTTCATAGGAATCTGAGTATCCTTGGGCTTGGACATCCCAAGAGCCTCATATCCCTTTTGTATAATTTTATTTTATTCTTTTCATTTCTTATTCACATGCATCTCTTATTCTTATTTTTCCTATTTCTGCATTACGTATTGATGCTTCTTTTGTTGTAGGGTTGGGTTAAATGATTGAAGCAAGTTATTTTCAAGTTTTTTACAAATTCACAAGCATGATGCATCCTTATAACAACTTTGAAATTTCATATTCATCATTGAGCTACTTGGATTGGTTTACTAGTTCACAAATCTAGAATTTAAGGAAGTCCCTTGTAGCAAAATAGTAGTAATATTCTACTATTTTTAATAATGTATTAATGAACTTCATTTGAGTTGATTCCACTTGTATTAGGTCATAAGAACATTTAATTTAATAAAAAAAACTACCCTAATGCAATTTCACTTGGTTAGGTTAGGCATTTGATAGGTTAACTAGCTCACTAGTTCTTGAATTTCTACTTTTTAGAGTAGTAATTTTCTGCTATTTTTTTAGCACGTGTTAACAACAGTATTTTGGAGTGATTCCACTTGGAATGGATTCTTAAGACGTCCTATGTAATAAATAAAAAAATTCTTGTCCCATTTTCATTTTATTTACTTGGTCATTCAAGGAACTATCTCCTCATGTAGAAATCTTGTTTCACCTGTAGCAATTATGTTTCACCTGTAGCACTCATTTAGCAAGTGTAAACTTAATCATATTTTCTCCAAATCTTGGTTTTTTTTCTATTAGGATTGAATCATGACCCCTATGATATAAATCCATTATTGAGGAATAATAAACACCAACTAGGACATGCCCTTTTACAAATTATATTAAGCCTATTTATTTGAATTCATGCTCTTATGATTTCAATTACAAATTGTTGTTCTTTCCTAGGATTAATTTCTTTTCAAAGTAATATTTCCATTTTTGTAGTTAGTTTAGGCTTTGATTTCATGAAATTCAATCAATTACATGAGATCAACGAAGTAAGGACATGTTGTATGCTTCCAATATAGTGTTGACACCTCTTACGTTTGTACGAATCCCAGGTTGATAATTTAAGTCAGTACCCTTGGGAGTTCCGACATTATTTTTGCAATATTGGGGCTCATCATTAAGTTTTAGAGACACAAATTAATACTAAAATTCCTAAATGAGATGTTTGATTGAATTTTATTGCTTCCAAGAAAAGTAATGATATTAATGCTTAAAAATAAGAGACAATGTTCAAGTAAACAATATCAGTATCTTCCAATGGAAAGTGAAAGTGAAAAATTAATTTAATGTAGCTCCACAAGTTCCAAATAGATTGCTTGCAAGAAAATGAAATAGATGGAAAAACGATTCAATAAAGTGACACAATAATGTTCATGAATAACCAAAATGACACGTAAATATGAATTGACAATGATAAATAAATGTATTCAAGGGACTTGTGAAACCTAGTAGATGGATGGATAAACTAATCTAAGCTTGCCAAATAATTGTAAAATACTTGCTTGCACAAAAGAAATATTTCATGTGTTGTAGTATATTTCCATATACATGTATTCAATAAATGGAATTTGAAAAAATAAACCAATCTCAATTTATGCAAAAATGAAAATAGATATGAGTGTTATGTTAAGAGATTGATCATGCATGGATGATCTTAGCAATGAGATTAGCAAATGAGCATTATAGAAACTAAACTAAAGAGATTAGTCCACCCACAAGAAAATATCCTCCCTCTAAATGGTGAGAAGGGATACCATGGGAAAAATATGAAGCTCCCTCACAAGAAAAAATAGTCTTTTATTAGTGATAATAATTAAAATTAGACTTACCTCGTCATGATTATCTTCTTGTTCCATCAATATCCTCATGGTCAACCTGCATATGAATATTTCTTCATGTATTAGAGTTCCCAAGGATCGAATTGGATTTCCAAGTTACATTTTTTTCTTCCAGAGATTATTATTAACTGATGTTAATCATTATTTAAATATTCTAGAGAAAGTATTAATCTTTTATACATCTATAAGTAAGTAAAATTCTTCATTTTAAACATCATACAATCATATTAAGCATGTTACCAGATTCTACACACATTAATCTTAACCAAGAGTCACTTCCAATGTGCACCCTTATGCCTCTTGTTCCATCATCTAGCTATTTGTCTTATAATGAGCCTACATCCTGACCCATTTCATTTATTCATCCCTTTACTATTATTGTTTCCACATTACATGGAATGTATACTAACCTTGTCATATCGCTTCTCCTAAGAACTTTTCATAATGATGGTTCTTCTAGGATCATGATGATACACCTAAGAAAGATGACTACCTCTAATATAATGTTAGATAATGAATGGATTAGCAATATGAAAAATGGTCTATCTATCTATTTTTAAATACTAGATGATTTCTACAAGGAAATTTAACCAATTAGACTCTACATATGTTACTACGAAATTCTTCTATTTACAAAATTAAGTAAACAACAATGCATACTATTATAAAGGAAAGATAAATACTTATAGATAACCTGACCGAGAGGGTGCCTTCTTCAATAGTAAAGATCCTTTACTTCTTCTTTCTTCAGCTTTTTCTTTGGTTCTCCAGATTCTTCAGCTATATGAGCCTCACTTGTTTCCTTTCTCTTGTTGTTATGTAAACTAGGATAAATTTCCCTCTTATAATGTCCATACTCATTGTATTTAAAGAATTGAACCTTGGACATATCATTCTCCTTGGACTTCATGATCTTTCCCTTCTTAAGCATCTTGACTCGAGTTAGAAATGCTTGAGACTGTTCGTCTGATCCAATTTCATATTTTACCTTTATCCTTGATTCTTCCAAGATGCATTGTTCCCACAAATCATCAAAGTGATTTGAATCTTTCTTAGAGTATATTATTGTGGCAAATCCACTCCATTCTAGTGGTAATGCATTTAATACACAAACGATCATTTTTGAATCAGAAATTATCTCTCCAAGTCCTAGCAAGTGATTTCTTAATTGAGAGATCTTCATAAATAAGGATTTCATGTCATCATCCTTTTATTTCTTCATCTTGTATATTTTATTCCACAAATACAATTTTTTTCCTGATGTACTCACAGAGTACAAGTTCACTAACTTGTCATATATAGTCTTGGAAGGTTTCAAATTTGCAACAAATGGAACAAGAGGATCCTTAACAGATTCAACAATGATCCTTTGTGCCCACACTTCCCCTTTCTTGTATTTTTCTAGATCCTAAGCTTTGTCTTTGCTAGGTTCAATGATTTCACCAGTTACATACTCCATCACCTCATGTTCAGTAAGTGTCATGTCAATTCTTTTCTTCTCGGCTAGGTAATTTGATGCTTCAATGAACTTATTGCTCTCCTTGAAAAAACAACCCATATGACTTATGGATTCAAACATAGAGTAATAATATGATACTTAATTCATAACCAATAATCTCCTCTTCCTTGATGATGTCTTCAACCTTTCTTGATGCCATCGAGACCTTTGAAGAAACTTCAATTATGTCCTTGAAATATGTTTCCTAAGATTCCTTCAACTACATCTTTAAAGAGTGATGAATGACACCAAGATCCTTTTGATTCATCCTTATTTCAAAGACCCTTTAGATAGATATCCTTTTCGTGAGAGACAATCTTTCTTGTAGTCTTCCTCTCAAGACTTATTTTGATGAGAGCTTGATGTACTATTGATATTCTTCAATGTATAAATCCTCCTTCCATATCATAGGTCTTCTAATTCCCTTCTTTCACAAATACTTCCCCTTGACAAGCAAAACCTTCTTTGTGTCCATAAGAGAATGTTTCCAATTGCCTTCTTGTTCACCTTAGCTCTGATACGATGTTGAAAAATTCAAAGTGGAATATTATTAATTCCAATATTCCTTAACCTTATCATTGCTTGTGAACTTAGATAATCTTGTTTTTGTTATTTAGTTAGATATTTGAATTAAACAAGTATCAAGAACAAAAAAATGACAATAGAGGACACACAAATTGGGCTCTTATCTAAGGAAAAACCCTTCCAAGGAGAAAACCAAGAACACTCTTCTCTTCTTATAGAATCTGCTTCAAATGAGACACAAAGACCCAAGTCTTGGATCAAGTCCTCCTCCAAGTACCAATTCATCCCTTCCATGCAAGTCCTTATCTTGATCTTTCTCTAACTAGCTCTAATATTGTAAGTTGGAATTGCCAGCTTCAAGCCTACAACTTTGACATGGAATCTTCAATACTACTTCTTTGACCTGCAACATCGGCCCTGTAACAGCTACAAAAACCATAATCTAGCTTCCTCTTGAGACCTTCCTTGAAAAATATTAATCCTTTCAAGGTGAACTAGATCAAGACAGAATATTCTTCCTTCTAGCAACAAGAGACTACAATTCGTCCTAATATAACTCAAATCTACAATTTTAGACCTTTTGGGAAGATACAAAAGCGCTTCTCATTTGCACGTGAGAGAGAGATAGAACCCAAGACAATAATTTTTGTCCTTCCTCTCTTCTTCTAAATCTTTCCTCTCTTCTTCTTCAGCTTCCCAGCTACAGAACATAATTCCTTCTGTAGCAGTCCAAAGTAAATATAAAGTTAATTTCCTAATTAAAAATCATAATCAAAAAAATAAGCACATACCTATATTACCTGTGATTGAAGTCTGCCAGATGACAACAAGGTTCTGGGGACGAATCTCCACCCAACCGTAGGCTCAATTGCACAAAGATTTGCTACAACTGGCCAGCCCCGAGCCCTCAATCAACGTACTACTGCCAGTGACTCCTATGTCTTAGAACCCCATTCTCCCAAGAGAATGAAAGATAAAATCTTAGAATGATGGAATGCAGGAATGCCTCTCATCTTCCTCACCATCTATTAAATAGAACAACATTGGAAGGGAACCACATGCACACACTCCATGTGTCTACATGCAACTTTCTTTTGATTTTTAGCTTTCTTGTTTTATTTTTTTACTTTTCTTTTGATTTTTAGCTTTTCTTGTTTTATTTCATTCTTTTTTATAGTTTTCTTGTTTTATTTCTATTTATACTTATTTAGAGTTTTAGTATGGTTATTACTATTTTTATTTTTATTATTTTTATTTATTTTCTTTGTATATATTTTAATATCATTTATTATTTGACATTTATGATTTATTATTTTTATTATTTATTATTAAGGGATTTATTTATTATTTCTATTATTAATTATTAATTATTTATTATTTTTATTATTATATTATTATTTATTATTCTTATTATTTATTATTTATTATTAAGGGGAGGGATATTACACCTTCTTGAGATCAAACTTGTGAGTGAGTGGATTTCAAATGAGTTCAAACTTCTCCTTTATATAGCATTTCCAAGGGGTTGAATTCCCTCCTTTAGGCCGAATTGACGCTGTCAAGGCTGACTTGTACTTTTATAATTTCCAAGACTTTCTAGACTCAAAAGTAATTATTTTTCAAATTACATTTTTCCTCGAAGGGTCTTATTAACATGATGTTGAATTATTTGACTCATTACAATAAATCCTAAGAGCTAACAAACCTTAGAAGCATGAAGAACACGATTCTACCTATAATACCGTCAATATGAGTCACCGAGGACCAACATGATGACTACAACATTGTTATTTGTTTCTTGAATGGAATTGAACATAGTCAATGGCATATGCAAGGAAAGTTGGTAAGTATTCAAAAAAGCAAGACAAGATCCAAGACCAGTTGGACTACCTTGCGGAGAGAATCTCCCATGTTAAGAAACATGTACAAAACTTTCCTCAATGCCCTCAAATATCGAGGATGGGTCTTGATATTCACAATCCAAGCCATTCCTCTAGGAATTAGTGTATGTTGGGTGCATCATGATCCTTTTTATCTTTTGGTTTATCTACGCTATTAATCAATCTAGGCCTTGTTCTGGGGTAATAATTATGGTAAGAGTGAGGCCAACAATATTTTAATTAATTGTAATTGTTATAATTCTACGAATTTATAGAAGACCTTGATTTACAAAAAAAGTGTAGAAAGGACATAACTACTTTTGAGATAGATCTCAACCTTTGATTTGTAAGAATATTATAGAATATATCATAAAGGTTAAATCAATACCATCCACATAATAATGATTTGTAATCAAATTAAAATTCTAGAAGTTTCATTCCAAAATAGACATCCATCTTGGGTTAATAATAGAAAGGGAAATTTAAGGGGCTAACATTTGTAAATGGGTTAATCTTCCATGTAAAAAAATCATCAATTTCTAATTTTTTTAAACGATTAGCCCAAATTTTATAGGATAATATTATTTTACCTTGAAAGTCACCAAAGTTTTATATAAACTATAGAATCTTTAGAAATGTTTAAAAATTTTACAAAAATACCAAGAAACATTTTATAGTGTGCATAGTAGCTTATTAGTTACTAGACTAAGTGACCATGAATGCATGATGGGAGGTTTGTCATGGAAAAGGTGGTAATGTATGTGTTGTTAAATGTGTATGTAGTTATACATACAAAGTTGTAACTACTCCCTCTCACCCCCTTATGCTTTCTCACGTTGAGGAAGGTGTTACTTCTTGTTTAACTTGATCCCCAATGTCTGTTATGAAGGTGGGGTTACCAAAATATGTCATTTTCACAAGTTTTTATAGTTAAATTATGATAACACCATTATATTAGCTCATTGATATCTTTCAAACAATACCAATTTTACCTCGATCCAAGTCATGTATCAAAAGTTATGGTAATTTGTAACTCGGTCTAAAAAAGGGCACATTAATAAATTTGCCACATGGTCATGTAACTCTAATATGTCATCTTAATGGGATCCGCCATAATGGTCCACATCATGATGCTTGATGGAATCACCACTTAAAAATTTCTAAATTAAACAAAGATGAGGGGGTAGTCGGTGGTGAGTGATGGGCAATGGACAAGTTTGATGATGGAAACACGGTTGGGTAGGTTGTTCTTCCACCAACTTTCTAGATGTGTTATAATATGTGATGGTTGCAATGGCAAGCGATGGGTGGTGGGTGGCATAAACCCTCTAGCACTCGAAGTTCCACCTATAACCCACTCTCTCTAGTCTTAAATCTACTTTGATTGGTACTTGGTCATTATTTAAATATTTCCTAAGTTGCAAGTTACGATCGATGGCTAATGGCCAGCCTTCATGACATGATTCCGTTGGGGATTAGTTCCACCACTATTTGCTCGATATTAGTCTTGCGAGCATAGGAAAGAAGCTAATCTCTCCTATTTCTGATAAGCTAATCTCTCCTATTTCTTATCAGTCCTGATAATGTGGGTGCATATAAGATACGAGTTGGATTTATAAAGTAAGAAGGTGACTACCACTCCTTGCCTAACTATACAAAGTCTTAATGCATAATATGGCCCAAGGCCTCTCCAACAAAAAGCACAGTAGTGACTCACTCACTGTTATTGGATAAATTGTTCTTGCAGACAACATCGATCTCCCTAGATTTGATACCTATATTTACAAAAAAAAATTAGAAATAAAAATATAAAGCTTTCCTTAAGTCCATTGCAATCAAATCTTAGATAAAAACACCAATGAAAGGAGTGAGATAAGTGAGTCGTACTTTTTTATCATAGTTTGTCCTCGCTAGTTACTCAAAATGATGTATCTTTGAGCCTTGTCTTCAGTGCTCACAAAGAAAACACTTGTAGAAAACATAAACAAACAATAATAAAATAAAATCTAATCCAAATATGATTTTCCAGGAATTATATTTATATGATCAAGGAAATGTATACCGAAAATCATCAAACATAGACAATGATTATGGGAAATGAACATATAATTGTATTATCACAAGAAAATGGTTACAAATTGATGCCTTCTCACTATAGATTCCCCTTCCATCTATTCCTCATCTCAACACCTTTCTTCAAAAGCTTTAGGATCATAAGTTGGATACTTTAGTAGAGTTTCAATGAGAATTTAAGAGCCAAAGTATTTATGAAATCAACGAAGATCCCTCTCTCAATTAATTATAATCGTATTTGTAGGCTTAAAGGAGTCTCAAAAGAGGAGGTCAAGATTTAGTCATATAAGGGATGCGAGTTAGATCTAAATTAATCAAGATAGATGTAATCCACGAGGCTTATCTTGTAGAAACTTCTTGCTCCTTTTATGTTTTCCTCTGTAAAGGAAATGTCACATCTTGTAAACAAGCAACTTGTGACAGTGTTGCACTAAAATTTATGCAACATGTGATATTAAACCTAATTAGAGAATCTAATTTAATATGGATGTAGATTTTTGAGAATATGGCCACAACAGGCAGGTCCTCAACATGTTTAATCTTCTAGTTTACCTAAGTTGAATCA
Source organism: Pinus tabuliformis (assembly GCA_031772625.1). Lineage (NCBI taxonomy): Eukaryota > Viridiplantae > Streptophyta > Pinopsida > Pinales > Pinaceae > Pinus > Pinus tabuliformis. Next base: position 90,040,200 of record CM062817.1, read on the forward strand.
AGTTTGAGCCCTTTAGTCGATGATGCACCCTTGAGACACAATGACCTATATACTTGATCTCTTGCAAATTGAATCGTCTTCATCATTCTTAGGATGGCCATTAATTTCTTTGAGCTAGGAACTATTATTGAGAGTGAATGGTTTTGCTACATTCTATTCAATGTTATAGATGGAATTAGACAGTTTATCTTCTTCATGGATCCTATGATGTTTAATTTCAACCCATACATAGTTGCATAAAAGGGTTTTAAAGATATTATAGGAACCATATATAGTCCAAATTGCTGATGGTAAAGTGATTAATGGAGCCTTGATTACTAGGGTGGGCCACAAATGAAATTATGAATGGCTTCTTTTCCTAAAGTACTTAAGATTGTCCGAAATTAAAATTATTTTTTTATATTGGGATATAAACGACACGACCATAATCGGTATCAGCCTTAACTAGCAGCGCCAATCTTGATATCGATTTTAGATACATGAAAAAATTGCAAGAAAAGAAAAACCGAAAAACGGTGGATAAATTAAAACAAGAATCTTCTATGTAAAGTAATTCGGCCATAAAATGTTAATTTCATAAACCCAAAGTGCGAAGTAGAGTAAGTCAATTTTTATAACATTGCATTGGTTTTACAGTACTGCTCGTATATTTGCGAGCTTCGTGGAAACCCTTATAGACTTCAAACCAGAATACTCCAATGTTTCATTTGAAGAAGATTTCTCGGCGTTGCTTGTGTTATTCTAAGCGAGATCCCAAATCAAATGGAATATTAAACAAATGGAAATAAGACATTTTATAAAACAAAAAATACTTATGAACTCGGGTGAAATTGCACCCTACTTGGAATAAAAACATAAGATAATTGGAATATATCATAGTTGGGTTTGCCTTCACAGTTGCTGTGCTTCCGTTTGAGTTTAATTAGTTGACAATCCGGCAATTTTTCCTGATCTCCCCCTGCGACCCTGTCAACACACCTATCTCACCCATCTTCACCATTGCCCTTCCAAATTTCTTCCTCCATATGGACGGGTATTTGGAGTTGATCTTCACCATTCTGACTGTCGATGGAGTCGACATCAACGTCTGATCAGAGGTCAACACTCCACGTTTCACTTGAAGATCAATGTAATATTTCTCATCTAAACGTCTGGGTGTCAATGAATCCAAATGCACGGTTGGATCAGAATTTGAATTAGAAGTAGGGATTGGGCATTTGGCTTTCAGTGACAAAGCGAATCGAGGGTCCATACTGGGATCCTGATGACCTGTTCCACTGAAATTGTAAAGCCTGTTTTCGCTGAATGAAGAGCAATGAGAAACCCCGATAGAGTGCGCCCCTGAAAATATATATTAAATTATGTTAAAATACGATTGACGATGGGATATCGTACGTTCAGTTCAATCAAATATATATTTGGATTATTGTTAATCAGTAGCTGTAGCTACCTGAGAGAGTGACCATGTCTTCCACTGACAAAAATTTTGCAGCGAAATTTTGTGTGAGTTGGTTCACATTGAATTGTGGAGCAGGAATGTTCCCTGGGATGTCTGATGCTCGAGAAATCCTTCCGTCTCTTCGTCCCGCTGGCACTTCCCAAATTAATCCGCCAGCCTGCGCTAGCCAATATACGGAAATATGAATATAAAGATATAGTTACAATATCACAGAGCGAGAAATAGAGGGTATGAGTAGGTTAATTACTTGGTGGGCGCTATCTCTTGCAGCAAAGGCAAGGATGTCAGCGCATGAGACCACGTTCGGGCATTTGTCTTCCAAAATAGACTTTGCTTCATCAATTATTTCGAACCCATGGAGGCTCGGTTTGTTCGCGGGTGATTCCTTCTCTGCTTGATTTCCTGCTGTAGAATCGATCAGTATTGATCCATCGCAACCCTGCAACCATCAATGAGCAGATTATCGCATGAAATTGATATATACCACTACATATATGATATGTAATTATAAGAATGTACACTTACTCTGACGAAGCAGTCATGAAAATGCATCCTGATGAGAGCAGGTGCAACGCCAGGATTTGCTGTCACGGCTTTGGCCACAGCTGCACCTACAATCGCTTCCGCCTCTGGGCACCTATCGCGGTAGTAACCCACCTTTAACCCATTCGCATTCGTTACTATCACAAGAGCAGAAGACACTGCTACCATTAACATTGCAATATTAACTAAATTAAGCAGACAGCGATTATCAATTGATCGATAGTCCATTTGGAATGATGCAGTTGAGTCAATTAAAGATGAAGTAACAGATTATTGGGGGATCGATTGACTGGCAAATTGCGTGTTTCCACTCCGTGTATTGTGGGAGGCTGAATATGGAAGCAAAGAAGCAAACAATCTTTTGCGTAAGCTGATAAACACTTGATGTTAGGGGACAATATAGTGGTGCCATAGTATTTAAAGGCATGTCACCTTGGAGCGTAAGTGGATGCGGGTGAATGGCGATGGCAAAATTGACCGGGATATAGCGACACATGTACATTGACCAAGAAACATGATGGCCAGTGGAACAATTCAATTCAACCTTTCTCGCTTGCCGGGCTTCGTCGAAAGATGCAAGGAGGGATTTAAAAATTAACACAACTGGCGGGCAACTCGGAGGATGACGCAATTTCTTGTTTCCCGTATCTCACCAAATACATCGAAGGCGCCGGCAGAGAATGAGTTTGAATAAGACGGCATCGCTATCACCAAATACATCGAGGCGCCGGCGGAGAATTAGTTTGATAATGAATGTAGGCGCCAAATTAATGAGGCGACATTAATGATAGTGTAATAAAAAATTAATTTCATCATGAAGCTCTTCCCAGCATCAAAAAAACATCACGTTTTACGTGTTATATATATATATCTATATATTAATATATTTAATTTAAATTTAATTGAATTGAATGCATAAATTCAATTTTCATTTTCATTTTCACATCGTTATATTGAAATTGCAATTTTGTATAACAAAACATCCATTATAATAACAATACCATACGATTACCTATGACCCACACTTTTAATACATGATTTTTATAATAAAATAATAATACTTGCGGCGCCCACGAATTTATGAGAGATTGTTATAATTTTGATGATAGAGATTGATCCCAGCATTATATCCATATCCGCGTGCTGACTCTCACAACTTTGCTTACCTCTTCACAAATATTTTAAAGCTAACATTATCCAAATGCATGCGAAAGGGGATGTTCATGTAGATCGGAATCGTTATATTCGTAGGAAATATATCATTTATGAAATATATATACATCTTATCATTTTATATAATTAAGGATTACTGAGTCATTAATGCAAAGATTTTAATAATTTATTGATAGGTTGAGTTTTATTAATTTACTATTAATTTAATTAAATTATAATGTTTAATTTTGAAAAATAATTAATTAATTTTCAAGACTATTAAAAAAAATTAAATTAAATGTTTGATTAGATTATAATTTGAAGGTTTTATGGCATTTTTGTATAAAATAATGGCATATGGATAATTGCTTGACATATTTTATCTTAAATTTATGGATATGGTTGCAATATTCATATTTGATTTTTAGATAATCATATAGTGCTTTTTTATTCTTAAGCTTTACACCAAAAAATCTAAAAATAAAATCCTTGAAAATAGCTCATACTTAGATAAATAACATATTTATGACATGTGTCTTCCCACCACAATTTAAGCAATTATTTCGATAAAAAATGGATAGGAATAAGATGTAAATAAATATACTTACAAAGAGTTACTTCCCACCATTATATGTGCTTACTTCAACACTTATATAGGAGTAAAATTGTAAATGTGTAGGTTTACTAGTGGCTACTACCTACCAAAATTTATGCAATTCTTTGTGCACGTGCAAGCTATTAATTTATCCACTTAATATATCAATTTATTAGTTCCTTTGTATTTGATTTTCCTAGTGACCACTATTAATTAGCATTGAGCAATGTACATTATATTTTTAATGCAATTTTCCCAAAAAGTCATTTCTAACTTGGGACTAAGCTTCCCTACAATACTTGTTTTTTAATAGGTTTTGTTACAATAGTATGGGTTAATATTATGGATTATCAATATCATATGTCGATAAAATCACAACTCATTTTATATCACACTAGTTTATATATATATAATGGTAGAAGGGGCATAACTACCTTTGAGATAAATCAAAATATTTGATATGAAAGAGTATATTTATTAATAAAAAATTTATTTTATTAAATCTAATTTTTTGGGCTATAAATCTGTATTCTATTTTTCCTCTAGTTTTTTTTGGGCTATAAATCTGTATTCTATTTGTTTTCCTTGATATGAATTAAAAGATTTTTTTTGACTTAAAAGGGAAAAAAAATATCGCTATGATTTCCTAACATGATCGAAAAAATAATAATTTTGGCTGCCACATATAAATGTACAAGGAAAAATAAAATAGCTACATCATCTATAATGTAAAATAGTAGGATTTTAGTAAGAGGATGTGCTGTCCACTGTCCACGTAGTTTCGCTGATTCTTCCTTTCGGCTGTTGTCACTTCCACCTATTGATTTCTCCGTTTGTTTGGTTGCGACTCCGCAGGAGGAGTGTCGGACTTCGACTCAACTATGGTCAAAGATTATAGTCATACATTCTGAAAAGGAATGTGTTTACCTACATACCATTCTGAAACGCGTAGTCTAACGAGGTTGCAGAGTTGTCGGACCAGAAAGTTATGGAAATTCTAATTATATTTAGAGAAAATTCGGCGAGTTGTTTTGTAAATCCAAGTTATAGTTGTTAAATTTCGAAATTTTAGGCGTTTTAGACGTTTTTGATGGTGCTGAATCTATTTCCATCATCAAAAACATGATTCATGTTGAAATGTAATTCCAACTGCAGCGACATTTATTGCAAAAAACTGCCATCAGCTCCCCACACCGCCTTTCAACGAACACCGGTAATTTTCGGAGGGCAGTGATCACAGTTATCAGCTGCTACGTGTCCTGCGTAGTTTTGGAAAAACCAGTTCCCCGGCGCGTAAACTTCAGCAGAAAAGGCCGCGCGATATTACCAACAGTCGTCCGATTAAAGTGGACCAGATCTACAGTTTTGGTAGCGACAACATGTTGTTTGTTTACTACAATGTACATTGAAGTACGTTGATTGAAAAGCCGTATCCAGTTCGTTGACTGTACCTTCGTTCCAGAAATTAATATAACACCATGCTGAAGTAATTAAGGAAATTTATTATGGTTGGTAGATTTTAGGTGAAGTCTTCAATTTTATTTTTATTCATGGGACATGTAATATGTAATGTCTTTTTTTTTGTAACATATGCAATGTAATACGCATAGCAGTGCGAAGAAGGAGGGAACAGGGCAGCGTGGAATCACAATTTTTATTGTGGAGAATATGTAAAATGTAATGTGCAGTAGCGTGAGTGTAAGGAGTAAAAATTTTACACACAGCAGTGTAAAATTTGAAAGCAGAAACAGAGTGTTTCAGCAGTGTTAGTTTTTGGAAAAACGGAGCATTTTTCCTCTGTTTATTTGTTTGGAATTATCAGAAATTCCCAACATGGTATTAGAGCTTGTCTAGGCTCTTTGAAGGTGTCAAAGAAGCTGAAGGAAGGATTTCTTGTTGCAGCAGCTTCTCCAGCAGAGTGAAGACTCAGTCAAGAAATAATCCAAGGTATTTCTCAAGTCAGTTTTTGTGTTACTGTTGAGGACAATTAGCTATTTTAAATACACAGTCAAGTATTTTGAAGCATAGTTAAGAGTGCAAGAATGGCTGGAGCCAGCACTAGCATGGGTATCTGTAATACCCAGCTCCCATAATTTAATGGAAAAAACTATGACTATTGGGCAATAACTATGAAAGCTTTGCTTGCTTCCCAAGACTTATGGGAATTTGTTGAAGATAGTTTTGAAGAACCAGCAGATGAAAATGAGTTTAATAACTTAACTCAGGCAGAGAAAGATCTGTTGAAGAGCAGTAAGAAGAAGGATTCTAAGACTCGCTACTTTTTGTATCAAGCAGTGCATGAGAGTGTGTTTCCAAGGATAACAGCAGCCAAGAGATCCAAAGAAGCATGGGAAACTCTCAAGATAGCCTATCAAGGCATGGAGAAAGTGAAGACATCAAAACTACAGTTGTTGAGGAGATATTTTGAGACTCTCTACATGAAGGAGTCAGATAATATTGACTCATTCTTCACACATGTGATTGGTCTGGTCACACAGATAAGGTCTCATGGAGAGATTCTTGAAGAAAGGAGGATTGTGGAGAAACTATTGAGGATCCTACCCTTAAGGTTTGATGTGATTGTCACCACCATAGAAGAAACAAAGGATCTCACAAACTTCTCAGTTGATGAACTACATGCATCACTGATAACACATGAGCAAAGATTGAGTAGAAATGAAAACTCATATCTAGAACATTCCTTTAAGACTTAGATGTTCTTTGGAAGAGGAAGAGGTCAAGGCAGAGGAAACAAGAGAGGAAGAGGCAGAGGCCAAAACAGAGGTGGAAGAAACAGTACAGCAAATGCTCAAGGAAGAGGCAGCAATCCAAATCAGAACCAAGGCTACGACAACAACCAACAAAGTGGACAACATCATGCTCAAGGACAAATGTATGATAAATCCAATGTCCAATGTCACTATTGTAAAAAATATGGGCATTATGCAAATGAATGTAGGAAGAAGCAGCATGATATGAGTAATAAAACTAATGCAAAATTCACTAGAGAAAATATCAGCCAAGATAAATTGTTTTTAGCCTGTAATATGAATGAAGAAAAGAGTGAAGATATATGGTTTCTAGACTCCGGTTGCAGTAACCATATGACATGAAACATAGCCCTGCTTTCTATGTTAGATCAGAGTGTGAAGTCACAAGTCACACTAGGGACTATTAATAAATTTTCTGTTATGGGAAAAGGAGAAGTAAATGTCTTAACAAAGAAAGGTGAAAGAAAACCATAGCAGATGTTTATTATGTTCTTGGAATGAAATGTAACCTCTTAAGTATTGGACAGCTTGTTCAAAATGGGTACAATGTTTTCTTTGTGGATGATGTATGCACCATCATGGATAAAACACCCAGCAAACAATGTATTGCTGAAGTGAAGATGACAAGGAACAGGATGTTCCCTCTCAGGATGAAAGCAGATTTAAAAAATGGAGAAGAAATAGCAACAGTGACATAAGAGGCTTTCCAAAGCGAACCAAAGGATGAAAATTGGTTGTGGCACTTGAGATTTGGACATCTCAACTTTGGAGGTCTTAACTTGTTGAGTAGAAAATGAATGGTAAGAGGATTACCATTGATAGAGAAACCAGACAGCCTTTGTGAAGGTTGTATCTTCGGGAAACAACACAGAGAAAGTTTTCCATCTGGGAAAAGCATAAGGGAAAAAGCACCCTTAGAGATTGTCCACTCAGATTTATGTGGACCGATGCAAACTCCATCACTTGCAGGCAGCCACTATATTCTGAAATTTATTGATGATTTTACTGGAAAAACTTGGGTTTATTTCCTGAAGAACAAAAGTGAAGTGTTTGAAAGATTTTGCAATTTCAAAGCACTTGTAGAAAACCAAAGTGGGCTGCATATCAAAGTTCTAAGAACTGATAGAGGAGGTGAGTATATCTCCAAAGAATTTCTACGTTTCTGTAGAGAAAATGGAATTCATAAGCAATTTACCACTAGGTATACTCCGCAGCAAAATGGAGTTGCCGAAAGGAAGAATAGGACAATCGTGGATATGGTAAGGAGTATGTTAAAGGTAAAGAATTTGCCAAATGATTATTGGGCTGAAGCTGTACACTGTGCAGCGTACATTTTGAATAGATGCCCTACAAAAGCAGTCATAAATAGGGTGCCGGAAGAAGCATGGAGTGGGACAAAGCAAGGAGTCACCCACATGAAAGTTTTTGGATGTGTGGCTTATGCAAACATTCCAGATCAACTAAGGAAGAAGTTGGACAACAAAGGGGAGACATGTATTTTCATTGGATACAGTGAGGAATCCAAAGCTTACAAGTTGTATAACCCATCCACCAAGAAGCTTATTGTGAGTAGAGATGTTCAGTTCATTGAGGAGGAAGCTTGGGATGGGAGCATAGAGAAAACAGTGAATGTTAAAAACTCTTTGTCACAGGATGAAGATGATGAGGAGATGGCTGAAATACATCCCCAAACAGTAGCACCAACGCAAGGGCATCAAGAGACACCCTTGAGGAGAAATGAAAGTGCTTCTCCAAGCACACCACAAGGAGGAATTTCAAGTGCTTCTTCAAGTACTTGTACACCAATTGAAAGAGGTAAAAAGTTCAGAAATTTAAGAGACATTTATGAACAAGAAGCAGCAAATGAAGGTATGAACTCTTTGTTTGCTTTATATTGTCATGTTGATGACCCTATTCATTTCAAAGAAGCAATTAAGGGTAGGAAATGGATAGAAGCTATGGATGAGGAGATCAATGCCATAGAAAGAATCAAGACATGGGATTTAGTTGAACTACCAAAAGGAAAGGAAGTCATTGGAGTTAAATGGGTCTACAAGACCAAGAGTAATGCTGAAGGCAAAATAGAAAGACACAAGGTAAGACTGGTTGTTAAAGGATATAAGCAGCAGTATGGGAGAGACTATGAGGAAACTTTTGCACTGGTTGCTAGAATGGAAACAGTGAGAGCAGTGATGTCCATAGCAGCACAAAACAAGTGGACAATTTACCAAATGGACGTGAAGTTAACATTCCTAAATGGAGTGTAATGGAAGAGGTTTACATTGAACAACCTCCAGGCTATGAAAATAAAGGCCAAGAGCACAAAGTGTGCAGATTGAAGAAAGCTCTTTATGGGCTGAAGCAAGCACCAAGAGTGTCGTATAGTAGGATAGATTCCTATCTACTGGAAAATAGATTTGAAAAGTGTGAGGGAGAACCCACTCTCTACATCAAAGAAAAGGATGGTAAAATACTAATTGTTGTGTTATATGTTGATGATGTTATTTTCACAGGTAATGATGATTTCCTTATTGAAAATTTCAAAACAGTCATGAAAGAAGAATTTGAAATGATTGACATGAGTTTGCTGAGATACTTCTTAGGAACAGAAGTAGAACAAAATGGAAATGGGATTTTTATCTCACAGGCAAAATATGTTAATAAAGTGTTGGAAAGATTTAATATGCAGGAGAGCAAAGCAGAAATCACTCCCACAATGGTGGGATTAAAACTCAGCAAAGAGGACAACAACAAGGATTTTGATCCTAGTTTGTACAAGAGCATAGTTGGCAGCTTCATGTATTTGACTGCAACTAGGCCGGATATAATGTATGCTGTTAGTTTGATTTCCAGATTCATGAAAAGGCCAAAAGAAGCACATTGGCCGGCAGCAAAAAGGATTCTGAGGTATGTTAAAGGTACAAAAAGGTTTGGGATTTTATATACTACTTCAGAATGTTCAGATTTAATTGGATACATTGATAGTGATTGGGCCGGAAGTGTAGCTGATCGAAAAAGCACATCCGGTTATGTTTTTCACATGGGTTCAGGAGCCATTTCATGGGCTTCTAAAAAACAGCCTATTGTAGCATTGTCTACAGCAGAGGCAGAATATGTGGCAGCTACAACAACAACATGTCAAGCAGTTTGGATGAGAAGGATGTTAAGGAGTTTATACCAAGAGAAAACAAAAGGAACTGTGATTTTTTGTGACAATAATTCAGCTATTGCATTATCCAAGAATGCTTTGTTTCATAAGAGAACGAAACACATTGACACAAAGTTTCATTACATCAGGGAATTGGTAAACAATGGCGAAATTGCTTTAGTACACTGCAGAACTCAAGAGCAGATTGCAGACATTCTGACCAAACCATTGTGGCAGAAAATTTTTGAGTTTTTGAGGAAAGGTCTGGGTATGATTGATAAACCAGTAGTTGAAATTAAAGGGGAGTGTTGAAATGTAATTCCAACTGCAGCAGCATTTATTGCAGAAAACCACTGTCAGGTCCCCGCACCGCCTTTCAACGAACACCGGTAATTTTCGGAGGGCAGCGATCACAGTTATCAGCTGCCACGTGTCCTGAGTAGTTTTGGAAAAACCATTTCCCCGGCGCGTAAACTTCAGCAGAAAAGGCCGCGCGATATTACCAACAGTCGTCCGATTAAAGTGGACTAGATCTACAGTTTTGGTAGCGGCAGCATGTTGTTTGTTTACTGCAATGTACATTGAAGTACGCTGATTGAAAAGCCGTATCCAGTTCGCTGACTGTACCTTCGTTCCAGAAATTAATATAACACCATGCTGAAGTAATTAAGGAAATTTACTGTGGTTGGTAGATTTTAGGTGAAGTCTTTAATTTTATTTTTATTCACGGGACATGTAATATGTAATGTCTTTTTTTTGTTACATATGCAATGTAATACGCATAGTAGTGCGAAGAAGGAGGGAACAGGGCAGCGTGGAATCACAATTTTTATTGTGGAGAATATGTAAAATGTAATGTGCAGCAGCGTGAGTGTAAGGAGTAAAAATTTTACACACAACAGTGTAAAATTTGAAAGCAAAAACAGAGTGTTTCAACAGTGTTAGTTTTTGGAGAAACAGAGTAAATTCTTGTTGGAACTGAAGCGTTCCGGTTGTAATCCCTCTGATAGAGGAAGATTTCTTTTATGTAACAGTTGTTTTCTATTAATGAATACAAGTTTTTTTTGGTGTGAAAAACTCTGTCTTCAACAAACAATTTTTTATTTTTATTTTTATTTTTTTTATTTTTTTATTTTATTTTTTATTTTTTATTTATTTTTAGTTTACTGGGTTAAAACAGAGCATTTTTCCTCTATTTGTTTGTTTGGAATTATTAGAAATTCCCAACAATTCAAACACTTTCTCTACAATATTTTTTGAAAAAAAAATTCTTGACCACTTTTAACTGTCTACACAATTCCTCAGCCTCATCAAACCACATTGTTTAGATTATAGTTAAAACCATTACTCTTGACTGAATATTTTACAAATTCTAGCCCCGCGCATCACTGTGAGAATAAATTTTGGGTATTTTGCGCGTGGGTCCGCTAATAATTCCTGCGCAGTTGCGTGGGCCTTTTCGTCAGTCACATGCATCTATCAACTTCCGAGGTTTCTGTATAGACTCACCTCCGTTGGCCTGCTACCTGGCTGTTTCTCACGTTTTGGCTGCAGATCATCATCTCTTGTCCCCACCGCTTGTTGTGGCCTCCTTTTGTTTCTAAAAGGGTGGGCCCAATTAATCGAGTACCCAGAAAATTTAAAAAAACAACTTCCCTGAAATTAAAATTCTTTTATGATCGGGAGAAGCCACACGACTATAATCGGGATCGGCCTTCACTTGTAGCACATTCGATATTGATTCAAAACATAAATGGTATCTAGAGGTGTAAAGGAACACATAAATGGTAAAGGGTGTAAAGGAATCCGGTAAAGGAATCCGGATAAGAGTAGAAAGGAGAATGTGGAAATAAACTCAAATATATAGATAATAAAATATGATCAAATTTTTTTAGATATTTTTTAAAGAAAATTAAATTTAAGAATAAAGTTATATTAGTATAAATTTCTCAGAACAATGGTAATGGAAAATAGAGAAAGAAAATGTGCAACTTTGGAAAATGTAGTTAACTTGTTGTTCTGATAGCAATTTATAATTTTGGCCACATGATGTAAGTTGAGTCATTGAAAGTAAGGCACAATAGCACCCATCAGGGTTCGTAGCCTCTTACATCATGTGGATGTTTGCCAAGAAAGTGCATCTATGAACCCACAGAGGGAGGTTGTTGTTCAATGAAAGCCATCACGGTCATTAATTATTGTCTGGTGGTCCGAGACTAAATCAAATTGAATCCGCGACCTATGGCCTCCCCATTGGCAACATGCCTTGGGTGGATGTCTCAAGCTAAAGAGGTAAGATCCTTGAAGGTACACTGTTGTCTGGGGTAATGCATCACACAACATCACAACGCGCTGATTTGAGGGCTTCCATCTTGCATTTTGGAGCTGCCAACCATTCCAATCTCAAGAAAACTACCAAACTTGTCTCTGCATTTTTGGGTACAAAATTCTTTCAAAGCCATTGATGATGGGCAATGTTATTAGGCAGTTTATTTCAATTTCATGAGAAAGAGAGTTGCATTCTCTTAGTGGAACATATATCGAACTGATTTGCAGAAAGGTCTTCCTCAGACAATCATGAACTGATTTGCAGAAAGGTCTTCCTCAGACAATCATGCTCGAGTATGAACACATTTATTAGAAATGACCTCTGAATTACGAAAACATTGTTTTCAGGTCTAGACATTGTCACATCCATGGTGATTAAGACACTTCCCACACAAGGAGTTGTGAATGTAATGAATTTATTGCATCAGAAAGCAAGCTACAAGATGAAAGTTTTCATAGAGGTAAATAGGATAAGTACATCTAGAATGGAAGCTCTGGCTAGGCCGTCAAACAACTGCTCGAATAGTCAAAATTATTCCAAAGAGAGACTATTGAAGACATGCTATCCTCAAGTATAGACAAATTTTTATCACTTTCAGAAATTCCAAGAAATTTTAGACTGTACACCTGAGCAAAGAAGAAAATTAGAGATGTTGAAGGAAAAGAACAAAAAATTCAAAAAGAAAATGGTAACAATAATGAGAAAAAAGCATCCCCTTCAAAAGGGAGCAGGCATCCCAAAAAGTAGAAAAGGAGGGGAGCCTAGATAGTCTGTGCTATAATTATTCAACTTGAGCCCTAACAAGTTTGAATAAAGTTCTCTGTAAAAGTTAAAATTGAGATAATGATCACAACTCTTTTGGTTTGCAAAGTAGCCATACCACCTTACCAGTTGTTTTCACTTCCAAAACAAAAGGAAGAGAGGATTTTTTTTCCTTCCATTTGAAAAACGTGATTTTGATCTCGAAGCATAAGTCAAGAATAAAAATACAGATTTTATCTCAATGATCCACACAGGCATAAGTGAAAATGCACATATACAAACAGATACATACATGCTCATGTACACATATATTAGAAATGTTACTTTATCGAGAAGCATGCATCAATAAAATTTGTAAAATCAGATGTACAACGTTTTATAGGCATGGATAAAGGAAGTGATGGAAATGAACTAAGTTATACCCATGGCAATGAAAAGTCGGCAACTTTCTCATCTTCTGCATCAGTGAAGAGTACCTAATTGGCAATAGCTATAGATGGTGGCTTCTGAGGAAATAAGGTAGTGTTAAATAGTAGATTAAACCTTTGCACAACTTTTACTATGTCCTTCGTAACAAGAGCCACAAATTTTTGTGTACTCTCCACCAATGCAACAACCATTGTTTGCTTTTTGTTGTGGTTGAGAGGATGAAACCACACCCTTAGCTAACTTCTAAGCTTGTAAACCTAGATCACCCAGAACAGAAATGAGTGGAAATTCCACATGTCACATCATGTAATCCCATACAACTGACCCAAGCACTAAAGAGTTTAAGGCATTGTTCAAATTAAGAGGAAAAAGGTGATGGTATGATAAATATTTATAATAAAGCACTATATGTATATGGTATTTTTATAGTAGTTGCAAAAGAAGAGTTTGAGTTTGACCCAAATACCAGTTGCAACATCAATTAATAAATCTTTGACAATGCCAACTGGAGCTACATCTAGACTTGAAAATATTGGCCCAAAAACCATAGGAACCCATCCTGACTCCATAACATTTGCAGCAGAATCTCCTCCAGTTGTGCCAATATTTTCAGAGCAATTTCTAGGAGTAATCCCTCTATAGGAAGATGGGAAGCTGACATCATTTGCAAGAGATGAAGCAGTTACTATGTTGCTTCGACGAGAGGATTTTGTATTCTGACATGTATTTTGAGCTTTAGAAGTTTCCAGAGGATGATTTCTCTTAATAAAATGATCTGACAACATTGGCATCGACTGCAATTGGACATTCTCTGATACAAAGGGATGAACATATGGACAACAACAAAAAAATCTGGAAATGGAGTTTTCTTCCATGACAATACTTCATCATGTTTATCAACAAACTCAAGCGACATATTTCAAGCCTCTTAACGAATCTGCTGCCAAGGAAGACAAAAAAAAACAAAGAGAAAAGACTTGAATAAGGAGTTGAACATCCTCATAGATCAAATAGTGTAGTTTCCCAATCTGATGGGTCGTAAATCCATTTATATGATTTGTTTTCTCAATGTGAAATCCATCATGGGATGTTTGGTCAAACATGATAATTTTTCCTTCTGGATAGAAAGATCATGTCAGTGAATTTGTTGTCAAAGTAAGCAAAGGAAGAAATGGTGCCTTTTCAAGCTCGAGAAGCCTATCTCTAGTTTGGAAGGAATTTCTTTGATGGCTGATTTTTCTCATCTCTGGCCTGCAAAAAGTCTCCAAGTGCTTTCTTTACCTGCCATTTCCAAAACCTCTTTCATCAACACTTTCCAATGCCTTCTCAATTTCAATCTTAAAGTCTACATCATTATCCTCATTGTCATCATCCTCATCTTCCTTATTATGTGCCACTTTATCATTTCCCTTTGAATTTCCCATCGGAGCAGCTAAGAATTTCATCTATTCTTTCTCATCATCAACATTTTGAAAATAGTCATCTTCATATGATTCTTGAAGAAATGTCTCCAGTTCATCAAGCGACAAATCAAGCAAAGAGCATTGTTCATCAAGTGACAAATCAACCAAAGAGCATTGTGCATGAGTTCACTTAAATATTAAATATTCAACATCTTCATCACCAGTTTGGCATCTTCATCTTTCAGTAATACACTTTCTTGGACTCTTCAGATCTGGTAAAGCATCCATGGTCTGACCGAACAACACTTCTTCTGCTATTTCAGCTAATTTCCTCGCACTTTCATCTGATCCAGAGCTGGCATAGCCGTTACTGTCAATAACTTGACCACTTTCACACTTATGTGCATGTACCTCACTTCAAGAGGGTGAGAAGGCGGGTGATCTTTACTATTTTATTTTAGAGGGATTCCAAATCGAGTTGTGGCAATGACAATGAGATACCAACCAAAAATAACAAATATTTTAGCAAAACGTCAACCACCTAATGCTTAATGTAGGTATATTTCTGTCCACATGGAAAGATATATGGCTTAAATCTCTTTCGAAAATTAGTGGCCTTCAATATCAAATATAAGATGTGTCCTTCACAGAGATATGGGTGCACTGGAAGCATAGGTAGGGTGGCTAATTCACCACATTTTTTGTGTGCAGTGTGTGATTCTTCCCATTTACTGAAGTCATATTTCCGGAAGGAAAACAAAATTTTGTTTTTGTTCATTTCAGCTACAACATGATTCAGCATAATTTCTATTCGCTTCATGACTGAACTGATGGTCAAAAGTAGAGAGTGGAAACATGATATTGTATTGATCACCAGTGACCACATATCATGGAATAATAACATGGGAAGACAAAATATGAAATGGAAATGTAGTTATAGAATTTTGGTTTTTCTTAAGCCCTTAGATAAAAGTCTTGTTCTCCAAAATAAAATTAAGGGATTCCGACTGATTATGGAACTCAGTTTAACATGCTCTTCTTGCCTGGGTTGAAAGAGGGAGCAAAAAAGATATCTATTATTCATATATATATATATAATATCTTTCTTTATATATATATATATATATATATATATATATATATATATATATATATATTAATTAATTAAAAAAATTAAGAAAAAAGCAAGAATGACCTAAGTCAAGATCTTTTAATTTATAGAGGAAGTATATTGTCGAAAATGATGTACCAAATGCTATAAAATAGTCTCAAATATGAAGTTATGCTATGGCCCATGATTACATTTAAGAGATATCAATGGGTAACAACATGCACCAGCAAACTATGAAGAAGAGGATGAAGAAATCAGTAAAGATATCTTATATACTGAAACAATTCTTCAATAAAATAGGATTTCACTTTGAGTTCGTAGTTGGTCAACATAATGGATGATCATGGTCCTTGTTTTAGAGAGAAAGTATATTAGGTTATGTGCTTAATAATGCAAAATAGTCTAAAACATAAACTACGTTATGGACAATGGTTACAAAAGAGTGACAAAAAGAGAATAATATGCACCAGCAAACTGTGAAGAAGAGGATTGTAGTGTATGTTGAATTCAGTGTTAAAGAGAATCAACTTGAGCTCATAGTTGAACAAAAAAAGGATGAGCATGAAAAGGGGTTTCCTTCCACTAGGAAAAAGTTGTTGGATACCACAATAGAATATCATATTTGGGATTAGCTTGGATTGTTATATGAAGACAAATTTCTCAATTTGTTTTTGAAATAAATCTTCCTTTGAATATTTATAAAGCATGATATACAAGGGCTTTGACGAAAAAAGGTTGGACTGCACATGCAACCACAATAACTAACCCATACAAAGTCATCAGGCCACAAAAGAGGGCCACACTTAACATAAAATCTTAATCTAAACAACACTAAGAAAGCAAAGCCAAAACACTGGGGAATTAATCTCCATAATGTTTGCCTTCTTTTACTTGTCGCTTCTTTATTTGTCCTAATCCACCTATGGTGAGAAGCATAGACATCAATGATCATCAATTGTCTATTTCCAATTTCAAGAGATTGAGATGCGTCATCTTGATCAAAAGAATATGGGTCATGCTTCCATTTACCAAAACCAAAGTGGAACCCATCACATCTAAGGACCATGAAGAAAGCTGCTAAGAATCAGAGGTGATGCCCCTTCCTTGGGAGAGGTGGTAGGGGACATTGGCATTCCCAGAAAGTTAAAGAGGAATAGGTTCCGAGGTAGTTGTACATGTATCGCCTGGAGTATTTTCACAAGGCTTGGACCAGTCCACCCAATCAGTAGTATTTTCTGAATTTTTCCACAAAGAATGGCTCTGAAGAGATGCTTTATATCTCTTCTGGTCCTTTGCATTTGGGCAAGAAATCACAATGTGTCCATGTTCAAAGGGTCGTCGCCACCAGAATGAAATATGTTCATAATTCACAACTTGTGCCCAATGGTGATGACCATATTGCAGCACATTTGATCCAACATCCTTGTGCTCATCTCAACATAGACACTATATGAGAGAAAGTAGTTACAAATTTCACGTCGAATGTTTTTGCACAGACCGAAAATGTTTCCAAGAATATCGCCAATGGCTTCCTAGGATTTGAGGCTCCAAAACTCCAAGAGAAGCTTTGACAAAAGAACCCAAAGGATCTAGGATTTGGGGTTCCAATATCTGAGTTACTTATAACATATTTGTGAACTTATGGATAATCACTTCCATTGTGAGAACTGAATACTTTTATAAGTTTTTATGACTTCTCTAAGAATTCATGGGTTTACTTTATGAGGAAGAAAAGTGATGCTTGAAAAATTTAACATCTTTGTTGTCTTATTGGAAAGAAACTAAGGTGAAGTCAAAAGAAGATTAAGGCTTGACAATGGTGGTGAGTATTGCTCCCAAGAGGTTGAGGCATTTTTCAAATCTTGGGGAATTGCATGCTTGAAGACAACTCATGGTCTCGAGCAAGATGGCCATGCCAAGAGACGAAATTAGACCTTGATAAAAAAAATGCCTAAAGCATGAGAGAGAATTATAGCTTATGCAAAGGATTTTGAGCTAAAGGAGTTGCCACAACTAATTACATTGTCTCAGGAAAGATGGCCATGCTAAGAGACCAAATCAGACCTAGATAAAAAATGCATGAAGCATGAGAGAATGCTAACTTAAGAAAAGGATTTTGAGATGAAGAAGTTGCTACAACTAACTATTTGATTAATATGTCACCAAGTTCAATTTTGGGTGACATGGCACTAAAGGAATTAGGAGTGGAAAGAAGCCCTCTCTTGCACATCTTAGGTTTTTGAAGTGTGAAACATGCATGTATGTGGCTGAGGTGGATAAGACAAAACTTGACAATCTATCTTAAGCAAAGGATTTTGAGCTAAAGTAGTTGCTGCAACTAATTATTTGATTAATATGTCACCAAGTTCAATTTCGGGTGACATGACACTAGAGGAAGTTGAAGTTAAAAGAAGCCCTCTCTTGCACATCTTAGGTTTTTGAAGTGTGAAACATGCATGTATGTGGCTAAGGTGGATAAGACAATATTTGAAAACATATTGGTCAACTGCCTTGACCCTTTATTGGCTATTTAGAAGGAGTACAAATCCACCACCGTTAATAGCAATGTAACCCCTAGCAGATCAAAAGCTGCAAGTTGTCATTTTCATCTGAACATCGACATACCTAAAACAATGCTTACAACCAAGATGTGCTTTTTGAGGAGGAGAAATATTGTGGAGATCAACATCAAGAATCCATTACAAAACAAAAGTATAACCTGTGGTGATTCCATATGAGCATAGATGACTAGCCGCAATAGATCTCGAATGTGGAAATTCTGGAGGAAAAAGATTAAATTCATCTTCTTTTTGCATTCCAACGAGAGGAAAAACAATCATCAATGACAATTCAAAATGTGCATGCTACGCATGATCAACCAAATTGGGGGTAGAGTTTGAGGAACCTTCTTAAGTGAATGGGGCCTAAGTGATATGGCTACGAGGCATCTAATTTTAGTGCTTTTTCTTTATTTTCCATGGTTGATGAGGCAAAAATTTTCAAAGAGGCTCTTAGTGGAGATGAAGCTTCTTATTGGAAGCAATTCATGGATGAAGAAAAAAATACCATGGAACATAACCAAACCTAGCATTTTCAAGAGTTTCCCAAAGGAAGGAAGGCCAATAGATGAAAATGAGTGTTTAAGGAGAAGTATAAGATAGAGGGTCCAATGCAACAATGTAAACCTCATTGGTAACAAAGGGGTACTCTTAATTTAAGGGTGTTAATTATGATGAGGCTTTTTATTTGATGGCCAAAATGGCCTACATTAAGTTGATGTTGGTGGTAGAAATTGCTTATGATTTGGTAGTGCAGAAAATAGATGTGAAGAATACTTTTTTAAATGGTGAGCTTAGAGAATAAATCTTGATGAAGCAACTAGAAGGAAAGGATTTGTGATAGAATGGCGAGAAGGCATGGTGTTTCAATTGAAGAGATCAATATATGGATTGAAGCAGTGCCAATGCAGTGGTACCGGTGGTTTAAGAAATATGTTATTGGACAAGGCTGCATAAGGATTGATGAAAATTAGTTTGTTTTCTTCAAGCAACAATATAATCACTTCATTATTCTTTGCTTATATGTTGATGACAAAAATTTTGATTAGTCACAATAAAAAAACTAATCAAGGAACCAAGCCAATTTTTATGCAATTTTGACATGAAGAACTTAGGTGAGTTGCACTATTTCTTGGGAATTCAAATGAACAAAGGCCACAAAAATTGGAAATTGTTTATCAGCAAAAGAAACTATTTGTAAAACATGTGTTGCCATTATGGTATATGTGTTGTCCTTGATGAAAACTCATATATATGATACCCAAAAATGATTCAGTGATGTATGATGGCAATTCACAATGCAACAAGTCAATTCAGAGGTAACAACAAAGGATTACAGATCGGACTCCAAATATTGAATAAAGAGAATGGCTTAAGTTGTATACGTTGGTTCACCTTGTCCAAGTAGCGTATGCAAGCTAGTTCACAGTACAAAAGGAGCGTATACGTATGCACGCACTTTCACAAAATGAAAAGCGCGCATGGGATGGAAAAATAAGATTAAAGAATACTAGGGTTCTGTTGTGCTATGTAACAACCCCCCCATTTTTATTATATATAATACAAATATGGACCCTTTTAAAAATTGAATTTTTCCCCTTTTTTTGAATAAAATGCCAACTCTCAGAAAATTTTTGCTTTTCATAGAGCCCTTTTTGAATCTAACTTAAAACATATTAAAGTCCTCATCGCAAATCGTAAAATCGCATAATTCCTTAATATAAAAGTTAAGCACATTCAAAAATATCAATATGTGACTTGCAGTTGAACTTTGCATGCGACATCCCGATCGCATATCGAACATCAGAGGATATTATGGCAAGAGCTTAATTGTTACCTATTAAAACTCTGATATTGCGATATCCCAATATTGCGATCTTGCGATTTTGCGATATCGCATATTGCATATCGCAAGATCCATCAAACAAAGTTTCATTCGCGCTATAGCTTAAATATCCGATATGACGGATTTGATAGATGTTTAATAGTGTTTTTAAGTTGGACATGAGTTAGGTCAAAATGATTTAATACGGTTATCATCCCTATGCATGTAATCATGGTGTTCGTTATGGTTGATTAATGCTGAACTCGCTCCCGGATCTTTTCTTCAAAAGTTTTGTCATTTCATCAAATCTTTTATTTTACGCAATAATTAATTGTTGTTGGTTTTAATAGGAACTCCACTCAAGCAATGTCCATTCGAAAGGTGATGCAGAAGCATACCAAGCAATCTATCGCAGAAACCGAAAGCACAAATATGTCGTCCATTTTTACAAATATAGTATGCACTGTGGATGGAGGTGCCACTGCATGGTAGACTATTTATACTACGCTGGAGAATGAAAGCCCTGAAGTAACAGACATTCGACCAACTGCTGATAGCACAAAACCGTCAAGAGTGCAGTTCAGAGACGCTACATGCTCTTTCCTTCACCGAATAACAACAAGGGCTAGGCTCTTGCCATACACATATATGATAAGATTGGTAGTAGAGAGTACAAACGTGGAAGACAGACTTATCAAGACAGCTAAAAGCACAGTCTTGGGTTCTTTTAGAGCCGAAGATTTACAAAAAATGTACAAGCTACTCGATGCCCAGGACATTTACCACAAAAAAATTGTGGCAAAGTTTGTAAAGGGAAATGAAGGCCCGTTTAAAATGATAAAGGAATGGAGGAAAGAGACAATAAATTCAAACAAGATAAAGCAGGTATGTATCCCATTGCTTCTTTAGCCAACCCTTATAGTTTTGCAGCCTCTATGCTATGTAGGTTGTATGGTCTCCCTAATAATTCTAAGTTCTCGATCAATTGGGTTCCGTTCATTGATGCTTGTATTAATTCCCACATTATGAATTGGGCAACCATTCTGTCTGAGAATTTGGCCAAAAATATTACTGAATATCACCAAACCAGGGTTGCCTCCTCTAGAGCAGTTCCCCAATTCTTCATGTCTGCATATGTCTTCGATGTTATTTGTTTTTGCATTCATTTTACAACCATGGGTTGGAAATGGACTACCAATGATCCTACTCCTATCTTCCTAAGTTATAAGCAAATGTGGGAACAAGATTTTATTCCACATTTTCACCAATTATGCCATGGAGTTGTTCTCCCCTTACATCAGTTAGTTTACAACAAAATATGTCGAGATTCACAAAATAAGCTATCACAGACCTCCAAGCATTCAGAAGGTATTTTCTTGAAGAACCCTTCTCTTATATTAGGATATTTGGTAGCCAAGATTTCCCACATGTCCTCCCTATGTATGTATCAGATTAACTATTGGCAAGGGAAGTAGCATACCAAATAGTAGTAAATGGTCTCACAAAAACATTGAAGGAAATGAAGAAATCCCTATGGCCAAATTTTCCCCTTCAATGTGGGTCATTTACCCTTGTTAATTATGGTCATGCATATAAAGAGTATTAGAATATGCAGTTATTAAAGCTCCTTATTCTACCATCAAGGTATTTTGATCCACAGCAAGTAGCAAGCAAATTCACCCTTTCAGTTAAGATCAAACCTGTAACTCATATAGTAGATGAGTTTGAAGATTTGTTGGAATCAGCTGAGAAATTTGAGCAGATTCTGAATGTGGCCAAGACAAAGTTGAATCCAGAGAAATTAAGAAGATTCCAGGATTTTATAGAACACAGGCTAGAATACCTTCCACAAGAATTTTGGATTACTAATCATAGAATTGAAACCAAGTCTTAGGTGCAGACTAAGCCAGGCACATCACGAGATCAGGAAGCAGAAATAGATGAATTAGAAAAGATGTGGGATGCATTCAATGAAAAACTACAGGATATCCCTAAGGTATCATCAGCACAAGAACCCACAAGATTTTAGAACCCACAAGTTTCCAAGATACAGAGGTAATTCCTACAGATCCAACTACTGAAATTGTCTTGAATGTAACATATATCCCTCCTCTAGACGTATTTTACAAACCACTTAACAAATTTGTTGTAAAAAGAAAGAGGAAGAGGAGGAGAACCGAAACTCCTTCAGAACATGAATTTATGGATGTCCTATGAAAGGACATACAAATAAATCCGACCGAACAATTGACTCGACTATCTCAATTTGCTGGAGCCTATGCCACAACAATAATTGATAAAGTAATTGAAGTCTCTGTTTTGATTAAATAAAAGGATGACCAGATCACACTATTACAATGACAGTTAGATGAAGAAAGAGAAAGCATGAACCATCAAGCAGAGGAGCAGCTGCATAAGCTACAACACAATATGGAAGTACTGAGGATAAGTCATGAAAATGACTTATTTGCTAAAAACAAACAAATCCAAAAGCTAAAGAGTGACCTAGCAAAGTATAACGATATTCCTACTGCAGAGGAATTCATTAATGAGGCTTTAACACTGAATAGTTTACTGTCAAAGCAAAAGCATATCTTCCTCCAACATATATCAAATATCATTCCACACCTAAATACTAGTGAACAATTAACAAACATCATTATTGATCAAAGAATTGAGTTCAATGAACTCAATTCTAAGATCTATGATTATATTGAATGGCAGGATTCAGATGAAGGGAAAGGGTTAAGTCTCCCGAAGATCGATGAAAGACATAAGGATATTCTATTCACTGATTGGGACTCACAGGTGAAACAAGCCAAACTAGCAATAGCCAGAGCATCAGGGATTTCAAAAAGCATTATCAAAACAATAAATCACATGTTGCACACATCCAACCTCATAAAGGAGAGTGATCCAAAAGCAATTCCTGATCTTAAAGCATTAGACGAGAATTGGAAGAATAAGAGTCATCTACAAAAAGAAACAATTGAGGGGCTATCAAAAACCAACTAGGAAGTAGTATGGAAACTTTTGGTCAAAACACACAGTTAGATCATTACCTTGAATTGCTCCTTGGATTCAGTACAGAGAATTTTGCCACCTTTACATGATGCTATATTTGCAAGGCAGTTGAGAACACAATTCGGGATGCCACCACAAGTCAGGCCAATGTCCGAAATTTATGAGTTGAGAAGCAAAGCTGGCAGCAGGGTTTAATCAATGAAGACCTCAGTCATTTCTGAGCAATTTTATTTTTGGAAAGTTGGATACTAGGAATGAGGAAGGTTGTTTGAAACCTCCTCATAGGTATTTTGTATAAGTTATATTTAGTTAATTAAGAATAGTATTTAAAACCTTCTCATGCATTTAGAGAAGGGTCCAAGATTTTATTAAGAACATTTACAAAGAATGCATTATTGTGAATTTGTAGATGCCTTGATGGAATCATGGAACATGGTCTTTTCAATTGAATATCTTTTTGTTGATCACTGTTGATGCACTATTATATTCTTTGAGATACTCATTGGTAGAAGATTGATTGTGGCCTATTATCACTGGTCAAATGAGCAGAATGGTACACATCTAGTACTATTATCATGTTTGCTAAATATTTGTTCTAGCATTAGTGATAAGTTTATCTTTCATGAATTATGTATGAAATATGTCATCTCTGTTTAAAGTATCAGTTGCACTATTGTACGATATCAGAATAGAGAATGGTCTGTTTTATATGTGGTCATTAGAATATGCAATATGTTTTTCACAATTCTTTTGATTAATTGTTTTTTTAAAGGAATTACCTTATAATGTATTAACTCTATATAGTCTACGGTTGATCTATATCATCATAGATTACATAGACATCTTTTTATATCACATAAAACTAGCAATACCCCAGGTTAGATTAAAATATATTTAATTCAAAGTTTTGCATATTAGAATAAAGTTGTGTTAATTTCCATTTATTCTTTTCCAAATCATCAGAAAAAGTCCCACAAATCATATAAACCCAAAACACTGGGAAGTTGGTCCCATCAAACCCAGTCAGAGCCACTATGCCAAACGGAAAAGGAGCTGCTCTAAGCTCCAGACCACGTGGTTATCCCCATTGTTGTTGCCACAAATTTCTGAGGCCTCAACATTTTTGGCGCTAGAAGGAGGGACCCGACTATGAATGGCATATAAATCTAAACCTCAAACTTGAAGCCTTCACAAGAGTCAATATCCCTTGAAAAATCCTATAGCTTCTCGATCACGTTCTAAGTTACCCACTCATAAGTCATAAGTTATAGAAACTTTCCCCTCATCTCCTGAAGTATCTTGGCAGTTACCTTTTTCAGAACATACTCCAGAATCTCCTGAAGTTCCGTCTTTAGTTCATAAACTAGAACGAATATCTATTTCTATTAAGAAGCCTGATAAACCTGAAGCTTCTTAAGAAAGTATTACTTCACTATTCATAGAAACTGGTATCCTAACCCGATCAAAAAGTGATAAACTCATAATACCTCCTTTTGAGTTTCCAATACATCACAACGTAAGAAAATTTCTTTGTCTAGATCTAAGTCAGATGCGAGTGAGGTCACATCAAATTCCCCTCCATTTACTCCCTCATTCACTACACCTCCATTCACATCTTCTCATCTTTCCATCTCTTCTACTCAAACAATTAGTTCTACGACAAGTAGTACTAGTCCAGTTGTAATTTCTACAGCCATACCCGCTACTTCTGGATCTACTTCTATATGTTCTCAAATCCCAACTCAAGTTATGGCTAATCAGCCTTGGACTAATCCTGGTGCTGTGTTGTTTTCAAACCCACATCCTCTTCCTAATCATCCAGAGAAATGGTTACCCAAATACAATCTAGATGATGGTCTTCCTGCTGAAGAACACATCAACAATTTTATGTTGGCCATGAATTTGAATGGAGTTGCACATGAAGATATTGTAGTAAGATTGTTTCCCTATACTCTTAAAGGATCTGCAGGATCCTGGTACTTTTCTCTTCCAGCAGGAACTATAACAGACTGGGTAACTTTTGAACAACTGTTTCTTGCAAAATTTGGAGACTATAGAATTGTGTCATCTTTAATCAATACTCTCTCTAACTTGAAAACAAATTTAGGTGAAAGGATCAAAGATTTCAACTCCAGATTTAACAATTTATTAAAAAAAATCCTAGTTTCTTCTAAACCTATTGTTGATGTACAATTAGAGTGGTACATTTCTTATTTACCTTCTAATATAGCCATTTTTGTAGATAGAGCCGGTAAGGCTACTCTTTTAGAAAACATGAAACAAGCCGTGTTTGTAGAAAAGAGAATTCTAGCCTTAGAAAAACAATCTGAGATAGAAGATAAGAAATTTGAAAAAGTGACTTTTACCCAAGAATCAAAGAAGAAAACCCCAAAGGATCCATTCGATCTTGAAGGTCTTCAAAATGTCTTGAAAACTATGTCAAATGGTATGATTGAAATAAAGAGACAAGTAGTTGAATCATCAGTTCCTAAGAAAGCATATCGCCCATACAATAAAAGTCCTACTTCGCCATATCAGCCTCCGAATGTGATTTCAAGTGCTGAATCAGATCAAGATGTTGAAGACGCCTTAGCAACTGAAGAAGAACTAGAGACCGAAGAAGAAGTCAAATTAAATGGGTTATGTGACTTTATTCTCCCCACCGAAGAAGAAAGTGATGCTATGCCTGCATCTACAAGGAGAAAAACATCTGCTGACTCAACTATACCAAATCAGAAACAGAAATCTCCTCCCACAAAGGAGAAAGTAGTGAATAAAAAATCTAAAACTGTTCAAACTGATCCTATTCCCCTAGATAATTCCAAAACTTTTATGGTTTCATATACAATGGAATACAATATAGTTGAAGACATGAAAAAGACTAAAGCAAACATTTCATTATATGAAATGACCAAACTCAAATAGCATCAGAAAATCTTACTGAGAGAACTCTAGGCAGTTCTTGTAGCTCCCATACCACCACCGGTTATAGCCCAAGCTGACAAAGATATGGGAAAACCCTTGTTACCTTCAAACAAGGTAAAACCAAACGATCTTGTTTTGATTGGTGATAGATATAGTTCTCACACTCCTCCTTTCCTTTTGACTCATGAAATTTTCAATAAAAATGTTCATAATTGTCTCATCGATTCAGGAGCTTCCTCAAATATCATGCCAAGATCTATGTGCGTGAGACTTAATGTTACCCCTCAAAAGTCTATTATGCATATAGTCTAATTGGATAGAACAAAAGTCGAGGTTGTTGGAGAAATGTTATCAGTGTCAATATATTATCATCCAACCCAAAGGTGGTGCAAGTGATTGATGTCTTGGTGGCAGACATCCCTGAATTTCATGTTCTTATTTTAAGCAGGGATTGGTCTGAGAAACTACATGGATATTTCGCAACCGATTGGCAACACATGTGGTTACCATATAATGGTAAACCAAATCAAATTAGAGTTGATCGCGAAAAATTTATGAAACATATAGTCACTGAATTAGAAGGAGTGAACGAGCCTGTGATTTGCACTAATAATATTATTGGAAATTATTCTATTGAATCATTCCTTGGCACATTCATTGCCCAAATCTCACCTTTCCCATAAAATATCGTTACTTCTCAGGTTGCAAATTTTCTCAATCAGACACTTCTAAATGTATTAATCTTAGTAATAAAACTTTAGATCATTCTTTGTTCTGGACTCTATACTTTGATGGTTCAAAATCAGATGATGGTGCAGGAGTAGGTTGCATTTTAATCAATCCGCAAGGAGAGAAAACAATGCTAGCTTGCAGACTCGAATTTCAATGCATGAATAATACTGCCGAATATGAAGCATTGATTCAAGGCCTGTACAAAGCCATTGGATTAAACGTTAAATATTTGCAAGTGTATGGGGACTCTAAAATAATTGTTAAGCAAGTCAGGAACACAATCCATTGTATTTCTGGACACCTGAAACATTATCAAGCATTAGCTTAGAGCCTCACTTCTCATTTCACTGCATTTAATATTTCAACAGTCCCTAGATTACAAAACACAAGTGCTGATTTACTTGCCAATGTAGCATCTAAATTGATATCGTCAGAAGAATTTAGTCCAGATAGATTTTCGATTGAGTTGATTTTTAGGCCTTCCATTCCAGATAACATAAAAAAATTGGAGAATGTTTAATGATGATACAGATATAATCAACTTTCTTTCATCAGATGGATCTTATGAAGGTCAAATCATAGACGAACATGAACATGACCTAGAGATTGAAAATAAACAGGATGCAAATCCAATTCCCAAATCTGTAGTCAAGATGGAAGATCTCTATGATTTAAAAGTTAGGTTTAAAAAGACCACCAATGTTGGAAATAACACTGAGAGGGGGGTGAATTAGTATTTACAAATCAATAATTTTTCCATTTCCATAATCAGATTTAATTAGTGCATCAATACTTTATTAAAAATTAAATAGTAACCACGTGCAGTAATAACAGAATAAACCATCACACATAAGCAACACACATGAACACCAAGATTTAAGGTGGAAACCCAATGCGGGTGAAAACCACCTGCTACTTTCATCTCTGTCTTCTTTTAATAATAAGAAAATTTGTTTGTGATCTTGTACTGGTGCAAATTCATACCAATACGCAGACTTCTACCTGCAGAAGGTTACAACCTTCTCTCTTCTCCAGCTTCTACTAGAAGGGAGCTACAACCCCCTAGCTCTTATACTAGCCACTATGTTTGCTAGCACGTAGGTGCTAGCCTATAGAAAACTCCACTCTTCCACGAGGAACCATGTTTCATGAATTTTCAGACTGGATGCTCCTGGCACATATCAAGACATATGAAGACCTTGACTCATCAATAACCCATCAGAAATTTAGAAACTCAAACTTCATCAACCAACATGCAGTTAAGCTGAAACAATCAGATCACTGTCATCAGAACACTATGTTGAACCCAGAAACCTGTATCAACAGTCAGAACCAACTGAAACCTCAAAAATTCATGTATCAGACTGTGTAAACTACTTCAATGAAGAGAACCTGCGTGTATACGCTACTTCCTTCAGCCCAACCTACGTATACCTCTAAAGATTCTGAATCATAAAATCTATGAATTACAAACCGTACCAACCAGTAGTGTACTGAACATCTACTGTCAACTTATAGAACTTTACATAGGTAGGCAACAGAAAAACACTTCTTCTCACTTATACAATCAATCAAATATCAACCTCCTTATGCATTCAGATTTACATTCAGATCTAAGAAGAATTCATTGACAGACAACAGTAAAATAGCAGCAACAATAAATTAGCAATATTGATATGATAGATCAGTCATCTTTGAACATCAAGCCTTTCTTTTGTATATGCTACTTGAAAGAACAAAACCTGTGTGTATATGCTCTTTTGTCGAGACGAACCTGCGTACAGATCTGCAAATATTGACTCAAAACTTTGCTGCAATTCCAGACTTCAGACAAACCCAGATCATGATAGATAACGAATAAAACAAATGCAAAACATCAGATCTAGCCTCAAGCAATATTAGATCATTCAAGAATAAGTCATTTCAGGTCTCATGACCTTGATCCAATATTGAACTCAAGGTGCACATAAATATTTCAGATCTAGTCCCAAACATAACCCTGCAATGTAGAATATACTTTAGATAGAAGTATTCCTTAGAATCGTATTCACTTGCACACCTGGCCTTATGATCCTCTCTTCTTTATATAGATTTTGGCCTTTCTCAATACCATGGACCGAATCCACTTAGGACCAATACCTTGGATCAAATACCACAAGCTGAATGCCTCGGACTAGATACATAGGGTCAATGTCATGGTCCAAAGATACCTTGGACCAAATACCTTAGACCAAAACCATGGTCTTCAACATGTAGTCGCTTTGCCTTCTGTGGGAGTGCATGTGTACGTTATATGCTATTTCTGTTCTGAGTACCTGTGTGTATACACTGCTTGGACTAAGTGAACTTGTGTGTATCTCTTAAACTGCTCTTACATCATCTTCTTCCTTCAACTTTTTTATTCCGATCAATAGACCTTAGTTCCATCTTCTCGATCCTCTGTACCACTACCCTATTTCCTCTGAATATTCATGTTAGCCTCTTATCAAAACTGAGTTGACCTGTAGAGTTGCCATCAAGGACAATACTTGTATCATAAGGCTAACAACCAATTCAAAAACACATATTTCTACTCTAAGATTTGAGTTGATTAATCTTGGTACACCTGATAAACCTCAAAACATAAACCTAGGTTTGGGATTAACACCCGATGAAAGGATGTCATTCATTAAGTTTCTAAGAAAATATAAAAGTATCTTTTCCTAGGATTATTCAGATTTGAAAATATATGATACTTCTATAAAGCAGCATACTATACCCATGATTTCAAATGACAAGCCTGTCCAATAGAAGCTTAGGAAGATACATCCATACTTAGAAAGTCGAATTATGTCTAAACTCAATAAAATGCTTAAAGCCAAAATCATTTTCCCTATAAGACATTCAAAATGGGTGTCAAACATGGTTCCTGTGAGAAAAAAGAATGGAGACATTAGGATTTGCATAGATTTTAGAAATTTGAATAAAGCCTGCCAAAAGGATAATTTTCCTTTGCCTACCATGGAGCAGATTTTGCAGTCAGTTGCAGGTTCTAAATTGATGTCTTTTCTTGATGGATTTTCAAGTTACAATCAGATTATGGTTCATCCAAATGATAGATTAAAGACTACATTTAGGACAAAGTGGGGAACATATGCATATCAAAAGATGCCATTTGGATTGATTAATGTTGGCACTACATTTCAACGTGCTATGGACATAGCTTTTAGAGGACTAATCAACAATTTAGTTGTAATATATTTAGATGACATCATTGTCTATTCTAAACATATAAACAACCATATCAGTCACCTAAAACAAATCTTTGAGAGATGTGAGAAATTTGGCATTTCTTTGAATCCTAAAAAATCTTATTTCACCTTGGTAGAAGGTAAATTATTAGGATTTTTGGTATCTAAGAAAGGAATCTATATCAATCCTAATAGGATTCAAGAAATTGAAAAAATTCCCCTGCCACATAATAAAAAGCGATGCAATCATTTTTAGGACAAATTAATTTTATAAAAAGTTTTATTCCTAATTTTTCTCAAATCCTCTTACCCCTAGAGTCAATGATCAGAAAAAATTCAACTTTTAAATGGGGAAAAGACAAGAAAAATTCTTTTGAGTTGATAAAGAAAGCCATCATTGAGGCTCCTTCCTTAACAACTCCCAATTTCCTAAAACCATTTGTATTATACACATTCTCTTCTGATACCTCTTACGTGGAAGTTTTGACATAGTTAAATGATTAGAACATTGAAGCACCTATTTCATTCTTTAGTTCTAACTTACAAGGTGTTGAGCTAAATTATTTAGTTGTGGAGAAACAGGCTTTTGCTGTATTTAAAACTTTAAAACATTTCATACCTTTTCTCATAAAAACATACACTAAGATAATAGTTCCTTACCCCACTGTAAGGCAACTGTTAATCAAACGATAAGTAGGAGAGAAGAGAGCAAATTGGGTTACTGCACTTCAGGAAAATGATGTAGAAACACAACTTGCTAAAATTATTAGAGGTTAAGATTTTTGCAGAATGCTAACCGAAGCCTCTCATTTATCGGCAGAGGACGATCAATCTATTGAAGTGAAATTATCTGAGGTAAGCCTCAACAATTCTCAATCACAATACACTGATCTGAATTTTTTCTTGAAAAATGGACATGCTCCATTATATCTCAATTATATAGCTAAGCATATTCTAAGGCTTAAATCAAATCACTATCAATTAATTGATAATGTGTTATTTATAAGAAACTATGATGTTGTATTATTAAGATGTTTAGAGAAACTTGAAGCTGAAAAGGTAATGCAGGAATTACATGACGAGCCAACTGGATGTCATTTCAGAGGAAATACCACAACACATAAAATTCTGCATGTCAGGTACTAAAGGCCAACCCTTTTCAAAGACGCACATGAATATTTGTGGAAATGCAAAGTATGTCAAACTGCAACAGGAAGAGAAAGGAAAGCAGCACTCCCGTTGCATCCAGTAAATATACAACAACCATTTGAACAATGGGGGTTAAATATTATTGGTGAAATAACTCCAACATCCTACAAAAAGCATAAGTATATTCTAACCACAACTGATTATTTTATAAAGTGGGTAAAAGTGATCCCATTAAAGGTAGTTAACACCCAAAACATTACAGATTTCATTGATCAGTTTATAATTACTAGGTTTTGTCTCCCATCAGCTTTAATGTTTGATAATGCATCTTACTTTTCTGGAAATGCTATGGTAGAGTTTGCTTTGAAAAGAGGTTTTAAACTTAAATACTCAGCTAACTATTATCCGCAAGGTAACGGATTAGCTGAATCTACAAACAAGAACCTGATTAGAATTATCAAATGGACTGTAGAGAAAAATCATAAGAACTGGCATAAAGCACTAATATTTGCTCTCTGGGCAGATAGAATCACTCAGAAGGCCTCAATAGGTACTTCTCCATTTGTATTGGTTTATGGGAAAGAAGCAATTCTACCCACAAACTTAACAATACCATCTCTCGCTTTAGTTTAGTTTATTGATGAAAACCCTTCTTCTTCTCTTCAACTTAGACATGGTCAAATCCTTAAATTATAAGAATAGAGAGAGAAAGCCAAAGCAATACATGCTCATCATCAACAGAGTGTTAATGCTTCATTTGATACAACATCCACCAGCCCAAGAACTTTTGAAATTGGAGATCTTGTTTTGAAATGGGATAAGGCACATGAGGAAAAAGGTAAACATACCAAATTCCAAATACTATGGCTTGGTCCATTTCAAATCATAGAGAGATTAGGCCCATCCACCTTTTTGTTACAAGATTTGTTACGTAGGAAAGACTCTTTACCTGCAAACAGGCAAATTCTTAAAAAATATTTTTCTTAGAAATTAAACTTTAGTTTTAAAATTTGAGTTTTAGGAAAATAAAGATTGAATAGTATCTCTTTTGGCTGTTCAAAATTTTAAATTTCTAATAATTTACTTGATTTTTATCGCTTCTATAAATAAGAAGAGTAAAAGGATAATTATAAATATGATATTTAAATAAACCTTATTTCTTTGGAAAAAATTTGAATTTACTAAAGACATTTAGTTTCTAAAAATACTCTAGATTTTATAAAGTATAGATGTTTTTGAAACAGTCAATAAAAGAACCAATAACTTAGCAAGGGTTCTCTGCAAAAGGGTATTTACCAACTCTATAATTATCATCCATAACTCTTAAATAAGCCAATGATTCACCCCATCTGATAAAATTTTCTTTTTCACAATGTAATAAAAAAAATTCAAAACTTAAAAGATAATGAGTCTCATCATGAGCTTATTTATCATAATCACAAGAAAATAATTTAGACTGATATTACCAATACTGCATATCATAACAAGGTAATCGTTAATGATTGAAACAATCAAAAGACAAGGGGTCTCATCACGAGCCAGCTTGTTCAATTTAAATTACAACCAGTGAATGGCATTGTTACCATCAGGTTACCAAGGCTGGACAATGGCTTTTAAGGATATTTAAAGTGAAAAGTACCATGAAAAAGAAACAAGTTCCAATTGAAAGGAAATTGAATAAAATTTTGATTAAATTTTGAAATTAGGAATCAATTTCAGATGCGATTATGAATCATTATTGGTTAAAAGATAACCCTGTTGAGGCTATGAATGCCCACTAGCAGCAGAGGCTCTATCTATGATAAATGAGTAAAAATCTATAAAGCCAATTTTAAGAGAATACCTACTTTATCTTTATAAATCTAAGTATTGACTGGTACAGACATTTATGTTTTATCACCTAAAGAGTTGAGTAAGAAAATAAGTAAAATAGGTGAATACTTTATATTCCATATAAACACTATTTAAATTATGAATCATACAATTCTTATTCTTTCACAACTTTTCCTATTTTGAAAGTTTGAGAAATGTCAAAAAAACTAATCAGAGATAGCTGGTTCTCCCAAGTGAATCGCCAATTGTTGTGCTATGCAACAACCCCCCCATTTTTATTATATATAATACAAATAGGGACCCTTTTAAAAATTGAATTTTTCCCCTTTTTTTGAATAAAATGCCAACTCTCAGAAAATTGTTGCTTTTCAAAGAGCCCTTTTTGAATCTAACTTAAAACATATTAAAGTCCTCATCGCAAATCACAAAATCACATAATTCCTTAGTAGCAAAGTTAAGCACATTCAAAAATACCGATATGCGACTTGCGATTGAACTTTGTATGCGACATCCCAATCGCATATCGCACATCGGAGGATATTATGGCAAGAGCTTAATTGTTACCTATTAAAACTCCAATATTGTGATATCCCGATATTGCGATCTTGCGATTTTGCAATATCGCATATCGCATATCGCAAGATCCATCAAACAAAGTTTCATTCGCGCTATAGCTTAAATATCCAATATGATGGATTTGACAGATGTTTAATAGTGTTTTTAAGTTGGACATGAGTTAGGTCAGAATGATTTAATATGGTTATCATCCCTATGCATGTAATCATCGTGTTCGTTATGGTTGATTAACGCTGAACTCACTCCCGGATCTTTTCTTACAAAGTTCAGTCATTTCATCAAATCTTTTATTTTACGCAATAATTAATTGATGTTGATTTTAATAAGAACTCTGCTCAAGTGATGTCCATTTGAAAGGTGATGTAGAAGCATACCAAGCAATCTATCGTAGAAACCAAAAGCACAGATATGCCGTGTTTCCGGGAAAACTAGTGTCGCTATTTGATCTGCTAGTCTCACTAAGATGGGTAGCTATCTTAGAAATAAACAATTCAAAGCAACTTGTGTTTTCCTTTATGGATGATAGATAAGAGAGAAGCAAAGAGCACCAACCTCAGTCTTTCACTTGGCTCCTTGCTTGTTTCCTCTCTCCTTTGATAGAGCTTCGCCACTCCTTTCTCACTTGTCCCACTTCAAAGAACACCTGTAGAGGCAAAGCAGAAAAATACCATCAAAGAATAGAGATCTATAATACCATAAACAATGTAGAATGAGATGTACATTAACCATACAATCGCATTCACAAATACAAGATTTACATGTGCACAAGTATATGGAGGAAAACTCAAATAACTTTATTGACAGTAGAAGTAGAAGAGAGGATTACAACCCAGCTGTCTGATCTAGCATCATCCTCCCAGCATGAAAACCTTCTTCACCTATTGAAAAGCAAGATCACCCAACAATACAATGTCTCAAAGAGAAACCAACATCACTTCTTTACAAATTACAAAATTCTAGCCTCTCGATCTCTGGGATGAGGGATCCATTTATAGATTTTTGCAGAGGGGTGAGTCAGCTTTTGGGTTTTTGATTAGTGTCATTTCACTGATAGTGCTTGGCTCCACTTGGAGATTTCATGATCCCTTACTCATCCTTGGGCGAATTTAGAGAGGCAAGTGTCATATGAGCAGTTTCTAGAAGATTCTCTGAGTTTCCACCTAGCAAACTGCCTCTGCCATTTGTCTGCACTTGCTCATTGCACCCTACAAAAGGACTTTTCACTATGCATCGCACCCCTAGTGTGTAACAGGTGAGATGCATCGCACCCTCAGCATGGAGAAGTCTGTATTATCCAGTTTTGACCAGTTTTGAGTAGTTTTTCAGGGAGAACTTCTGGGAAATGATGTAATGAGTTGACCTTGATCCTTTAGGGTTTGAAACAACACTTTTACGGGTTTGAGAGCCCTTGGCTTATCGACATATGTGATTGGGGTTGCAGTGCCCAAATATGTCTATAACAGTTGTCCCCTAAAGCATGAGGTCGTAAATCTTCTAATGTCGGGTGAAATGCTTTATCATGAGGATCTGAGGTTTTTCGAACTGGAAGGTGACTTGTATAAAATACAACACAATGCATTATCTTCATATTACTTTCACGATCTAGTTGAGGTAGGCATTCCCATGCTCAGCTTTATAAATTCATTTTCATGTACATAGGATAGACAATCGTCTATGTGGCAGATTGATGATTCTTGTAGAGCCATCATCCCTTAGCTTGGATGATCATCTGTGCAGCTATGGAGTACATTTGATGTCTTTAGTCTCCTGAATATATCGTAGCCCGGATGGATGAAACTAGTTCCGGGGTCTTCAAATTTGTTCAATCTTCACCCAATGTACAAGTCGATCCATGTGAAAAGATGTCATGAAGTCGAACATGGAAAGACATCACCTGATTACCAGCCAATTATGTAAGCTATTAACAGGTGCGAGAGGAATCATCAATAATGATAATGACCCTCAAGGTACTACAGTACAATTCACGTGGTGTGAATATAGGATATGATGTCGAAAACGACACAAAATCTTTCGGTCGAAGGCCACTGATGTAAACCTGTCGCCACAAGTGAGAAACTTGCCATTGAGGCATGCAAGCTTCAAAGTACTAAAAGGATTGTTCCTAAGTCAACTTCTTGGATAATGACCTGATGTCGACAAGAAGTGACCTGTCGTAGGAGGGCCTTAATGAATCCCACATCTATGACATGAAACGAAGCAAATGATTTTATAGAGGTGAAAACGATCTGATGATACAGGGTTCAGGAATGGCGGTCATGAAAAATGGAGAGTGAAGGTATTGCAGTGGATGAGGCATTAGCTGGGTTGGTGAATTCTCTGAGCGACTTCTCTTGAACATGTCGACAACATTGTGATGGATCGGTAGCATTAACCCCATTGATGGTATGGAGGACCAATGGCGATGGTGAATGGAATAACCCAACCCGACTCAATTGGTGATGGAGTGAAAGTGTCATGTTCAAGAGCAACCTGCTACCAATGAAGTTCTTCAAGTTTTCTTCCCTTTTTCCCGAATCATTGCTAACCAGTACCTCTTTATTTTTGTCAAGCTTGAGGAGGATAACATACGCTTGTTCTATAATTTTCCCTTCAGGAAAACCTATCGCTATATTTTAGCGAGTCTAGCGACAGTGAAACTCACTCTTGTCCGGATGGACAAGTTTGTCGCTATTGTTTTAACGTGTTTAATGACAAAGAAAACTCAGTCCTTTTCATGTTTAGAGAGTTTGAAAAGAGACAGAAAGGAAACTCTAGTAGTCCTTTTCGTGGTATAATCCCTTAAGTCTGAAAAAGCATAAAATAATATGAAAGGGATGACTTTTCGATAGTTTTAGCGAGCCGAACAAGACAAGTGCTCGATCTTTTTGTGTGATCCCTCAGGTCCAAAAAGATTAAAATATAGAGGAGGGATGGTGTTTCCCTTTACTTTAATGAGCTGGAAAGGCCGTTAGCTCGACAATCTTTTCATATTTTACGAGTCTAAAAAGAGCTTAAAAGAGACTCGTTTTTTAGGAATGAGTGGTGTTTTCGGGTAGAAACCGGTTCCAGGTAAGTTTGGAACTTTTCAAACATGGAAGTGTAACGATGGTGGCCAATAGAATCACTCATCGCAGTTGTTCCTCAAAAGGGTAAACAATCAAGTGGAGGCGTATGATCGACTAAAAGAGTGTAGGTGATGGTAAGAACACGACCAAGGCTCATGAGGCTGATAGCAATGCGATCACAAAGGTTATTTACCGAGGGTGGATTCATTTTTTAATGAGTTTGAATCTTTCGAAACTATGCTCAGTGGCGGGTTCATTTTTTAACGAGCTTGAACCTTGTGCCAACATGTGCTCAATGCTAGGTTTATTTTTTAACGAGCTTGAACTTTGCGGAAACATTGCTCGTGATAATAGTCA
This sequence comes from Pinus tabuliformis, assembly GCA_031772625.1. NCBI lineage: Eukaryota > Viridiplantae > Streptophyta > Pinopsida > Pinales > Pinaceae > Pinus > Pinus tabuliformis. The sequence continues at coordinate 90,077,176 of CM062817.1, forward strand.
GAGATGTTCAATTCACCATTAACACTATGTTCTTTTGACGGTCGTACTACCTGTTCAATTTCTCCATCAAATTGATTAGAAATGTAAATACATGCTTGAAAAATGAGTTAAAAACCAACATCTTACTTGAATTACGTGAACAGTAACATAAAAGTAGTTTTACCTCTCATTTTTACCATTTCATTCAAATTTGGGATTGTTGGAGCTCTGGAGGTGTTTTCCCCCTTGAATTTCATCAGTTGATTCGGGAGATTCGGTGGACTATTTTTGGTGCCGTTTGGACCAGGTAGGAGCTAACCCTAAGCTCTTCAATTGCATTCTTTCCTTTTCTGATTCTGAGCAGCTTTTCCTATTTTTCTGGGCCTCAGGGGTTTGAACAATTCGTTCTCTCCCCATCGCACCTGGTATGCATCGAAAAGTGCGATGCATACTGAGCTGGCCATTGGCTAGTCAGTATGCATCCCACCCTGTACACAGCCAAGGTGCGATGGGCGCAGGAGGAGAAGTTTATGCACTGTTTTTTCATGGAAATTTTGCCTGTTTTTGCCCAAATCAGGATCCTAATTCATCTCTTTTTTGTTTTTCAGAGATTCATCAGATCAAGATGGTCATTACATGGCGTGAATGCGAGCATGAAGAAGAGGATATGATTTCCTTACATGATCCGGGTACGGTTACTGCATTGCGAAATTGTGGCTTGCTCAAATTCTTCCGCATATCCAGCATGAGGCAACAAATCAATTTGTTGCAATATCTTCTCGATGCATGGGATCCTACCAACCAAGTGTTCTAGATTAGAGGTAAATCCATCCCTTTGACAGTTGAGGATGTCTACTTTTTGACTGGGTTATCGAGGCGTGGTGCCCCTCTCTCACTATCAAGATCCGCCCGTGGGGGTGAATCCATGAGGGATTATATTCGTCAGTTTTGTAGAGATGGATCTCAACTGAGCAGGGATGGTAAGATTAGTATTCGAGATGTCACTGACCGGTCCTTGAGGACTATTTTATTCACCTTTGCTAGATTGGCTGGTAGCGCGGCTCTTCATTTGGCCAACAGGTCCTATATGCAGTATGCCCTGGAATGCCTTGAACCAAAGGTATTCAACTGGTGTGATGCAGTACTTCCGGTTATAAAAGAACAACTTTCCAAGGTGAAGAACGGAAGATCCAAGAACTTTGGTTATGGTTCCATTCTGACCGCTTTTTCCTTGGAGAGGATTCCACTGATGTAGCCACAATACATTTCACTTGGACTGCCAGCACCGAGGGAACCACAGATGTAGAGATGGGTCGATCTCATGGCCAGACATGCTGGTCAGTCGCAGATTTCATTCTCTGATGCCTTCTTTGAGTGGTTCAACCATCAGGAGATGGTCTTCACCAAGTATCCATATGTTGGGATGGATTTCCGAGGTGACCCGGATTTGGCGTTACCGGCTGGCGAGCAGTGGGGTGTTATAGGTAAAAAGATCTGACCATATCTCTGTTTATTGCTTTTATAATGTTCTTGTGTTTTTTTTTTTCAAAAGGTTATCAAGACTAATTGAACTCATATATGTGTGGAGATATTGGACCAATTCAACCAGCAGCGTGCCCGAGGGTAGCAGCTGCTGTTCCAGTAGGAGAGGCTGTAGGGAGGGCTGTCCTTCGCCATTTGGACATAGCAGAGACCCTTGCAGTGTTGTAGGATCAGATTGAGGGTTTCACCCTTGGTATTCAGGATGTGAGGACCGATAAGTTACCTCTGAGATTACAGCACCATACTACTAGCATGCCGAGTCGATGGACTATGTTCTTACATATGATCGCACAGGCGGTGACTTGCTATCACCAACACCATTAGTCTAGGGTGCTTTCCTACATTTTTGAGATTTTGGGTCGTATGACCAATTTCGTCCTGGACACAGAACATTTTGTAAAAAACTATAAACAGTTATATATATTTTTGATTTTCGGAGTTTTTTCTTGGTTAAGTTACATGATCCTGATGTAAATGTTGATTGAAATGCTTTTTCCTTTATAAATGCTGTAAATGTCTATCTAACACATAATTTGCTAATGAATCAGTTAATGTGTTTAAGTTTCTGGAAATTTGTTGATATTAAATATAATCAAACTGCCTTTCCAAAATCCTGACCCATAGGAATATATGATAGATAGCTAGATTCCGAACAGAATAGACTCTAGTAAGTTGTAGGACGACGAGTTGTGAATCTAGCCTGACGACAAGTCAGTGTATGCCATGTGCAATGGCATCAGAGAGAAACTCCATCAACGCGCTATATTCAGCGATGTTGTTCATTGATCGACCAATGCATATCCCTCTGAAACTCACTAGCTCACCACTTGGATCAAAGATGGCCCAAGCTGCAGAAGATAGATTCCGCGTCCTACGACTCGCTCCGTCGGCGTATCCAACAAATGACTCCAACTGGTCCGACATCTACAACAAATGAAAAGTGGATTACCTAACCAAAATGATCACTCTTGATGAAAACAAAAACATAACAAAAGCATATAAAGAGATTACTACACTTAATCAAGCATAGTAACGTTTAAGATACAACCCATTTCGGGGTTGCGACAATGGAATCCCATCGTAATCTACTAGCTCGTAGGATCCTTTTGATAATACTTGCTTAACAATGTAAGGACCCATCCACAATGGTTGGAACTTACCTGCTCCCAATTTATCGGATTCCTGATTGTAAAGTAAGACCAGGTCACCTTGTGAGAAGACACGGGGTTTGACATTCTTGTTAAATTGTGCCTTGACTCATTTCTTATGAGCTTTGTTAGCCAAAGCGGTGTCATGACGGGTTCGTCCAATTAGATTAGTTCCAAGAAATGAGCCTCTTCCTCTGAAGTTCCAGGGAGTAGGTCGACTGCGAGCTTGAGAGATGAAATTTCACACTGAATTGGTAAGACCGCTTCCAGGCCATACACCAGCTGAAAGGGTGTGAACCTGGTCACATTTCTCACCGATGTCCTATATGCCAACAAGGCCAAGTACAGGATTATGTTCTAACTCCGTTTGTGGACTCCAACCATCCTTTGCAGCATGCGCTTCATAACTTTGTTGATGGCCTCAACTTGTCCATTAGCTTGCGGATAATACGGAGTAGAACTATTGTGGGATAGTCCTAATTTGGCAGCCAATTCAACCATCATGTGATTGCGAAAATGCGATCCATGATTTGTGACTATAGCTTGTGGAACACCAAATCTAGAGACTACATGATTGAAAAAGAAAAGTGCAGTCGTTTCGTCGTTGTTGCTTAATGTAGGCATTGCCTCAACCCATTTTGTAAAATAGTCGACTGTGACTATGATATACCTATGCCCCCCGGCCGAGATGGGGTTAAATGTCATGAAATATATGCCCCATTTGGCGAATGGCCCAACAACGACTACTGGATGTAGAAGTGCGGGTGGTAGTCTGGTTTTGCGGTCGAAGATCTGACAAGCATGGCAACTTCTAACAACGATTATGCAATCTATGAATATAGTAGGCCAAAAGTAACCTGCTCGTAAGATCTTTAGTGCCATAGCGTAACCAGATTGATGCCCCCCACATGCACCTGAATGACAATCATTGAGGACTTTTTCGGCCTCCTCATGGGTGAGGCACCTTCGCAGAATTGTATCGACACCACGACGGTAAAGGGTATCACCGACGATCATGTAGTCTTTTGCTTGGTATCGAGTATGTCTTTGTTCAGAGCAAGAGGTATTAGTCCTAAATTTTTGGGTTTGGAGATAGATCAGTATATCTCCATACTGTTGGACTCGGTCCTGTCAGTCCCTTGTCAGAATCAAATTCTCCAAGGTTCATTTCTCATCATTCATTGATGTTACTATGGTCCAGAAAAGAGTCATTTCAGAGTCAAGGTTTTATAGTTGGTCTTCAAACTTGTCAAATGATTCCTACAGGCTAGAAGAAGGTTCAGTGAGTTTCTATCTCAAGATGGTTATCAATGCGAGATTGATTCATCTTCAAAACCCTGTTTTGAAGAAGAAATCATCAAATGTGTTTTTCAGAATATGTAATTTGTCAAAAGTGTTCCAAAGCTCTACAGTTCCTCAATGGCACCAGCTTCAACAATCCTACAACAAATAGACAAGAGTTATCAGTTAAACTTGGAAAACCAGTTAAAAGGTCTAGTTCTTTGTATGATCAACCTCAAATGTCAATGGTGTAATAAATTGTTTACGATTGGGCATCCACCTCTGCTTCTTTTGTGGACCCATTGCCGTGAAAACTGAAACGCAAAGCCGAGTTGAAATGTTAGAGTTAAGTTTGGAGTGTTTCAGAGCAGTGGATTTGGAGCTGGAGGTGCGCGCTACGCGCAGAGGGAGCGCGCTACCCATATAAGGTGCGCTACGCACTTGACCTTCCCCAGCCCTTTGCAGAGAACACGTGCGCTACGCGTTGGGTAGACGCGCTACCCATATAGTGACAGAGCCGAAAAATTTTGTTTTTTGCATCCGGTTTCATACCACAACGGCTCCATCAACTTGCAAGTAGGTTTTTAATCATTGCTCAGTGATTTTTGAACAGGGTCCTGGTATTTTTAAAGTGGGAAATGCTATTGGAATTGGGAAGACACCAATTGCTTTTGCGTTCAAAATCTTCGGTTAAAGTTATTTTTGTTAAAAAGTGAATTTTTATTCAAAATAACAAATGCAAATTGGAGCAAATGAAAAGCACGCTCAGTCAATGTGTCTCGATTGTAGTAGGATTTTCTGTGAGAGGTTATTTGAATAGGCCAGGAAGCATTGATTTGACCGAAAATGAAATTCGCAACTAGCTGAAGGGTATTCGAGACAGTGGTTACAATGTTCTAGGCCTTGCAACAAACATCGGAGATCACTTTTATGAATGCATGGATAGCGATGCTGTTTCTACTGCTTTACTTGAAATCTCCAAGCAATGGAGTTCAGACACGTTCGCCAGCTTATTCACATAGTTATAATACCTTTGAAATTGCTATTTGTGCCCTCTAGATAAGTGTTAATGCATTCACATGGCCTGATAGTGAAGCGGTTGCAAACGTTGTTAGCTTTTGTGGATCTGTTGTCATATTTGCAGTTTCGACAAGCAATTTTGAACTCCAAAACTTTGTGGAAAAATATTTATTTGAAGCAATTATTCAAGGTTTAACTTTGGAGTCAAATGCAATGATCCATGCAGATCTTGTCAGCCTTTGCCGTGAGATTTTTGTTCACTTTTCCAACTGACATTCTGCATCAAGAGAAGTACTTCTATCGCTGCCTTTTGTTACACAAGATTCCTTCAGTGCTTTTGAAATTCCTTTGTCCAAAGCATCTAGAGCAAAAGAGCAAAAAGGTCGATTCTTCAAAACATGGCCTACGTTGAGGTCAGTCATTGGAGTTCTCGCACGGATAACATGTATATCCTTGCATGTTATTAGTCATTAGCAGGTGGAATTTCCCTTCCTTGTATATTTTAACTGTTGTCACATATTTGCTGCCTAAATGCGGTTGCGGTGATTTTCCTCACGTTTCCCATGCTGAAACGTTGTATTGAAAGGTCAAAACTAGCACATTTGTGACATGGTGGCAACAACCTTGCCTGTACGCGATGTCTTCGATTCTACTTCTTTGGATTCATGCTTTAGTTACTGCATAAAGATAAGACCGCTGGTTAGGCAACCAAAGGTGATCATGCGGATGAGTATTGGCAATTATGAATGGCATGAGCTTTTCCCACAAATAAATGGATATGTATAAGATATTGCGCTATTTTTATTAAAGATTAGTTCTTATTCAAAGGCAAAGGAAAGTCAAACCCAAATTAAACTCAGATTACCAATCTGAGCAGAAAAATAGGGACAGATTGCTTATCTTTGTCTTCAGTTATGATTTGGAAGGTTCACACTACAGCTTCCGCCTTTGTATTGGTCACAGAAAGTCTCGAATGAAAAATGTAACGCTGTTCGTTAGAACCGATGAGTGGCTCTTTTACTATTTTCATCATTTCAGTTGAAACAGTTCCATACTTTCATCGATCTGTTTTCTCCTGGGCTTATTTATTGTATGAAAAATCATTTGTAAGGAGTGGGGGGAGAGTTCTGAAAGCTGGTGTAGGAGAAAAACAGAGCTTCTATTGTACAGTTTTGACAGAGATTTTAATGAAAAGATACAGCTCTGGCGCCTGAGATTCCTGTGGTATGACATTTGACATATGTTTCTTCTCTGTCTCATACGTTCCTTGTTATGTTTACTGTTTCATTGCATAATCATTTCTAGATGAATGCTTTTAAGTAGAAGGCCAGAATCCAGTTTACTGCTCTGCCCTGGAGGAGCGTTCAGTATTTGTGTATCTTCTTCTGTCTGAGAAGGATTCATTATATATGCCCTTTTCGGCCTCTCGACTGTCTTTCACTCCATACAATTCCAATTTGATTGTTAAACTTCATGCTTATCTTGCCTCAGGAGATAATTTGCGTTTTTAATTTAATCTCTGCTCTTGCTGTCTTTGCCCCACACAGCCCAGAAAACCCAATCATTTATAAAAAACCCCTTTCTATCAATTTAATAGCCTAAAATCAGTTTCCATTTTAAGTCATCTCAGCCCCTTTGAAAATCTTTTGCCGAGATAGACCCAGAGAGAGCCCTCTCCTGTCCTCGTAGGGCTAGCTACGAGGCTGAGCGTGGTTTGATGTGGCCTCGAGTTTTGCCTTCCTCAACCTGAGGCAGATTCGAGCGCTAACATAGTGGTGACCATACTGGGGAGAAATTTGCTTATTACTGTCATTTGCTATAGACGGAGTCTGAAGTCACGCCAGGTAGCCTTCGAACTGCTCTTGCTCTGCAAGTGCATAGTAGATAAAAGCTGCTTCAGTCGATCTCCGGTTTAGCTTGTGAATGTGCCCCTTGATTTGCGAATTTCCCCAGTACATGAAATCAAGTTGCAAATCTGATGCTGATGGTGGACAACAGTCAGACACATATGAAGGCTGAAACATTCACCTGGCGACTCCAACTCGATCCAGACATTCCAGTGCTCGCTGATCCATTCATGCAATGGTAGGGTATGTGGCAAACCCTGCACTGTGTGAAGCTGTAAAAGAAGTTAGATATCAGTTAAGGAAATTTGAATTTGATGAAGGATTTTTCATTGCTATGTTACAATGTTTGAAATCTCCAAAGTTCCCTCTTGAAGCCAAAACTGGTTTCTGCGAGTTAGTTGTTAAAAAACTTGAGAAGGAGATTCAGTATTTGAATGAGCAGATCTAGTCATATGATTTCCGAGATCCCAACAAGTTCTTGGAAACTCTTCCTCGTTCAGAACAAGAAATAATAGAGTTGCCTACAAATGTTTGCATTGACGGTGTGTAGCTGGAAGTATGTATTGCGGAGTTGGGGCAGCAAACAGAGTCTGGCTTTTCTGATCCTATTGCAACATACATGGAAGTGTTTTTCAGTTTGACTAACAAATCAAACTGTCTTTTACATGATCAGATTCATTATGTGCATGTAGGGCTGCCAGCAATTGTATCTGTGATCTAGTCGAAGCACTCTCAAGCAGCATTCTTCTCAGATTTACTTGAATGGTTGATCTGGCATTACAGCATTACTTGATTCATTGGCTCGGCAACAGAGTAGGGTAGATTTTGTAAATAAATAAGCAGCCAAAAGGCAGCATTTCGCTCTAGTTTCATTACAGTTTTAGTTTGAACTTTGCTGAGTTAGTTTTTCAATCATTTCAGTCCAGTTTCAGTCCATAAATGAGTCGAAAGTCTCGTGTTGTCTGTCGAAATAATGACTCCATTTCCCAATGGATGGAGGCACTGTCTGCTCTTCCAAAGATCTGTTGTTCTTGGCACCTCCACGAAGCGGCAGCTGCCATCCCCATTGGAGCCAATGTTAGACTCGGTCCTGTCAGTCCCTTGTCAGAATCAAATTCTCCAAGGTTCATTTCTCGTCATTCATTGATGTTACTGTGGTCCAGAAAAGAGTCATTTCAGAGTCAAGGTTTTATAGTTGGTCTTCAAACTTGTCAAATGATTCCTACAGGCTAGAAGAAGGTTCAGTGAGTTTCTATCTCAAGATGGTTATCAATGCGAGATTGATTCGTCTTCAAAACCCTGTTTTGAAGAAGAAATCATCAAATGTGTTTTTCAGAATATGTAATTTGTCAAAAGTGTTCCAAAGCTCTACAGTTCCTCAATGGCACCAGCTTCAACAATCCTACAACAAATAGACAAGAGTTATCAGTTAAACTTGGAAAACCAGTTAAAAGGTCTAGTTCTTTGTATGATCAACCTCAAATGTCAATGGTGTAATAAATTGTTTACGATTGGGCATCCACCTCTGCTTCTTTTGTGGACCCATTGCCGTGAAAACTGAAACGAAAGCCGAGTTGAAATGTTAGAGTTAAGTTTGGAGTGTTTCAGAGCAGTGGATTTGGAGCTGGAGGTGCGCTCTACGCGCAGAGGGAGTGTGCTACCCATATAAGGCGCGCTACGCACTTGACCTTCCCCAGCCCTTTGCAGAGAACACGTGCGCTACGCGTATGCTGCGCGTTGGGTAGACGCGCTACCCATATAGTGACAGAGTCGAAAAATTTTGTTTTTTGCGTCCGGTTTCATACCACAACGGCTCCATCAACTTGCAAGTAGGTTTTTAATCATTGCTCAGTGATTTTTGAACAGGGTCCTGGTATTTTTAAAGTGGGAAATGCTATTGGAATTGGGAAGACACCAATTGATTTTGCGTTCAAAATCTTCGGTTAAAGTTAATTTTGTTAAAAAGTGAATTTTTATTCAAAATAACAAATGCAAATTGGAGCAAATGAAAAGCATGCTCAGTCAATGTGTCTCGATTGAAGTAGGATTTTCTGTGAGAGGTTATTTGAATAGGCCAGGAAGCATTGATTTGACCGAAAATGAAATTCGCAACTAGCTGAAGGGTATTCGAGACAGTGGTTACAATGTTCTAGGCCTTGCAACAAACATCGGATATCACTTTTATGAATGCATGGATAGCGATGCTGTTTCTACTGCTTTACTTGAAATCTCCAAGCAATGGAGTTCAGACACGTTCGCCAGCTTATTCACATAGTTATAATACCTTTGAAATTGCTATTTGTGCCCTCCAGATAAGTGTTAATGCATTCACATGGCCTGATAGTGAAGCGGTTGCAAACGTTGTTAGCTTCTATGGATCTGTTGTCATATTTGCAGTTTCGACAAGCAATTTTGAACTCCAAAACTTTGTGGCAAAATATTTATTTGAAGCAATTATTCAAGGTTTAACTTTGGAGTCAAATGCAATGATCCATGCAGATCTTGTCAGCCTTTGTCGTGAGATTTTTGTTCACTTTTCCAACTGACATTCTGCATCAAGAGAAGTACTTCTATCGCTGCCTTTTGTTACACAAGATTCCTTCAGTGCTTTTGAAATTGCTTTGTCCAAAGCATCTAGAGCAAAAGAGCAAAAAGGTCGATTCTTCAAAACATGGCCTACGTTGAGGTCAGTCATTGGAGTTCTCGCACGGATAACATGTATATCCTTGCTTGTTATTAGTCATTAGCAGGTGGAATTTCCCTTCCTTGTATATTTTAACTGTTGTCACATATTTGCTGCCTAAATGCGGTTGCGGTGATTTTCCTCACGTTTCCCATGCTGAAACGGTGTATTGAAAGGTCAAACTGGCACATTTGTGACATGGTGGCAACAGCCTTGCCTGTACGCGATGTCTTCGATTCTACTTCTTTGGATTCGTGCTTTAGTTACTGCATAAAGATAAGACCGCTGGTTAGGCAACCAAAGGTGATCATGCGGATGAGTATTGGCAATTATGAATGGCATGAGCTTTTCCCACAAATAAATGGATATGTATAAGATATTGCGCTATTTTTATTAAAGATTAGTTCTTATTCAAAGGCAAAGGAAAGTCAAACCCAAATTAAACTCAGATTACCAATCTGAGCAGAAAAATAGGGACAGATTGCTTATCTTTGTCTTCAGTTATGATTTGGAAGGTTCACACTACAACTTCCGCCTTTGTATTGGTCACAGAAAGTCTCGAATGAAAAATGTAACGCTGTTCGTTAGAACCAATGAGTGGCTCTTTTACTATTTTCATCATTTCAGTTGAAACAGTTCCATACTTTCATCGAACTGTTTTCTCCTGGGCTTATTTATTGTATGAAAAATCATTTGTAAGGAGTGGGGGGAGAGTTCTGAAAGCTGGTGTAGGAGAAAGATAGAGCTTCTATTGTACAGTTTTGACAGAGATTTTAATGAAAAGATACAGCTCTGGCGCCTGAGATTCCTGTGGTATGACATTTGACATATGTTTCTTCTCTGTCTCATACGTTCCTTGTTATGTTTACTGTTTCATTGCATAGTCATTTCTAGATGAATGCTTTTAAGTAGAAGGCCATAATCCAGTTTACTGCTCTACCCTGGAGGAGCGTTCAGTATTTATGTATCTTCTTCTGTCTGAGAAGGATTCATTATATATGCCCTTTTCGGCCTCTCGACTGTCTTTCACTCCATACAATTCCAATTTGATTGTTAAACTTCATGCTTATCTTGCCTCAGGAGATAATTTCCGTTTTTCATTTAATCTCTGCTCTTGCTGTCTTTGCCCCACACAGCCCAGAAAACCCAATCATTTATAAAAAACCCCTTTCTATCAATTTAATAGCCTAAAATCAGTTTCCATTTTAAGTCATCTCAGCCCCTTTGAAAATCTTTTGCCGAGATAGACCCAGAGAGAGCCCTCTCCTGTCCTCGTAAGGCTAGCTACGAGGCTGAGCGTGGTTTGATGTGGCCTCGAGTTTTGTCTTCCTCAACCTGAGGTAGATTCGAGCACTAACATAGTGGTGACCATACTGGGGAGAAATTTTCTTATTACTGTCATTTGCTATAGACGGTGTCAGAAGTCACGCCAGGTAGCCTTTGAACTGCTCTTGCTCTGCAAGTGCATAGTAGATAAAAGATGCTTCAGTCGATCTCCGGTTTAGCTTGTGAATGTGCCCCTTGATTTGCGAATTTCCCCAGTACATGAAATCAAGTTGCAAATCTGATGCTGATGGTGGACAACAGTCAGACACATATGAAGGCTGAAACATTCACCTGGCGACTCCAACTCGATCCAGACATTCCAGTGCTCGCTGATCCATTCATGCAATGGTAGGGTATGTGGCAAACCCTGCACTGTGTGAAGCTGTAAAAGAAGTTAGAGATCAGTTAAGGAAATTTGAATTTGATGAAGGATTTTTCATTGCTATGTTACAATGTTTGAAATCTCCAAAGTTCCCTCTTGAAGCTAAAACTGGTTTCTGCGAGTTAGTTGTTGAAAAACTTGAGAAGGAGATTCAGTATTTGAATGAGCAGATCCAGTCATATGATTTACGAGATCCCAACAAGTTCTTGGAAACTCTTCCTCGTTCAAAACAAGAAATAATAGAGTTGCCTACAGATGTTTGCATTGACAGTGTGCAGCTGGAAGTATGTATTGCAGAGTTGGGGCAGCAAACAGAGTCTGGCTTTTCTGATCCTATTGCAACATACATGGAAATGTTTTTCAGTTTGACTGACAAATCAAACTGTCTTTTACATGATCAGACTCATTATGTGCATGTAGGGCTGCCAGCAATTGTATCTGTGATCTGGTCGAAGCACTCTCAAGCAGCATTCTTCTCAGATTTACTTGAATGGTTGATCTGGCATTACAGCATTACTTGATTCATTGGCTCGGCAACAGAGTAGGGTAGATTTTGTAAATAAATAAGCAGCCAAAAGGCAGCATTTCGCTCTAGTTTCATTACAGTTTTAGTTTGAACTTTGCTGAGTTAGTTTTTCAATCATTTCAGTCCATAAATGAGTCGAAAGTTTTGTGTTGTATGTCGAAATAATGACTCCATTTCCCAATGGATGGAGGCAATGTCTGCTCTTCCAAAGATTTGTTGTTCTTGGCACCTCCATGGAGCGACAGCTGCCATCCCCATTGGAGCCAATGTTAGACTCGGTCCTGTCAGTCCCTTGTCATAATCAAATTCTCCAAGGTTCATTTCTCGTCATTCATTGATGTTACTGTGGTCCAGAAAAGAGTCATTTCAGAGTCAAGGTTTTATAGTTGGTCTTCAAACTTGTCAAATGATTCCTACAGGCTAGAAGAAGGTTTAGTGAGTTTCTATCTCAAGATGGTTATCAATGCGAGATTGATTCGTCTTCAAAACCCTGTTTTGAAGAAGAAATCATCAAATGTGTTTTTTAGAATATGTAATTTGTCAAAAGTGTTCCAAAGCTCTACAGTTCCTCAATGGCACCAGCTTCAGCAACCCTGCAACAGATAGACAAGAGTTATCAGTTCAACTTGGAAAATCAGTTAAAAGACAAAGGCAATGTCTAAAGGCAAAAAGTGGCATAAAATTAGAGGTATCACACATGCTGCTGGTTCGACAAAAGATCCTTGATAAAAGGTCTAGTTCTTTGTATGATCAACTTCAAATGTCAATGGTGTAATAAATTGTTTACGATTGGGCATCCACCTCTGCTTCTTTTGTGGACCCATTGCTGTGAAAACTGAAACGCAAAGCCGAGTTGAAATGTTAGAGTTAAGTTTGGAGTGTTTCAGAGCAGTGGATTTGGAGCTGGAGGTGCGCGCTACGCGCAGAGGGAGCGCGCTACCCATATAAGGTGCGCTACGCACTTGACCTTCCCCAGCCCTTTGCAGAGAACACGTGCGCTACGCGTATGCTGCGCGCTACGCGTTGGGTAGACGCGCTACCCATATAGCGACAGAGCCGAAAAATTTTGTTTTTTGCGTCCGGTTTCATACCACAACGGCTCCATCAACTTGCAAGTAGGTTTTTAATCATTGCTCAGTGATTTTTGAACAGGGTCTTGGTATTTTTAAAGTGGGAAATGCTATTGGAATTGGGAAGACACCAATTGCTTTTGTGTTCAAAATCTTTGGTTAAAGTTAATTTTGTTAAAAAGTGAATTTTTATTCAAAATAACAAATGAAAATTGGAGCAAATGCAAAGCACTCTCAGTCAACGTGTCTCGATTGTAGTAGGATTTTATGTGACAGGTTATTTGAATAGGCTAGGAAGCATTGATTTGACCAAAAATGAAATTCGCAACTGGCTGAAGGGTATTCGAGACAGTGGTTACAATGTTCTAGGCCTTGCAACAAACATCGGAGATCACTTTTATGAATTCATGGATAGCGACACTGTTTCTACTGCTTTACTTGAAATCTCCAAGCAATGGAGTTCAGACACGTTCGCCAGCTTATTCACATAGTTATAATACCTTTGAAATTGCTAGTTGTGCCCTCCAGATAAGTGTCAATGCATTCACATGGCCTGATAGTGAAGCGGTTGCAAAAGTTGTTAGCTTCTGTGGATCTGTTGTCATATTTGCAGTTTCGACAAGCAATTTTGAACTCCAAAACTTTGTGGCAAAATATTTATTTGAAGCAGTTATTCAAGGTTTAACTTTGGAGTCAAATGCAATGATCCATGCAGATCTTGTCAGCCTTTGTCGTGAGATTTTTGTTCACTTTTCCAACCGACATTCTGCACCAAGAGAAGTACTTCTATCGCTGCCTTTTGTTACACAAGATTCCTTCAGTGCTTTTGAAACTACTTTGTCCAAAGCATCTAGAGCAAAAGAGCAGAAAAGTCGATTCTTCAAAACGTGGTCTACGTTGAGGTCAGTCATTGGAGTTCTCGCACGGATAACATGTATATCCCTGCATGTTATTAGTCATTAGCAGGTGGAATTTCCCTTCCTTGTATATTTTAATTGTTGTCACGTATTTGCTGCCTAAATGCAGTTGTGGTGATTTTCCTCATGTTTCCCATGCTGAAACGGTGTATTGAAAGGTCAAACTGGCGCATTTGTGACATGGTGGCAACAGCCTTGCCTGTACGCGATGTCTTCGATTCTACTTCTTTGGATTCGTGCTTTAGTTACTGCATAAAGATAAGACCGCTGGTTAGGCAACCAAAGGTGATCATGCAGATGATTATTGGCAATTATGAATGACATGAGCTTTTCCCACAAATAAATGGATATGTATAAGATATTGCGCAATTTTTATTAAAGATTAGTTCTTATTCAAAGGCAAAGGGAAGTCAAACCCAAATTAAACTTAGATTACCAATCTGAGCAGAAAAATAGGGACAAATTGCTTATCTTTCTCTTCAGTTATGATTTGGAAGGTTGACAATACAGCTTCTGCCTTTGTATTGGTCACAGAAAGTCTCGAATGAAAAATGTAACGCTGTTCGTTAGAACCGATGAGTGGCTCTTTTACTATTTTCATCATTTCAGTTGAAACAGTTCCATACTTTCATCGATCTGTTTTCTCCTGGGCTTATTTATTGTATGAAAAATCATTTGTAAGGAGTGGGGGGAGAGTTCTAAAAGCTGGTGTAGGAGAAAAATAGAGCTTCTATTGTACAGTTTTGACAGAGATTTTAATGAAAAGATACAACTCTGGCACCTGAGATTCCTGTGGTATGACATTTAACATATGTTTCTTCTCTGTCTCATACGTTCCTTGTTATGTTTACTGTTTCATTGCATAATCATTTCTAGATGAATGCTTTTAAGTAGAAGGCCAGAATCCAGTTTACTGCTCTGCCCTGGAGGAGCGTTCAGTATTTGTGTATCTTCTTCTGTCTGAGAAGGATTCATTATATATGCCCTTTTTGGCCTCTCGACTGTCTTTCACTCCATACAATTCCAATTTGATTGTTAAACTTCATGCTTATCTTGCCTCAGGAGATAATCTGCGTTTTTCATTTAATCTCTGCTCTTGCTGTCTTTGCCCCACACAGCCCAGAAAACCCAATCATTTATCAAAAAACCCCTTTCTATCAATTTACTAGCCTAAAATCAGTTCCCATTTTAAGTCATCTCAGCCCCTTTGAAAATCTTTTGCCGAGATAGACCCGGAGAGAGCCCTCTCCTGTCCTCGTAGGGCTAGCTACGAGGCTGAGCTTGGTTTGATGTGGCCTCAAGTTTTGTCTTCCTCAGCCTGAGGCAGCTTCGAGCGCTAACACATACCACGGATCGCTTGACGATATCAGAAACAGAGATTCGTCCACGATTGATGCTTTAGATGTTGAATCACTGGAAGATGATGGGAGGTCGCGTAGTAACTCTGTGAAAACTAGAGATTTCTTTGATTTGGATTTTTTGAATTCCAGATCAAACTCTTGTAAAATTTCTATACATTTTGAATATTTCCCCCCTAGTAATTGACGCGACAAAATTTAGTTCATAGGGTTGCAATCTGGCAGAATGGTCGTTTTGCGAAAGAGGATATAGTGTCGAAATATTTGTACTGCTTGAACAGTTGCTAGAGCCAGCTTTTCAACATAGGAGTACTTTCTTTCTGTATCATTTAAGTTTCGACTTAAATAATAGACTGGATGTTCAATTTCGTCGTCTTCTTGTACTAAAACCATTGCGATGGTCATATCTGCTGCCACAAGATATAGGTTAAAGTCTTTCTAATAGTCAAGAGCGTACATTAATGATGCTTTTATTAGGGAATATTTTAAAGCATCAAAGGAAGCTTGCACAACCTGATCCTAGTTGAAGGGCACTTCTTTTTTCAAAAGACGCGTATAACCTTTAGCAAGTTCGGCATAATTTGGAATGAACCTCCTCAGAAAGTTTTCTTTCCCTTGGAGTTTCTGAATCTGAAGAAAATTTGAAGGTGGAGGCATGTCGATGATTGCCTGAACCTTACATGGGTTGAGTTGAATTCCGTCCTTAGAAACTACGAAACCAAGTAAACGACCAGAGCCGACACAAAACAAACACTTGTGTGGATTGAGTCGTATCTTGTAGTGTTAGCAACGTAGAAATATAGCTCTCAAATGTTGTGGATGATCAGTCCGCTTTCGTGAATGAGCCGATAGGTCATCGAGATATGGTTGAATGATGTGCTTGATGTCATGGAAGGTGTAGTTCATTTCCCTATGAAAATTCGCCCCTGCGTTCTTTAAACCAAAAGGTAGTTTATGGTACGTGAATGTGCCCCACGGACATATAAATGCAGTCTTCGACTGGTCCTGTGGGTGGATGTTTATTTGATTATACCCAGAAAATCCATCCATGAATGAAAAGATTTCGCATCTGGCGCATTCATCAATTATCTGGTCGATGAAGGGTGTAGGGTAGTTGTCCTTTGGACAAGCTTGATTTACATCCCTGTAATCAACGCACACTCTAATTGTTCCTTGCTTTTTCATCACAGGAACAATATTCGATACCTAATCAGTTAGAGGAACCGGGTAAATGAAACCAGCATGTAAAAGATTTTCAACTTCTACCTTGATGGTAGCGGCTTTCTTCGGGTGAACCTGTCGAAGCCGTTGTCTTACTGGTTTGACATTTGGATACATCTTGATTTCGTGTTCAACGATGCTCGAGTCAATGCCTGGCATTTCTTCATGTGGCCATGCAAAGACATCTCTAAGTTCACGAAAGAGAGCAGAGTATATTTCCAGTTCTGAAGAAGAGCAAGATTTGCCAACATGAATATTCTCTACAACATTAGGTTTGGTCGAGATATTTATGGCGATAGTTTCTTCAATATTGGACAGATTTTGCTCAAAATCCACCGTATTTACAGTATTTGATAGAAAATCAAGAATTTAAGGATGATCAAAGTTTCTGGAATAATCTTCATCGTTATATTGAAGATGGGAATGATGGTGGTAATCTTCCCATGGTGCCTCTCCTATCATCATTGATTGAATGATTCCTTTGTCTATAGAATGTACATACGACCAAGGATCTGAAGAGGTGCCATATTCTTGAGACCTATCTATCCAAACACTCGATGAGCATTTATTTTGGTTTGCCGCCCATGCCAAGAAAATTGATTGCTACAAAATTTCTATGGGGCTTGGAGGCAATACCTGGAGATGATCCATGTTAACAAAATGTTCAGAAATCTTCTTAATCTTTGTTGATGTAGAAGATATGATATTACAGGTTTCCACTGTGACCACTTCCGCCAGATTACTCAGAGGCTGGAGGGCAAAAGTACCCATTAAGGAAGGGTCTTTTAGGAGGCTTACTCCGACATTTTGAAGTGATTGGGAGCTTCCATGGATCATTGGAATGCTTTCCGTAACTTGTGAACTATTGGGGAGAAAGGTTAGTTGGTCTACGATTGTAATTCCGCCTTGGAAGGGAAATGCAATATTTCTAAAATAAGTTGATACAACAGTAGCCATAGCATAAATCCAGGGCCTTCCTAGTAGGATATTGTAATCGAGGTTTCCATCGATAACTTCGACTTCAATTTCTACTGTCTTGCCCCCTAGTTCAATTGCAAGTTACTTAATATCCCATATGGTGTGTATGTTCTCCCATTGAATTATTTCAATGTCATTGATGATCGCAACAAGGGTGGTGACCCTAAAGTTTTCCAGCAGCTCATTGACATTATGTAGGTAGATGCGCCCTCGTCAATGATCGTTTGCTGAACAATTTTGTTGAGGGCTTTTACCTGTATAAGGAAAACGAGTTGGGCCAGTAACTGAGGTTCATATCCCTTGTGATTAAAGGCCACAAGGTTGGAATCCCCGTTGGGTCAATCCCACCTATTGCTGATAATAAAACTTGCTTTTGGGAGGGGAAATTCTGCAGTACTTCAAGTGTCGGCATGGCGGATGGAAATTGGGCCAGATCCTCTACTATATTATAATTCTGTGCTGCTCGAGCACGAGGATTAAATGTCAATTTATGTACTACTCCCTTTCGCGGCTTTATTGTTAGTTCAGGAATGATGGGTGGCACAACTTCTCATGAAGTTGTTGTCGAACTACTAGGTTGATCAGTAGCCTTGTTATTGTTTGACATCTTTGGATTCCCGTAATCTTTGTTCCTTGTTGATATCAAAGCCTCATTTTGCTGCTTCGACACAGATAAAATAAGCACTTGGGATGGGGAATCATTATTGATAGCAACCAAATTGTTTCTTGGGTTTGGAAACGGATCAGTCAACACCACTGAGGTGCTCAAAGATTTTAAAAATTTCTTGACCTCAACTTGATGCGGACAATCTTTCGTCCAATGTTCTTCATTACATATGAAACATGGTTGACCTGGTTTCTTTTTCCCAGTAGGGTTTTCAGAAGATTTTTCAGGAGGTGAATCTTCCTGTTTCTTCTTTTTCTTTTCCCTTTTCTTCTTGCCCCCTGGTTGCTTCGATTCTTTGCCTTTGTCGGATGACACAGCATTAACCTTCGAGGCAGGAAGTTTGTCATTTGCCTTTTTGCTAGAAACTGCAAGGGCTTTACTAGTTTGAGCCTTTACAATTTGTGTAGTTGAGGTTCCAATCAAGCCATTGCCGGCACGAAAGTCCCTATTTGATTTAGGAGGGGGAGGAATGGAAAATTCCAGTCTAGGAGCATCAGGAATTTTTTCATAGAGCATGCCAGACTGAGTATAAATCAAGTCCAGATATTGTGCACGAGCAATAACTTTCTCTTCAGTGACAACTCCCCCTTTCGCCACATCTTCTGTAATAGAAGGTAATAATGACTTAATAAACCACTCAGCTAGAAGTTGATCAGGAACATAGGTTTTTACCATTCGATGACATCGTCGCCACTCATGAATATGATCAGATATGTGAGTGGTGGTTGTCTGCTTGAAATTGGTAAGGAGTTCTGTTCCTGTTTCATACCTTATGGGTAATTGAAAGTGGGTTAAAAAGGTAGTGGCAAGGGTGTTGAAGTTATCAAATGATGCTCTAGGCAATTCGATGTACCATTTCGCTGCTGGACCAGTTAACATTCACTGAAAAAGGTGAAGCCTAATCGAATCATCATTGAGGGTGTTGGATGAACACCACAAATGAAAGGTCATTACATGATTCGATGGATCTTCACCCGGATTTCCATTGAATTTAGGAATATCTGACGGAATTTTATGAGGAATCACCGGCCACCAAGGTGCGTAGGCAATTGGATCATTGGTTAACCGGTTCAAATCTGGTAATTCCAGAGTTGCTACGAAGGGCAACTGTTGATTCAGGTTTGGCGAAGCGTACCCAGGATAAGATGGGATCGCCTGAGCAGTGGGTCTTTGCATACCAACATAATGTATCTGATGCTGATAACTTTGATAAGGTTGATGGACATAACTAGTATAGAACGGTTGTTGATAACCGTTTTGACAATGTGGTTGTCCATTACCTAAAGCGCCTTGTTGCTCAGGTCCTCGGTAAACTTGCTGGAATTGGGGTTGTTGATATTGTACCAGCCATGGTTGTTGAACCATTTGTTGTTGCCCAATACTGGATGATTGACCAAGATGCGTAGTCATAACACCTGTTTGAGCCTAAGTCGTTCCGGTTAAGGAAGCACTAATATGAGATTGTGGCAGAGCCGTAGAGACAAGAGGCTGTTGTACTGCAACCTGAGTAATTTGAGGTTGACATACAATAGGTTGTGCTTGTACTTGTGACATAGTCACAATAGTAGGTGTAGTGGTAATATTCGACACAGGTAGGGTTGGTTGCATTGAATATACAACCCTTGGTTGTTGAGGCAGCACTGGTATCCAACCACCGGATGTAATTCCAGTTTGACCCGAATTTTTTTGTGAGCTCTCATACGGTTGTTCTCTAAGAGGGAACAATGAAAAAGCATACTGCCCCCCGTATGGCGGTAATCTAGTCCTCAAAGGATAGATGGGTCTTTGAAGACTGGGTTGCCCAGATTGAAATTGGTATGCAGGATCAATTTGCTGAGCTTCAACATAAGAAATGCCAGATAGGGTCCCGGAAGAACTATTTGGAACAGACCATGTTGTCAAAACAGTCCTTGGGTGGACTCCATCTAGTGATTGATAACTAGTTGGGATGGGTGGTATACCGACAAACATCGTAGGAATGGTAGCAAGAGGTTCTGCTACAGCTGTATCGGATGAAACAATCCTAGATGTTGACATTTGTTCAGACATATTCAGTCTATCCAAAATATTTCCTAGCAATTCAACAGGACCTTGTGATGAAGGATGATTGAAAGAACTAACTTCAGGAATATAAGGGTATAAGCAGATCCTAGCTCCAAAATGCAATGGGGTACTGGATGGAAGATCCTCTACAACTTCTTCTGTAGCAATCAGTCCAGGTGGAAGAGGTAGACCGTCAGGTCCATAAAATATTTCTGGGGTCAAAGAAGGTATAGTTTTTGTAGCGACAGATATAGGAGGGGTGACACCTTCTGAATTCTGGGACTCAACTCCCAAATGTTCAGGTGAGTGAACTTCAGTTTCTGGACCAGCTCTAGATGGAGCTGTTTTAGGTATTGGGGTGTCTACTGTCACACTAGGATCAGTTCTAATGTCCTCTTTTAACTGGAGAACTTCTTCTGTAAAGGTAGATGTACCGGAAATAATTGGAGTAACTAGAGTCTCTAATGATGTTGAAACACAAGTTTCAAGTAAACCAGGAGATTTTGACCCAGTTAAACGAGATCGTTTCACCTGGAATGGTTTCGCTTCCAGAGTCAAAGACGGTTGACTCGTTAGTCTCCGCGAATGATGGGGTTTTGATTGACTTTCTTCCACGATTGCGGATTACTTGATCAACTCAAATTTAAAATGGGAAAAAGTTATTCCGAATTAAACGAATTTTATGATGCTTTGACACAACTTGCTTTTTCAATTTTTAAGAGTCGAGAAAAAGCTAAAGGTGACTCTAGTCGCATTCAATTTTTAATGAGCATGAAATGACAAGTGCTCAGATGGACCTTTTCTTTTAAGGAGTCGAAAAGGAACGAAAGTGACTACTCTAGAAATCTAGACAGAGGGATTACCAAACCAATTGAAAAACTGCAATATACACCTTGATGGTAAATTAAAGAGAAATTACCAAGGACTTTATGTACAGCAGTAAATCTTCCCAAATGTTGTGTTCAGTGCATTGTGATAGATAGGGTGGCAAACACGGCTTCCTAAGGATAAAGGATATCAGCCCATTGTGGTCTCCCAATATATACTCGACAGTATGGGGAGCACAAGTCAGTATTGGCACTTGTCGTATCAAAGAGGAGGATTCACCCAACCTACAATGAAAATGATAGTTACCAGCCTTTACGACACCAGAATACGTCTCTAGCCTAGACTTCTAAATGTTGTGTGTTAGGTTCCAAAGCGTTTTTATGTTCATTGAGCTTTATTTTATAGTTGATATTTCTTAAGAAGTTTTCCTTTCAAGGTTCACCACGTGATGTAGATGTAAAATTCCTAAATATGCAATCTAAAATGACAAACAGTCGTTTGTTTTTTTTTAGCAATGAAAATCCTAGCTACTAAGGAAAGAAGAGTACGATTCTTTCAACAGAGAGCAAAGAGCACACACTAAATGCACTTTTCCTAAATCAATTTCCGCATGCAGTCTAGATGCAAATGCACATGCATGTATTTTTTTTCCATTTCCTTAATGTGAGAATGCCAAAAAGAAAACTAAGTATAGATCTAAACTACTTTTCTTCAAAGCGACACTTCAGCAATTTCTTTTCAAAAACGAAAGGAAGACTAAGACGACACTTTCAATTTCGAATGGGAAACTGCTTTCGACACTTCAAATACTGAAAATTCAAATCAAATACAATGGCAAAAGTACAATCGACTATCTAGAAGAGGAAGACTTTACGACACTCTTCTTTTCAACTCACAATGACAGTTGCAACACTTTGGAATCAAAAGACGACAATTTGATTAAGCTATTATTTGCAAAGGAGGACCGTAAATGATGAAAAATACATAAAAAACATTCACATTTCCTTATCAATGGAGGTTGAATAATATAAAGGAAGAGGCTTCAACAATGATATACTGATCATCCTAATATTCTAGTACATACCTTGAAGGTTAAATCAATTCCACCCACTTAATAATTATTTATAATTAAATCAAAATCATAGATACAGCTGAATAATTTCAGGGGTTGACATTTTTAAATGGATTAATCTTCCATGTTGAAAAGGAAAATAATGAGTTTCCACTTTTTTAAATGATTAGCCCAAATTTTATAGGATAATACTAATCTACCTTTAAAATCATCAAAAAATTATATAAACTATAAAATAATTAAACTTTTTGAATTTTTAAAAAAATTATCATGAAACATTTTACAATGTGCATTATAGGAACCATGAATAACTTACTAAAATAATTTTTTATTGGATGATGTGACAATGAATGTATGGTGGGAGGATGTGGTGCATAAGGTGGTAATATATGTGGTGCTAAATATGTAAGTAGTTGTAGGTTCCAAGTGCAAGTTCAAGTGATTGACTTCCACCATGAAATGGAGAAGTACTACTTTGATATTTATATGGAGTTAAACCTATTGGGATAAGGAATTACTCATGCGGGGGTAATCAATAATAGTGAGATTCTTAAATCTTTTTACTGAATATGATTTTAGTTTCTTGTCTCTATTGTTTGTTACTTATGAGAGCATTCATTCATAAAGAAAGTGAGCATCGTGTTTAAACATTCATATCTTCATACAATCTATCACATGAGTAGCACACACTTATTGACATCGAAGTTTTCAAGTGGAAACCCAGAGGGAAAAAACCACCAATTTCTTGTTGTTTATGATGTAAATTAAGAAACTAATTAATTACATCAATTTGTTTGTGAGCACCCACTCACACAAGGCGCAGACCCCCTTAGGTTAGCAAGCACCGACTTTCCAAGAGGCACCAACCTCTTATGAATGCATGTTATAACCTGCTTTTACCACTCTACTATATCATACAATTTTCAAAGTGAAAACAAAGGCATATACAATTATGGAAAATACCAATCTAATCAGTTGCGGAAACAACTTCTGCTCTTGTTCCTCAATTGTTCCACAGACTCCCGTGGTCTTATACAACAACACTCTATCGTTTGCTCATAATAGCATATCCTCATCACTCTTCCTTCTCTCTGCTACACACCTTTCATCTCTGCTCTCGTTGTTCATTTCATAGCACACACTTTGCTCCCCCTGCTCAACCCTGTAACCATACACTTTACACCTCGAATTTTCTTGAGGTCAATCAATGGTTTTGATCTTCTGATGCACATTGCACAATGTTGTCTTTGGTGCCTATTTCCATGTTACCCCGAGTGTACCTCAATATGTATCCTCCTACTCCTGTTGCGTCTGAAGGTTAAATTTCTTCATGGCATTAAACACAAGGATGAGCTTATAACTTCTTTCATTAACAATTTAATCAAAATTCACGTGCACACTCTACCATGACTTCCCATGCTTATTCATTGCTCCACAGAGCTTGATAGTACTCAGGAATGGCCACTCTGTTTCTCATTTAAATCTACAAGACATGCACTCGAAGTAAACAATTGTTTTCTTCATTTCTTCAACTCTTTTTTGTGGACCGTTTTATTCGTTGCCTTGTCTTAATGATTTCGACAGATCCCACTACTCTATAAACCAAATTTGTTGAATTGCATTTAATCTCTAGTTGCCAACCCATTCATCCTTTTAAATCATTGTATTGTTCTATCAAAGCCCCAACATATCATAACTCATACAAAAAAAATGTTATGATATCACATAATCTTGGTACATTTAGTCTCTTGCCGCTTAGTTCCCTAAGCGTCTTCTTTCTCATAAGAGCGAGCCTGTGACCGTCGAATTAGGATACCACTGTAGCATTACATCGAATCCCCTGCATATCGTAACTTTTGCAAAATCCCGATTGTGTTTTAGTTTCCTTTGCTTAGCCCTTAGTTCCTTTGATCTGCACATGACCATGTGCCATATAATATCGGATCCCCCTTTATCATAACCTTTTCAGATTCCATTTTCACAGGAGTTACGAGGTCGTCAACCTTCGATATGTTGACCTCTGGGATGACATCATGAATTTTTAATTTCTCCACATGGTGCCTCCTGAGTGGTGACATGTGTCACTCTGATTTGCCCGATGAGGCCAATGAAAATGCCAAAACAAGCTGCCATGTGTGCACTTGCTTCCATGTCATGTTGACGTCAGTTGCCACTCCATCTTCTCAGAGACAATCACATGTCACCATATGTCTTACTAGAGGAGATAGAGGGTGTCCTGTCAAGCCTTGGTTTTGCAACGAAAACCTTTCTTACTCCTACTACACATCCCTCAGTGTTTTTAACAATATAGGTAGCTCCATATATCATACCTTCTGAAAATTCAAATGTTAAGAAGTTTCGAGGTTCTGATGGCTTCAACCTTCTAATATTTTGATATCCGCTTCCTCCGATGTTTTGATGGCCTCTAGCTTCCTATATCCTGATATTACCTGCTCTAGGGTTCCGATATTCCAATATCCAATAATACCTGCTCCACAATTTTGATATTTTCTAACCTCTGATATAGCCTGCTCTAATCTTCTTTGACCTTCAATAGTTTGGCCTCCTTAGGATCTCAAGACCCTCACATCGGCAGACCATAAATTTTGATCCAAGAGACAATTTTTAGACTCCCACACACTGTTGGAAAGCTCTTTCAGAGAAATTTTCAATGGAGAGGGTCCAATGTGGGCTTTGATCCCATATGCTACCTATAAAATGGCTTCAAAATCTCAGTCATTCTTTTCTCCTTGAGTATTCTTCATGTGACTGGAATCCTGAACTCCCAACCACCATAGTCATCATTTTATGGATTCTCTAGTAAATCTGCTACTATGATTATTCTCTACAAGCACAATAGCAACCATGGGATTCTTCCTGGACTCCCAATCGCCATAGTAATTATTTTATGGTTTTTCAATAAACCTGCTACTATGATGATTCTCTACTAGAAGCCTACAAATACCATAGGATTCCTCTTGATCCTAGACTACCAGTCCCCATAGTCATCATTTTATGGTTTTTCAATAGGCCTGCTACTATGATGATTCTCTACCAGAAGCCTACAGCTACCATAGGATTCCTCCTAAGCTCCCAATCACCATGATAATCTGGTTGACAACAATTCCAACACTATCATAGCCACTAGCCATCCAGACAATGCCAATCGTCCAACAGAACCAACATTTGTAATAGAATGCCCATGTTTCTTGTATTGTTTGTTTGAAATATTGAAGGCATTAACATCTATCTAAGGAGTATGAGGTAGAGAATGATTTTGGGTTGGTGAAAGATAATATTAGCTATCGATAACATGTTAATTGCAATGGAAATATGGAAAAGAAGAAATATGATCACAAAAAGAATTATTAGAGGTACTTACACCTCTTTTTAGAACCACTTTAGAACACAGTGTAAAAGGATTAAATATGGAAAATTAGTTTGTCTTCTTGAATATATAACTTTTATTTATGGAAAAATTGTGTAACATAAGAAAAATGGTGTTTTTTCTAAAATTGATAAGATATTATTTCTATGAAACATAATGCATATCTTTGCGTTAAGCCACAGGTTTGGTATGTAAATGAAAAAAAAATTGAAACAATTTTGAAAAATTGTAGATAACAGATGGATCATGTGTGTCATGATTTTCCATAATTTTTAATGTTGATTTTAGACATTTTTTAAGTTATAAAACAAAGTGAAGCTTAAAATGATGAGGCTGACTATTAGGCCTCATTATGAGGGCCTTAACTTTATATAGACACACACACACACACACACATTGTATAATGCACATGCATTACATAGTCCTCACACACTCCTTTTGCATCTTACTCTATGTTATTCTTGTTGGAAATAACACTGATAGGCGGGTAGTGGGCAGGGGTGAATCAGTATTAGAAAATCAATAACATTTTCATTTCCATACTCAGATTCATATATGCTACCTCAGTTAAGGGAACTCGTGTGTACATGCAACTATATTTAATGCACCTAGCATATATCCAGCAAACTTATGATTCAGTTAATTCATAATATTTTGATCTTTAATCAATGCATCAGTACTTCATTAACCATATAAACAGTAACCAGGTGCAGTAAAAACAAAAAAGACCATCACACATAAGAAACAAACATGAACACCAAGGTTTAAGGTGGAAACCCAATGCGGGACATAAACCACCTGCTGCTGTCTTCTTTTAATATAAGAAAAACCTGTTTACAATCTTGTACTAGTGCAAAATCATACCAGTATGTAGGCACCCACCTACAGAAGGCTACAACCTTCTCTCATTCTCCAGCTTGTACTGGAAGGGAGCTACAACCCCCTCGCTCTTGTAATAGCCGATATGTTTACTAGTATGTAGGCGCCGACCTACTGAAGGCTCCAACCTTCACTTGTTTTCCAACTGCTACTGGAAGAGAGCTCCAACCCCCTGGATCTTATATTGGCTGATATGTTTACTACTACATAGGAGCCGGCCTACAGAAGGCCATGACCTTCTCTCTTCCTCCAGGGACCACGTTTCATAAAATTTCAGACTATATACTCCTGGAACACAACACCGTAATCTGAAGGCCACGTTTCATCCAATTTTCATACTGGACCAATCAACAACATTAAACCTCAAAATCAATCACCATTGCAATACAACCATTAGCTATACCTGCATCATCAATCTCTGAATCACCCAACAACTGAATCACTGAAACCTATCATCAAAACACAGTCACCAGAACACAGAGCAGAACCCAGAACTCTGCAACAGCCACTAGAACCAACAACAACCTCAAATATCAAATCTCATAATGTATAAGCTACTCTGATGAATCGAACCAATGTGTATAAGCACTTTTACCAAAGCTAACCCATGTATAGATCTGCAAATATTAATTCATAACTTTGCAGCTATTCCAGGCATCAACCATATCCAGATCATAACATTTATAGAATAAACAAGTGTCAGTAATTCAGATCTAGTTTATCAATGATCAAAACACATAATGATAATACATTCCAAGCCTTAAGATCCCGATCCATCATTCATCATCATCCAACTAGGTGCATCCTTGGTTTAGATGAAGAAAAGCATCACAAACCCATAACTTGCATACTGGATCTCACACTTCATCAGATATTCAATTCTTGCACACTTGGCCTAATGATCTTCTCCTCCTTTCATAGTTTTAGGCCTTTCTCAATAGCAAGGTCCACAACCACTTTAGGACCAATACCTTGAACCAAATACCTGGGGCCAATACCTTGGACCAGATACCTTGGACCAATAACATGGATCAAAATACCATGGACCAAATATCTTGGACCAAAATTGCGCCTTTCCTTCTGTGAAAGTGTGTGTGTACGTTATATGCACATTTTAATCTGTTAAACTGCATGTGTACGCTTCTTTGTCAAGGTGAACCTACGTATACCTCTCTCTGATCATTAATTATTTACTATTAACCTTATGCACTATGATCTATCATCTGAGTGAGTTGCCATCAAGGACAACACCTGTATCATAATGCCAACAATCTCCCCCTTTGGAATTGATGGAAATGACAACACCAACTCACTGTCCCCCTTTGACATCAAGGGCAAAGGACGGACCAAGATATTCTCTCCCTTGATATACATTATGTTGTCCATGCTCCCTCTGAGTACATGCTGAAATCTCTGATTTAGCCCCCCCTTTGTACATGCTGAGATGAATTAAATCGTCCATTCTCCCACTGAGCACATGTTCAATTCTCTGATAGAAATCCCCCTTCGTACATGCTAAGATGTACTAAACTATCCTTGCTCCCCCTAAGCACATGTAGAGTCTGCAAAAAGATATTCAAACGAACAACATGACTCTATGACTCAACTATGTGAGTATGACCTTTCTATCACCAATGAATCATACATCCATCAATCTCCCAACCAAGTGGGGATATACCAAATTGACTCATCCACCCAACCAAGTGGGGATATACCAATTGTTTATACATGACAAAAACAAGAAATATTACATCATCCATCCCATGCAAAGTGGGGTTACAAATTAGGTATTTTCAAGACCTTTACATCAAATGATATACATGAATTTTATAATAAGGACCAGCAATCTAAAAAAGACCATCAACAACTATCATACACCATATATGATCTGCACCATAAGCATCTGTCATCAACATCTAGACCTATAACCTACAATACCATTCTCTTGACCAACCAACAATAAGTAGCAAGATGTATCATTTAGCCACATAAGCATCATCACCAAAGAATTCTAACCATAATGCCAACAATGCATTATTCGAAGCATATGCTCCCCCTGAACCTGTGCCATACCATCATCAAACAAAGCAGATAAGCAACTGAACCATATGAGACTCCTTTTCTGTAGTCTGTACTACTTCTTTTTCCTCAGAACACCATATACGAGACTGTGCATAATCTAACTCGTGTATATACATGACTTTTCTTCATAATAGGTGCGTATGAAAATTGGAATACTGAAGTTTTACACTTTCAGTTTCCCCTGGGTCTTTTATGTCTGCAAACTGAGCTATGCCACATCTTTCTGACAATAATTTTGTCTTCTTCAATCCCTGGGATTGAGATGATGTATGCTCCTTTTGGTTTGGTGTCCTAATTTTTCTCCTGCACTCCTTTACTATATGTTCAAACTTGTTACACATGTAACATCTTACATGTTTCATATTCCTTTTATTGCAATCAATAGCTTTGTGGCCAAACATATTGCAAGGTTAACAATATCCCTTAAAGTACCTGGAACTTGATGATTTTTCTGTGTGATGATCTTGAACCATTCTTCCTCTGCATTTGGTTGAAACATGTCCAAACTTATGACATATAAAACATTCAACATCATTCTTTGAAGGAAATAACCAACTATTACTTCCACAGTTAGGAGTAACAAATTTTCTTTGAAGAATCTCTTTCCTTGGTTGTTGATGTGGTTGACTTTATATTTCCTTGTTGAGTAAATCATATTTCATTAGAGTTTCTTACCTTACCTTGTGAACTAGATTCACCTTCATGAAAACCAAGACCAGTCTTTATAATGGGCGAACATTCAACTTTGAGGATTTCATCTAACGTTTTTTATCCTTTAGCAAATCTAAGATTCAGAGTCTTTGTTTGTTCAACTTCTTTTCTTAGACTTACCACTTCACATTCTAACACTTCATTGTGTTTTTCCTTTTTAGTGAGTTGATGTGTCACTGTGTTTATGATTATATCCTTTTTTGCCAAATTGATTTTAAGTTGACTGATTTCTTTAAGGAAATCTTCCTTTTCTGAGTCATTATTTTCATATGCCATGAGTAGTCTAATTTCTTGATCATCTTCATCACTATTGGACAAGGCATCACTATCATCATGAGTATAATAACTTCTATTTCCTTCTTTAGACATCTTCCCTTTGTTATGAGGGCATCTAGCAGCGTAATGACCAACTCTTCCACAAGAAAAACATTTGAAAGGTAGCTTACCTTTGAACCTTGCAAAACCCCATTGAAGCTCCTTGACACAATTTACCTCATCTTCTTCTTCTGAGATGTGTCCTGATTCATAGATTTTTTCTTTTTCTTTTGTTGATGCTTTAAATGCTGCTTCTATCTTATCTGATGGTCCTCCTTTTCTCATCTCAAAGGTAGTTAAGATTAAGTGAAGATGCCACATGGTGATATTCTGCAAATCCTGTTTTTCTTCTATGGCAGACACTTTGGGTTCAAATTTAGTAGACAAGGATCTCAAAACTTTCTCAACTAAGACAACTTCCTTAATTTCTTCACCCAGATTCTTCATATAATTGACAACCTCATCTATACATAGGAAGTAACTAGTTATGCTTTTATCACTATGCATCTTAAGAGTTTCATACTGAGTTCTGAGAGTTTGAAGCTTAGCACGTTTTACCTGAGAGTCTCCTTCGTAGCTCAGAACGATTTTGTCCCATATTTCTTTGGCTGATTTGAGCTGAGTGACCTTGACAAGCTTTGATTTTGACAAACCTCCCAATAAAATAGTGACATCTTTGGTATTGGTTTCATAATCCTTTCTACCTGCCGTATCTGTAGGAATTGTTGTTGGAAATGTATATCCTTTTTCCACAATTTCCTAAACTTCTGTTCCAAGAGATTGTAGATATGTTGTGGTTCTTATTTTCCAGTAATCAAAATTGCTCCCATCAAAGATTGGCGGTCTAATGGATCCCATGCTCTCTTGATTATTCATTTTGATGGATCTCACTTCAAGCGCTCAAGCTTCTTCTGAAGGACCTGCTATGATACCAATTGTTGGAAATAATATTGAGAGGGAGGGGGTGAATCAATATTAGCAAATCAATAACATTTTCATTTCCATACTTAGATTCATATACGCTACTTCATTTAAGGGAACTCGCGTGTACACGCAATTGTATTTAATGCAACTAGCGTATATCCGACAAACTTATGATTCAGTTAATTCATCAAATGTTGATCTTTAATTAATGCATTAGTACTTCATTAACCATATAAACAATAACCAAGTGCAGTAAAAACAAAACAAACCATCACCCATAAGAAACACACATGAACACCAAGGTTTAAGGTGGAAACCCAATCTTGTATTAGTGCAGACTCATACCAGTACATAGGCACCCACCTCCAGAAGGCTACAACCTTCTCTCGTTCTCCAGCTTCTACTGGAAGGGAGCTACAACCCCCTAGTTCTTGTACTAGCCGATATGTTTACTAGTATGTAGGCGCCAACCTACTGAAGGCTCCAACCTTCACTCATTTTCCAGCTGCTCCTAGAAGGGAGCTCCAACCCCCTGGCTCTTGTATTGGTCAATATGTTTACCAGTACGTAGGTGCTGACCTATAGAAGGCTATGACCTTCTCTCTTCCTCCAGGGACCACGTTTGAAAAATTTTCAGACTGGATACTCCTCGAACACAACACCATAATCTGAAGGCCATGTTTCATCCAATTTTCATACTGGACCCATCAACAACATTGAAGCTCAAAATCAATCACCACTACAATACAACCATCAGCTACACCTGCATCATCAATCTCTGAATCACCCAACAACTGAATCATTGAAACCTGGCATCAAAACACAGTCACCAGAACACAGAGAAGAACCTAGAACTCTGAAACAGCCACTAGAACCAACAGCAACCTCAAATATCAAATCTCATAATGTATACGCCACTTTGATGAACTGAACCAGCGTGTATACACGCTTTTACCAAAGCTAACTCGCGTATAGATATATAAATATTATTTTAATTAATGGAAAAACCTGTGAGCAATTTATGAAACCGACGTTTCGGACTAGCTAAGTGAGTCCATCATCAGGGTAATGAGATCTGTATTTTGAGAAGAGAGAGTCAAGAAGATGTGAACCTATTAATAGAAGGATAGAGAGATAACTTTGGGTAGGTGAGGTCGGCTTGAATTTTCATATATTTATTAATAAATTGATTAAATTAATTTTAATTTAGTTTTGAATTTTATTTTAATAATAAATTTAAAACTAAATTAAAAATAAAATTGATTTTAGTTTTAGTTTAAATATTGTTTTAATTCATTAATTAATTAATTAATTAATTAATTATCTATATATATATATATATATATATATATATATTTTAATTATAATTTTTTAAATTATGAGCTGTAAATGCTGTCTCAAGGAAGAATTTGCATAAATTAAAGTTACTTTATTTTATTCAGCAAGGGTTTCCAGGTATTACTTAGTTTAAGACCATCATCCCTATTCATATTATTAGAAGATTTTTCAATTTCAATTGCCTCTTTAATTCTTATTTTTAAATAGTGGTCTTCCTTATGGATTAATTTAGCTTGTTCCATGCATATATAGTGAGAGGAGGAACAAGCGTGCTCTGCAAGACCTGATTTATCAGACCTATTTCTAGTAATATCACTAGTGTGTTCTTTTAATCTTACTCCAAAGGATCTCCCTGTTTCCCCTATATAAACTTTACCGCACGAACAGGGAATCGAATAAACGCCTTTGTGATTTTTTGGGTCGATTGCATCTTTAGCAGATTCAAGCATGTTTTTTATGGTGTTAGGGGGGGTGAAAGCTACCATAATGTTGTGCTTAGCGAGAACTTTGGCAATTTTATCAGTGGTTCCTTTGATATAGGGAAGGGAGATTCTAGGGGTTTCGAATGATTTCCTTTTGTTTTGTTTATTGGTTAAGGAATCTTTAATTATTTTGCGAATGGTGTGGTGTTGATAGCCATTGTTTACAAAAACTTCATGGAGATGGACAAGTTCTTCATCTAGATGTTCTGGGTCAGAGATTCTAGAGGTGGAAAATGATTTTTTAACAATAAATTGTCACCCATTCATTCTATCTTTTCCTCTAATATTGTATTTTTGTTTCTCATTTTCCTATTATGATTTTTATTTGTATTCCCTAAACTCTTCTTCATTGATAATCTCATTTTAGTATATTTTGTATTCTATAATAAAGAGTTTTTCCTTCTTCAAATAACTGGTGCATTAAATTTTGATCTAAGCTACAATTAATACTTTGGAGTTCTTGGTTTGAATCCAATCTATAAATCCTAGGCCTATTTAACCATTCACTAATATACATTGTATTAGTGGGTTCTACTTTATATGTTATCATATCATTTAACTAAAAGTATCTTTAACAATTCATAACATGCTCAGATTTATATATAATATTATTCTCTTGACCTCTTATTAATGTTATAACATGACCTTCGACATGTAATTAATTTCAACCATAACTTTTGTTTTTTTTTCATATTTAAACGAATTATCATATATCAACTATATAATTAATTACATCAATTTGTTTGTGAGCACCCACTCACACAAGGCGCTGACCCCCTTAGGTTAGCAAGCACCGACTTTCCAAGAGGCACCAACCTCTGATGAATGCATGTTACAACCCGCTCTTACCACTCTACTATATCATACAATTTTCAAAGTGAAAACAAAGGCATATATAGTTATGGAAAATACCAATCTAGTCAGCTGTGGAAACAACTTCTGCTCTTGATCCTCAATTGTTCCACAGACTCCCATGGTCTTATACAACAACACCCTATCATTTGCTCATAATAGCATATCCTCATCCCTCTTCCTTCTCTCTGCTACACACCTTTCATCTCTGCTCTCGTTGTTCATTTCATAGCACACACTTTGCTCCCCCTGCTTAACCCTGTAACCATACACTTTACACCCCGAATTTTCTTGATGTCAATCAATGGTTTTTATCTTCTGATGCACATTGCACAATGTTGTCATTGCTGCCTATTTCCATATTGCCCGAGTGTACCCCAATATGTATCCTCCTACTCTTGTTGCATCTGAAGGTTGAATTTCTTCATGGCATTAAACACAAGGATGGGCTTCTAACTTCTTTCATTAACAATTTAATCAAAATCCACGTGCACACTCTACCATGACTTCCCATGCTTATTCATTGCTCCACAGAGCTTGATAGTACTCAGGAATGGCGACTCTATTTCTCATTTAAATCTACAAGACATGCACTCGAAGTAAACAATTGTTTTCTTCATTTCTTCAACTCTTCTTTGTGGACCGTTTTCTTCATTGCCTTGTCTCAACGATTTCGACAGATCCCGCTACTCTATAAACCAACTTTATTGAATTGAATTTAACCTCTAGCTGCCAACCCATTCATCCTTTTAAATCACTGTATTGTTCTATCAGAGCCCCAACATATCATAACTCATACAAAAAAAACGTTACGATATCACATAATCTTGATACATTTAGTCCCTTGGCGCTTAGTTCCCTGAGCGTCTTCTTTCTCATAAGACCGAGCCTATGACCGTCGACTTAGGATACCACTGTAGCATTACATCGAAGCCCCTGCATATCGTAACTTTTGCAAAATTCCGATTGTGTTTTAGTTTCCTTTGCTTAGCCCTTAGTTCCTTTGATCTCCACACGACCATGTGCCATATAATATCGGATCCCCCTTTATCATAACCTTTTCAAATTCCATTTTCACAGGAGTTACGAGGTCTTCAACCTTCAATATATTGAACTCTGGGATGACATCATGACTTTTTAATTTCTCCACGTGGCGCCTCCTGAGTGGTGACACATGTCACTCTGATTTTCCCCATGAGGCCAATGAAAATGCCAAAACGAGCTGCCACGTGTGCACTTGCTTCCATGTCATGTTGAGGTCATTTGCCACTCCATCTTCTCAGAGACAATCGCGTGTCTCCATATGTCTTACTAGAGGAGATAGAAGGTGTCCTGTCAAGCCTTGGTTTTGCAATGAAAACCTTTCTTACTCCTACTACACATCCCTCAATGCTTTTAAAAATATAGGTAGCTCCATATATCATACCTTCTCAAAATTCAAATGTTAAGAAGTTTCAAGGTTTTGATGGCTTCAACCTTCTAATATTTCAATATCTGCTTCCTCCAATGTTCTGATGACCTCTAGCTTCCTATATCTTGATATTACCTTCTCTAGGGTTATGATATTCCAATATCCAATATTACCTGCTCCACGATTCTGATATTTTCTAACCTTTGATATAGCCTGCTATGATCTTCTTCGACCTTCGATAGTTTGGCCTCCTTAGGATCTCAAGACCCTCACATCGGCAGACCATAACTTTTGATCCAAGAGACAATTTTTAGACTCCCACACACTGTTGGAAAGCTCTTTCAGAGAAATTTCCAATGGAGAGGGTCCTATGTGGGCTTTGAGCCCATATGCTACCTATAAAATGGCTTCAAAATCTTAGTCATTCTTTGCTCCTTGAGTATTCTTCATGTGCCTGGAATCCTGAACTCCCAACCACCATAGTCATCATTTTATGGCTTCTCTAGTAAGTATGCTAGTATGATGATTCTCTACAAGCACAATAGCAACCATGGGATTCTTCCTGGACTCCCAATCGCCATAGTAAATATTTTATGGTTTTTCAATAAACCTGCTACTATGATGATTCTCTACTAGAAGCCTACAAATACCATAGGATTCCTCTTGGTCCTAGACTACCAATCCCCATAGTCATCATTTTATGGTTTTTCAATAGGCCTGCTACTCTGATGATTTTCTACCAGAAGCTTGCAGCTACCATAGGATTCCTCCTGAGCTCCCAATCACCATGATAATCTAGTTGATAACAATGCCAACACTATCACAGCCACTAGCCATCCAGACAATGCCAATCGTCCAACAGAACCAACATTTGTAATAGAATGCCCATGTTTCTTGTATTGTTTGTTTGAAATATTGAAGGCATTAACATCTATCTAAGGAGTATGAGGTAGAGAATGATTTTGGGTTGGTGCAAGATAATATTAGCTATCGATAACATGTTAATTGCAATGGAAATATGGAGAAGAAGAAATATGATCACAAAAAGAATTATTAGAGGTACTTACACAAATTTTTAGAACCACTTTAGAACACAGTGTAAAAGGATTAAATATGGAAAATTAGTTTGTCTTCTTGAATATATAACTTTTATTTATGGAAAAATTGTGTAACATAAGAAAAATGGTGTTTTTTCTAAAATTGATAAGATATTATTTCTATGAAACGTAATCCATATCTTTGCATTAAGCCACAGGTTTGGTATGTAAATGAAAAAAAAATTGAAACAATTTTGAAAAATTGTAGATAACAGATGGATCATGTGTGTCATGATTTTCCATAATTTTTAATGTTGATTTTAGACATTTTTTAAGTTATAAAACAAAGTGAAGCCTTAAAATGATGAGGTTGACTATTAGGCCTCATTATGAGGGCCTTAACTTTATAT
This sequence comes from Pinus tabuliformis, assembly GCA_031772625.1. Lineage (NCBI taxonomy): Eukaryota > Viridiplantae > Streptophyta > Pinopsida > Pinales > Pinaceae > Pinus > Pinus tabuliformis. The sequence continues at coordinate 90,112,893 of CM062817.1, forward strand.
AGACACACACACACACACACACACACACACACACATTGTATAATGCACATGCATTACATAGTCGTCACACACTCCTTTTCCATCTTACTCGATGTTATTCTTGTTGGAAATAACACTAAGAGGCGGGTGGTGGGAGGGGGGGTGAATCAGTATTAGAAAATCAATAGCATTTTCATTTCCATACTCAGATTCATATATGCTACCTCAGTTAAGGGAACTCGCGTGTACATGCAACTGTATTTAATGCAACTAGCATATATCCAGCAAAATTAGGATTCAGTTAATTCATCATATGTTGATCTTTAATCAATGCATCAATACTTAATTAACCATATAAACAGTAACCAGGTGCATTAAAAACAAAAAAGACCATCACACATAAGAAACACACATGAACACCAAGGTTTAAGGTGGAAACCCAATGCGGGACATAAACCACCTGCTGCTGTCTTCTTTTAATATAAGAAAAACCTGTTTACAATCTTGTACTAGTGCAAACTCATACTAGTACATAGGCACCCACCTGCAGAAGGCTACAACCTTCTCTTGTTCTCCAGATTCTACTGGAAGGGAGCTACAACCCCCTAGCCCTTGTACTAGCCGATATGTTTACTAGTATGTAGGCGCTGGCCTACTGAAGGCTCCAACCTTCACTTGTTTTCCAATTGCTGCTGGAAGGGAGCTCCAACCCCTTGGCTCTTGTATTGGCCGATATGTTTACTAGTACATAGGAGCCTGCCTACAGACGGCTATGACCTTCTCTCTTCCTCGAGGGACCACGTTTCATAAAATTTCAGACTATATACTCATGGAACACAACACCATAATCTGAAGGCCACGTTTCATCCAATTTTCATACTGGACCAATCAACAACATTAAACCTCAAAATCAATCACCATTGCAATACAAACATTAGCTACACCTGCATCATCAATCTCTGAATCACCCAACAACTGAATCACTGAAACCTATCATCAAAACACAGTCACCAAAATACAGAGCAGAACCCAGAACTCTGTAACAGCCACTAGAACCAACAACAACCTCAAATATCAGACCTCATAATGTATACGCCACTCTGATGAACCAAACCAACATGTATACGCACTTTTACCAAAGCTAACTCATGTATAGATCTACAAATATTAATTCATAACTTTGCAGCTATTCCAGACATCAATCATATCCAGATCATAACATTTATAGAATAAACAAGTGCCAGTAATTCAGATCTAGTTTATCAATGATCAAAACACATAATGATAATACATTCCAAGCCTTAAGATCTCGATCCATCATTCATCATCATCCAACTAGGTTCATCCTTGGTTTAGATGAAGAAAAGCATCACAAACCCATAACTTGCATACTGGATCTCACACTTCAGCAGATATTCAATACTTGCACACTTGGCCTAATGATCTTCTCCTCCTTTTATAGTTTTAGGCCTTTCTCAATAGCACGGTCCACAACCACTATAGGACCAATACCTTGAACCAAATACCTGGGGTCAATACCTCGGACCAGATACCTTGGACCAAAACCATGGATCAAAATACCATGGACCAAATACCTTGGACCAAAACTACGCCTTTCCTTCTGTGAAAGTGCTTGTTTATGTTATACGCACATTTTGATTTGTTAAACCGCGTGTATATGCTTCTTTGTCAAGGTGAACCTACGTATACCTCTTTCTGATCATTAATTATTTACTATTGACCTTATGCACTATGATCTATCATCTGAATGAGTTGCCATCAAGGACAACACCTGTATCATAATGCCAACAATCTCCCCCTTTGGACCTGATGGCAATGACAACACCAAGTCACTTTCCCCCTTTGACATCAAGGGCAAAGGAAGGACCAAGATATTCTTTCCCTTGATATACATTATGTTGTCCATGTCCCTCTAAGTACATGCTGAAATCTCTGATTTAGCTCCCCCTTTGTACATGTTGAGATGCATTAAACCGTCCATTCTCCCCCTGAGCACATGTTGAATTCTCTGATCGAACTCCCCCTTCGTACATGCTAAGATGTACTAAACTATCCTTGCTCCCCCTGAGCACATGTAGAGTATACAAAAAGATATTCAAAAGAACAACAAGACTCTATGACTCAACTATGTGAGTATGACCTTCCTATCACCAATGACTCATACATACATCAATCTCCCAACCAAGTTGGGATATACCAATTGTTTATACATGACAAAAACAAGAAATATTACATCATCCATCCCATGCAAAGTGGGGTTACAAATTAGGTATTTTCATGACCTTTACATCAAATGATATACATGACTTTTATAACAAGGACCAACAATCTAAACAAGACCATCAACAACTATCATACACCATATATGATCTGCACCATAAGCATCTATCATAAACATCCAGACCTGTAACTTGCAATACCATTCTCTTGACCAACCAATAATAAGTAGCAAGATGTATCATTTAGCCACATAAGCATCATCACCAAAGAATTCTAACCATAATGTCAACAATGCATTATTCAAAGCATATGCTCCCCCTAAACCTATGCCATACCATCATCAAACATAGCAGATAAGCGACTGAACCATATCAGACTCCTTTTCTGTAGTTTGTACTGCTGCTTTTTCCTCAGAACACCATACACAAGACTGTGCATCATCTAACTCATGTATATACGTGTCTTTTCTTCATAATAGTTGCGTATGCAAATTGGAATACTGAAGTTTTACACTTTCAGTTTCCCTTGGGTCTGTTATGTTTGCAAACTGAGCTATGCCACATCTTTCTGACAATAATCCTGTCTTCTTCAATACCTGGGATTGAGATGATGTATGCACCTTTTGGTTTGGTGTCCTAAGTTTTCTCCGACACTCCTTTACTTTATGTTCAAACTTGTTACCTGCATAACATCTTACATGTTTCATATTCCTTTTATTGAAATCAATAGCTTTGTGGCCAAACATATTGCAAGGAAAACAATATCCCTTAAAGTACCTGGAACTTGATGATTTTTCTGTGTGATGATATTGAACCATTCTTCTTCTGCATTTGGCTGAAACATGTCCAAATTTATGACATATAAAACATTCAACATCATTCTTTGAAGGAAATAACCGACTATTACTTCCACAGTTAGGAGTAACAGATTTTCTTTGAAGAATCTCTTTCCTTGGTTGTTGATGTGGTTGACTTTATATTTCCTTATTGAGCAACTTAGAGTTTTCATTGGAGTTTCTTACCTTACCTTGTGAACTAGATTAACCTTCATGAAAACCAAGACCAGTCTTTATAATGGGTGAACGTTGAACTTTGAGGATCTCATCTAATGTTTTTGATCCTTTAGCAAATCTATGATTCAAAGTCTTTTTTTGTTCAAGTTCTTTTCTTAGACTTACCACTTCACATTCTAACACTTCATTGTGTTTGTCCTTTTTAGTGAGTTGATGTGTCACCGTGTTTATGATTGTATCCTTTTCTGCCAAATTGATTTTATGTTGACTGATTTCTTTAAGGAAATCTTCCTTTTCTGAGTCATTATTTTCATATGCCATGAGTAGTCTAATTTATTGATTGTCTTCATCACTATTGGACAAGCCATCACTATCATCATGAGTATAATAACTTCTATTGCCTTCTTTAGACATCTTCCCTTTGTTATGAGGGCATCTAGCAGCGTAATGACCAACTCTTCCACAACAAAAACATTTGGAAGGTAGCTTACCTTTGAACCTCCCAAAACCCTGTTGAAGTTGCTTGACAAAATTTACCTCATCTTCTTCTTCTGAGATGTGTCTTGATTCATAGATTTTTTCTTTTCCTTTTGCTGATGCTTTAAATGCTGCTTCTATCTTATCTGATGGTCCTCCTTTTCTCATCTCAAAGGTATTTAAGATTCGGTGAAGATGCCCCATAGTTATATTCTACAGATCCTGTTTTTCTTCTATGGCAGACACTTTGGGTTCAAATTTAGTAGACAAAGATCTCAAAATTTTCTCAACTACGACAACTTCCTTAATTTCTTCACCCAGATTCTTCATATAATTGACAACCTCATCTATATGTAGGAAGTAACTAGTTATGCTTTCATCACTATGCATCTTAAGAGTTTTATACTGAGTTCTGAGAGCTTGAAGCTTAGCACATTTTACCTGAGAGTCTCCTTCGTAGATCAAAACGATTTTTTCCCATATTTCTTTGGCTAATTTGAGCTGAATGACCTTGACAAACTCTGATTTTGACAAACTTCCCAATAAAATAGTGACAACTTTGGTATTGGTTTCATAATCCTTTCTACCAGCCGTATCTGTAGGAATTGTTGTTGGAAATGTATATCCTTTTTCCACAATTTCCTAAACATCTGTTCCAAGCGATTGTAGATATGTTGTGGTTCTTATTTTCCAGTAATCAAAATTGCTCCCATCGAAGATTGTTGGTCTGATGGATCCCATGCTCTCTTGATTATTCATTTTGATGGATCTCCCTTCAAGCGCTCAAGCTTCTTCTGAAGGACCTACTATGATACCAATTGTTGGAAATAATACTAAGAGGGAGGGGGTGAATCAATATTAGAAAATCAATTCCATACTTAGATTCATATATGCTACTTCAGTTAAGGGAAATCGCGTGTACACGCAATTGTATTTAATGCAACTAGTGTATATTCGACAAACTTATGATTCAGTTAATTCATCAAATGTTGATCTTTAATCAATGCATCAGTACTTCATTAACCATATAAACAGTATCAGGTGTAGTAAAAATAGAACAGACCATCACACATAAGAAACACACATGAACACCAAGGTTTAAGGTGGAAACCCAATCTTGTATTAGTGCAGACTCATACCAGTATGCAAGCACCCACCTCCAGAAGGCTACAACCTTCTCTCATTCTCCAGCTTCTACTGGAAGGGAGCTACAACCCCCTAGCTCTTGTACTAGCCGATATGTTTACTAGTATGTAGGCACTAGCCTACTGAAGGCTCCAACCTTCACTCATTTTCCAGCTGCTACTAGAAGGGAGCTCCAACCCCCTTGCTCTTGTACTGGCCAATATGTTTACCAGTATGTAGGCGCTGACCTATAGAAGGATATGACCTTCTCTCTTCCTCCAGGGACCACGTTTGATAATTTTCAAACTGGATACTCCTGGAACACAACACCATAATCTGAAGGCCACATTTCATCCAATTTTCATACTGGACCCATCAACAACATTGAAGCTCAAAATCAATCACCATTGAAATACAACCATCAGCTACACCTGCATCATCAATCTCCGAATCACCCAACAACTGAATCATTGAAACCTGGCATCAAAACAGAGTCACCAGAACACAGAGAAGAACCAAGAACTCCGAAACAGCCACTACAACCAACAGCAACCTCAAATATCAAATCTCATAATGTATACGCTACTCTAATGAACCGAACCAGCATGTATACCATGGATCAAAATACCATGGACCAAATACCTTGGACCAAAACTGCGCCTTTCCTTCTGTGAAATTGCATGTGTACGTTATACGCACATTTTGGTCTGTTAAACCATGTGTATACACTTCTTTGTCAAGTTGAACCTACGTATACCTCTCTCTGATCATTAATTCTTTGTTATTGACCTTCTACACTATGATCTGTCATCTGAGTGAGTTTCCATGAAAGAAAACACCTGTATCATAATGCCAACAATTCTATCTACCTATCTCTCCCTCCTTCCCTCTTCTCACTCTTCTTCCTTCTTTGCCCTTTTCTCTCTAGTTATCCAGTTCTCTCTATGTCCTTATGTCTCACTCCTATATCCAGTTCTCTCTCCCTTTCACTAAGCCTCCCCTATTTCTCTCTCCTTAGCTCCCATGCTCTCTTTCTGTAGTGACCCTCCTCTAACACAATTTTTTTTTTAAGAAAATGACTAGCTATTTAGAACACTAGTCACTTTTATTTTATTTTTCTCCTAATAATCTCTACTTTGATAAACTATATAATTGTCATTTTTCTATAATAGGTGGAAAATGATTTTGTAACAATAAATTGTCACCCATTCATTCTATATTTTCCTCTAATATTGTATTTTTGTTTCTCATTTTTCTATTATAATTTTTATTTGTATTCCCTAAACACTTCTTCATTGATAATCTCATTTTAGTATATTTTGTATTCTATAATAAAGAGTTTTTCCTTCTTCAAATAACTGGTGCATTAAATTTTGACCTAAGCTACAATTAATACTTTGGAGTTCTTGGTTTGAATCCAATCTATATATCCTAGGCCTATTTAACCATTCACTAATATACATTGTATTAGTGGGTTCTACTTTATATGTTATCATATCATTTAACTAAAAGTATCTTTAACAATTCATAACATGCTCAGATTTATATATAATATTATTCTCTTGACCTCTTATTAATGTTATAACATGACCTTAGACATGTTATTAATTTCAACCATAACTTTTTTTTTTTTTTTCATATTTGAACGAATTATCATATATCAACTATATCAAATCTTGTCATATGTGTGAGCTTTGGAATGCATTGCTTTCACCAAGCTCTTCATATTTACATTCGTCAAACTTCATTTCAATGTGTTATATATATATATATATATATATATATATATATATATATATATATATATATATATATATATATATATATATATATATATATATATATATATATATATATACATATATATACACATACACACACACACACACACACACACACACACACACACACACACACACACATATATATATATATCTAGTTCCTATGCTTTGAACATGATATGGTTACGATGTGTATATGAGTTCTCTAGATCATTTCATGGATATACATGTCACCTTTCTATGCTTACATGACATTATTTTCAACCTACCCAAATGATGGTTGTGTTTTAATCTTTTTGAATGAATGGTGTTTAGAGGATAGGTTTTTTCTCTGGTTTAATGACTACCCTAATAGTCTCGTATCTGTTCATTCATTCCTTTGTTTGCACTCTACGACTTCTCTACTCTGTAACTAATTCTTTGAAGGTATTTTTACTATGAAACAACATATAAGGGAATAGGTTTTTATCTTGTCATATATTATATCATTAATTTCTTGAGGAAGAATGTTAACTATTTGAATTTCCAAGTGTTATACTAGAGGTAATCCTTCTGCTATGTCATTGCTTCCTTTTTACATTTTTCTCAGTGCTATGATTCATTAGGATTATATTTCTCGCGATTTGAGGGAAATCGGGTATGTAGGCGACCTAATGGCATGATAATCCATCCAAAAACAAAATAAAATAATTATATCCATCCATGCTAAAAAAGTTTGATATTCCTTTATATTCCTAACATCTAGATATATAAAAACATATTGAAAGTACTGAAAAGATAAAAAAAATGTTGCATGCACTAATAAGTAAAACATAGGTGATACACCAGACTACTCGTCATTTGCTATGTCAATTGGAGTTGAATCCTTTCCACTTTACCTGAAGACTTCATATTTTAGAATGCATGGAATATGCCTTTTGATGGAGCTAAGGTGGTCATTTTATTGTTGTAAATGAAATTTGATTTGTTGAAAATCTTGACTATAGTCTGGGAAAGCCTGAGCTGTCGTGGCCGAGCTTGAAGGAATGTTTTCTAGTGCTTTAACCAAGAGGCTCTTTGACAACCAATACAAGTGTAAAGTATACATATACTGAGAAGTATGACCCCAACAATGCCTCAGGTTAGGGACTAGGGTCTACCATTCATCCAAGTTAAGGTCTAGAAGTTTCACTTTCTCATTTAACTCTACTTCCCATTTAATGATGAGTTGATGAACCAAGGCCGAGCCCGCGTGATAAGTCATAGTCACTTCATCAATGATCTTGGAGGTCGACGTGCGCCCACATGATTTACTAGTGGAGGTGATGGGGGTGTTGGACGTTCTGGACATTTTGGCCTTCTTTCCAAGCCCACGAGAAACACAGGTGGTCTAGCCTTTCCAAAAAGCAACGCGTGCCATGATGTTGGGATTGTGTAAAAAACAAAACAAACTGAAACCCACAAATTGAAAGAATGTCAATCCAGAGCGAGTTGAAACCTAGGAGAAGAGTGCTTCCAGGGGTTACACCTAAGAGGACGTATCAAGGTAATCAATTGTGAGAACCATGACCCATGCAAAACCTAGTGGTGGATCCACTTAGGGTCCCGGAACCTTAAAAAAAAGGAGTCCTAATGCTCATAAACATATGTCCAATAGTAATAAGAACAACTCAGGGTACAATTAAAAGCCAATCCATTTCCATGTGGAGACCTTAGTACTTCAAGGCCATAGCCACAAAATTCCAAAGGAAAACCAAAGTTAGGGCACCAATGATAGATCGAGAGAGACCATGAGCGGCCCATAGGCCTGATCAATGGAATACCCATACGAGCCAACAAAATTCCATAGAGCATAGATGCAGGAATATAGAAAACGAGACAACCTTCAAGCAATTTGGAGAAAACAATAGCCATTTCGAGAGAATACGCCTCCCAGATCAGTTTATGAAATTCATATCCCTTCTCCCATGAAACCCGTAGACAGGAAGAACAATCCATGCTAGAGAAATATGTGATAAGACTGAGAACACACCCAAGACAAACGACCTGATCCTATTGTGAATGAACTAGAGGCCCATAAGATACCTCCACGGAATTCTGCCACAGACTTTCGGGCTTCTCGAATCCAAGCTTAAGCCAAACCTAGTCATAGATAGAGAACTTACCAGATTGAACAACTAAAAGGTGGGGAGCATGTCACATTAAATATTTCTTGTCACCTTCGTTAATTACATTGATTGAATACATACATTCTGCCACCACTACATGTGATACGAGCATGTGGAGGATGGTGAGGGATCGCCTTGGGATTCAGAGAGTGTCTATCATCTAACTTTGTAACCAGAGAACCCACAATAAAAACCATTTTTCTGTCAACGTTTCAAATCCCAACATGGATCCATCATCAGGACTCTTATTGAATGTTGATAGTAGAAGAGCTAAATTGCGAGATATAAATAGTTATGAGGTAAGCTATTTTGATTAAAGGAAAAAAGAAGGTTGGCTGTTTTGATTAAAGGAAAAATGAAGGTCGGATACTTAATAAATAATATTATCCAAATATTCAATTTTATTAAATTAGGTTTATTTTAATTCTAATCATATAATATTTATTTATGATGATAGATTAATACTAATAATAAATAGTAAAGGTGAGATTTCTTAGTAATATATTTTCTCTTCATAATTAATAATTTTCTCATAATAAATAATAATTTTTATATATAATAATTTAAAATAATTTATAATAACAATTTCTTATAAATAAATTTATTAATAAAATAAAATAATTGATAATAATAATTTATGATAATTTATAGGAATAAAAATACTAATAATAAGATTTTTTTATTTATTATTTATTTTTATTTAGTTTTTATTTTTGGATTCCCATGGGTTGAAGGAGGAAGAAGGTAACTGGGAGTGAGGGCAGATCAGTGTTCTAGGGTTTCTGCAGACTCTGCAACGGCAGATCTTTATAGACCTCTGCAAACTTGCCCACAACGCCAGCAATACGATCATACAAATACGACAGGGAAGTCACGAGCATCATGAATCCCCCCAGGGGGAGGATGCAGAGCCTCCCCCCAATGAAAATGAAGATCGGCAAAAGAATGAGGAAGCTGCCAAACCAGAGGAACAAAATGAGGACAACACGGATCTGAACTCACAACAAGCCAAAACAGATGACAAAGAACAACCCAAAGTCACTTCGACCACCTGCAAGCTAGTGGCGGCCGAACGTCCGAAGATAGAACTCCCGAGTCACCGAATCAATGCTCAGATACAGTATATGAGGGACCATGCACTGATAGGCAAGTTTATAGGACTATGGCCGACAGAGAAAGTGCTGCGCGGCTGGATAGCAGCTAAATGGAACCCGAAAGGACACATCACCCTGCAGCTAGGACCTAAAGGGTTCTTCACAACCATTTTTAACTGCTTAGAGGATCGGAACAGGGTTATGGATGGAGGGCCATATTTTTTCAACGCAGCCGGCCTATATCTCAGGGACTGGGTAGAGCGCTTCAACCCTGATAAAGAAGACCTCAACTGGGCTCCAGTCTGGATACGTCTCTACTCTCTCCCCATGGAATATTGGGACGAAGCATCTCTACAAGATATTGGGAATGGACTTGGAGAATTTATCAAAGTTGCAGAGGAAACAAAACTCCGAAGATACACCTCTTACGCCCGAATTTGTGTCTACATGCACCTCAGCAAGGCACTTCCGGATGCGGTAAGTCTATACCATGACGATATTGAATGGGTTTAGTTAATTGACTATGAACATGTGCCGTTTAGATGTAGAAGATGCCATGCCCTGGGCCACTTATTTAGGGACTATCCTTTAAATAAAAAACCCTCAAATCCATCTGCAACAGATAAGCCTGATTCTGATGGCTTCACTAAAGTCGCCAATCGCAGGAAAAGCCACAAAAAACCAGCTTCAAATCCTAAGATGCCTCAAGCCAGCTCTTCCAAGCCCTCTACGAGCAACAGCTTTGAAGCATTGGCCCGACAAGATGATCTTAACTCTAAAAACCCCGCTTCCTCAGAGAGGGAGCCAAAGAAGGACAAACAATCTGCTCATGTAGACTCCAAGAAACTCCAAGAAGATCCCCTGCCCAAAGATCCTTTCCCCTCTGCTCAGCATAAAGTCCCAGCTTGGAATATTCAAGGAATGGAGGTAGACAACACGCAACCTGATTCCAAAATAGCAACAGAAACAACTGAAGGATTAAATGAATCTCAGCACATGGAAGAGGAACCAGAAAGCATAGATATTGGGGACCTAGACATTCTAGGCCTTGAGCAGGCATGCAAAACAAAAAATTATGACAAAATTCCAGAAAGACAACTAGAGAATCTGGAAGTGATCCTCTCACGAGCACAAAGGCAAAAATCCCTAGGTATTCAAACTGGCAGCCTATGGGATGGGAGACATATTACCAAAGATAACAAAAAGCGTGGAAGGAAAACAGATCTCCAACGAACAATTCGTATCGGGAAATGTTAGTGGAGTCAGGCAGATACTCCAAGCTTACAAAGTACTATAACTCCCTCCCCAACATTTCCCAATGAAGTTAATATCTTGGAATATCAGAGGGCTCAATGGCCTCGGGAAAGGTAGACTAATAAAAAATATGATAATGCAAGAGAGGCCACAAATCCTATTCTTGCAAGAAACCAAATGCAATTCAATCGCTTTGGAAAGAATTGCAGCAAAAGCCTGGCCAGGAAGTCTCACAGCCGCAGTGGATGCTGCTGGGGCTTCTGGAGGCCTAGCAATCATGTGGGACGCTCGTACCATTATGCTCAATAACATCCATGCTAATAAGCATTTCATTCAAGCCACTTTTCACATCACAGGGACCAATATACACGGGCATCTAACCAATGTGTATTTTCCCCAGGAGGCCATGCACAAGATAGAAATCTTAAATACCCTTTCGGCAGTCAATTCTGAAAGATCGCATCCACTATGGATCACTGGGGGCGACTTCAACATGATAACCAAGTTGGAAGAAAAAAGGGGAGGCAAGAACAGATTGGATAAGGAAGGAAACAACCTAAAAGATTTATTCAAAACAACTGGCTTATTGACGTGCCTTTCAATAATGGAATTTTTACCTGGAATAATAAAAGAGCAGGTTTGCATCAGATTGCCTCTCGTCTGGACAGATTCTTACTATCAGACAATGCAATCCATCTAGGTGGAGACTTTTCAGCTTCAATCTTGCCGCTCTCAGGGTCAGATCACTGGCCAATCTCTCTTCAATGGTCTCGTCCTGGCAATACAATCCGAAGACCATTTCGCTTTGAGGCTTTCTGGATGTCTCATCCGGACTTCAATAACCTTATAAGCACAAAATGGAACAATTTTTCTCCTCCAAATGGCACAAAAATGTTTCAATTTCAGCAGAAGCTTAAACACCTCAAGAGTAAGATCAAACAATGGAACCATTCTTCTTTTGGCAATATTTTCCAGGCTCAAATTGCCCTCGATCAAGATATGAAACGACTGCAGCAGAGGATTATTACAGAAGGCCGATCAGATGACCTGTCAGAACAGGAAAAGTATCTTGAGTCACAAATCTCAGAGAGGGCAAAACAGGAAGAAACGCTATGGAGGCAAAAATCGAGAATAAGATGGCTTAAGGAAGGAGAAAAAAACACAAAATTTTTTCACAGGACCACCATCCAATGAAGAATGAATAACAACATCACTCATATTCAAAATGAGCAGGGGGTAAAGATGGAAACACATGAAGAAATTGAAAGCGAACTTCTAAACTACTTCAAGCAGGCTCATCATGAGCCACAAATAGACAGAATGCACGCCATAGAAAAAATTACAAGGAACATTCCAAAAGTTATTACAGAGGAGCATAACCAACTCCTCCTCAGGCCTGTCAACTTACAGGAGGTGGAAACTACAGTTCGTCAATTGAAAGATGGGAAGGCGCCTGGCCCGGACGGGTTCACCTCCAATTTTTTCCACAATTTCTGGGAGCTGATTAAAATGGAAGTCTGGCAGGTAGTTGAGGAATCGAGAACTTTGAGATGGATGCTTCCAGCCATGAATGCTACTTTCATCGCCCTTATTCCCAAGGAAGCTCAACCCAATACCCCTGACAAATATAGGCCTATAGCCTTGTGCAACATAATCTACAAGATTGTCTCCAAAATCATTGCCTCCAGACTCAAATTGCTGCTCCCTCTTATCATTTCGCCTGAGCAATCTGGATATGTCGAAGGTAGGCAGATTACGGATGGCATCATCCTTACTCATGAAATTATCCACTCCCTGAAGCACTCCAAAAAGTCAGGTATGCTCCTTAAAATAGATCTTTCAAAAGCATTTGATAGCTTAAGCTGGTTGTACATCAAAAAAACTCTAATTGCTTTTGGTTTTGCTCATCCCTGGGTAAGGTGGGTCATGAGTCTCATCTCCTCCTCCTTCTTTTCTGTTCTGATCAATGGTATTCCCTCATCCCCCTTTCATCCTTCTCGTGGAATTAGACAGGGAGACCCTCTCTCCCCCTTCCTATTCGTTATTATGGCAGAAGGGCTAGGCCGCAGCATTAAAAAGCTCAGCAATCACAACTCCTAAGAGGATTGTCCTTTCATAACTCTACCACTTTCACCCACCAGCAGTTTGTTGATGACAACATGCTTTTTGGTCATCCATCCGTCCAGGAAGCTCGCCAGCTCAAAATGTTACTGACGGATTTTTCGGAAGCTTCAGGTGCTAGTATCAATAAAGCCAAATCCCAAATCTTCTTTTTTCATACCCCTGTTAGTACCCAAGCTTCCATAGCCTGCATTCTTGGATTCTCTATTGCTGTCCTCCCTTCCAAATATCTAGGAGCACCCATGACTGCCTCGGCCTTGAAGCACTCTTCTTGGAAGATCCTTTTAGAAAATATGGAGGCTCACCTTACCTCTTGGACTCATAGGGCCCTCAATATGGCAAGTCATCTAGTCCTTATAAAAGTTGTCCTTCAATCAATGCCGTTGTACCTCTTCTCGATCTTGGCTGCTCCCAAATGGGTTCTCAAAGAAATTAAACATCTCCAACATTCTTTCTTATGGGGCAATTCAGGTCAAATTCGCAAATGGGCTCTGGTCAAATGGGACACGGTGTGCCTTCCAAAATGCGCTGGTGGAACTGGACTGAGGGATCCTTATCACAGCAATGAGGTCATGGGTGCTCGCATCTGGTGGAAATGGCTTACTGCGCCACTCACCCCCTGGGCCACTCTATGGACAGCAAAATATGCCAGTAATCACCCAACAGAAGAACTAATTCGAATGTCAGAAGCTAGCACGGGCTCCCTAATCTAGAATTCGGCTAAGCAACACAGAAGCCTAATTCAGTAGCATAGTTTCTGGGAAGTTAAGGATGGCAATACATCATAGTTCTGGGAAGATTCTTGGCAGCAGCAGCCCAAGCTAAAGGACCTAATCTCACCTCTTCAACTTCCGGAGCAGGATGTGCAGACATATGACAAAGTCAAACATTTTTGGAATCCTTCTACAACACAGGGAAACAGGCAATGGATTAGTGCGGACCAAATCTTAAGACATGGAACAGAACAAGCTCAACAGACTCTTGATATAGAATTAATGAAGAGGAAAATACAACATTCAGACAAAAGGGATATTCTTAGATGGGGCTACGAAGAAAAAGGTACCTTCACCACTCGGGAGGCTTATAATATCATTATCAAGGAACATATGGTCAAAGACCCTCTCTGGAGCAAAGTCTGGGACCCTACCATTTGGCCGAAAGTCTCAACCTTTCTATGGCTTCTATGTCAAAACAAAATCCTCACATGGGACAATCTCAGGAAGAGAAACTATCATGGGCCCTCCCTATGCCCCAATTGTAGGCAAGAAGAGGAAACCACAAAGCATCTTATGCACTCTTGTCAACTTGCTCGCAAGCTTTGGGAAAAAGCCAGTTTTCGATGCCAAAAGGAAGGATGGATCCATGGAGACATCATAGCCACTGTTCGCAATTGGGATCGGAACCCATATCAAAGCAAGATTTTAAATTTCTTATGGAAGCTTATCCCAAGCTTTCTCATGTGGACTATTTGGAAGGAGAGAAACCGGAGAATCTTCAAGGATCACTCCTCGCCCCTGGAAAATCTATGGAAAATGATCTGTCAAAATATCAAGGAAACATTACTTCTCCAAACCTGGCATGAGGAGGACTTTCCTTCTCTCCCCCAGGAACAAAATATCTGGGCAAATTGGAACCTTTAGTGGAATCAAGAATCAATAACCAAAGGAACATCTCCTCCAAAGGGCAGAACACCTGAAAAATGGCTTCCTCCTCCCAAGCATATGTTCCAGCTAAACTTTGATGGAGCCTCGAAAGGAAATCCAGGCAAAGCAGGCTTTGGAGGGATATTCAGAGATTATAAGGGTGCTCCTCTTCTAACTTTTTTAGGTTCAAATGGATGGGACACCAACAACTCGGCCGAACTGGAAGGACTTTGGCAGGGTCTTACTATAGCTCAAAAAAAGGGATACTTTCCGCTTATTATAGAAGGTGATTCTCAGATCCTCATAAATATGGTCAACAAAATTATGCAAGGCACACCTTCAAGAAAAGTGAGCAACAGTTGGAGAATGGCGAAGCGGCTTGAACTCATTGAAATCTGGCTCTCTTCTCACAGAGCGATCACTCTCAAGCACATACAAGGAAGGAAATAAAGTGGCTGACTTACTAGCTAATATTGGAGTAGAAAGTGGATTGGATCTACATACAGGTTCAATCTCTAGACTGGCCACTGAAATCCAATCAATGGAATACCAAAATCTGGTGAAGAATGAAATGAATCAGGGAGGAGAAGAGAACCCGGATGCGGGTGAAATTCGTGCTTATTAATGGCGTTTAAGAGGAATGACGGCGCTCGGCCCTGCCAGCTACTGGCCAGCGCTATTATCCATGCCAAGTCATGGCACCTGAAGGCTCACCTAAGGCGAGAGCAGGTCCACCTGCAGGACGTCTTAAATGATCGCTCCGGCCAAGACAAGGCAGCTGTTAGTTTAAACATGGCGCATTTGCCCTTCAACCCCATTGTTTGCCCCCCTTCCTTAAGCATCTGCCCGCTCCAAGCAGGAAACCCCTGCAGTAGAACTGTTACAGGCAATCGTTGTTGGCTTCTTTGTTGTCTTGATTTTGGAAATGGGTTTCATTTCTCCCATTCCCAGCTCTGCCCTTTGAACCCTGCTCAGGCACCCACTGTGCATTCTCTGCTTCCCATCCAAGCGCCCAATTCTCCTGCATTTCTCCTTAGCCGCATCACCATGGTCCATCACCGCATGAGGAGCCGCCATGGAGGTAGCCGAGGTGGTCGCACTTGCTCTCAGGCAGCACATTCAGTTGATCAGCCGCTGCCCCCTGCCTCTCCGCCATCATCTCCAGCTAATTCTCCCCCTCCCAGCTCGCCCCGCAGACCCTTTCCGCACAACGCCTTCCAGTCGACTCACTTCAAATTTCAGAGCAGCCTGAACCGGCCCATTATCACGGCTAATATTACCATCATCTTCTCTGAAGAAGAAGATCATCTTAGTGCTC
Source organism: Pinus tabuliformis (assembly GCA_031772625.1). Classification (NCBI taxonomy): domain Eukaryota; kingdom Viridiplantae; phylum Streptophyta; class Pinopsida; order Pinales; family Pinaceae; genus Pinus; species Pinus tabuliformis. The sequence continues at coordinate 90,129,085 of CM062817.1, forward strand.
CAGCGCGTACCGCGGCAGAGCATTCTCAGGACATTTGCAGAATTGTTGGCAGTCATGGCTCTAAGCAGAACCCGGCAGAAGAAGGCAGAGCAGCAAGGCGTGGCGGACAGCATGAGGAAGGTGACACTGCAGGCAACACTCGGCAACCAGGTGGCAGCTCTCATGGAGCCACAATTTCGATGGCAATTGCTGGCAGCTCAAGCGGCACCCGTCAAGCGATGGATCCTCCAGGTGGCAGCGCGGCTGGTGATGTGGCGAAGGAAGGTGAAATATGGTATGGTAACGCTTGCCCCATCATCGAGGAGTCACCAGACCAGGACGTCCCCATGTGATGCCACTTGGACTCCCTCGTGCCCTCTCAGAGTTTTGTTGTTGACTGGTTAGGTTCTGCTGTTTTTGGTTTTGTGGTTCTGGTTATGTTTTTGTGGTTCGGTCATCTGTGGTTCTGTTGCTGACATGTACAACAATTCTGTCAAATGGTGGTGTCTCAACTGCTTCAAATGGTGTTATTTCAAGTTCTCATTCTGGTTTTGCCGTTGTATTCCCGCTCCTATGCATGGTTTTTTGCAAAGTGTAACTGGTTTTCCCAAATATGGGACAGTTTTGATGACCAGAAGGAACTCAGATGCTCTCGGCTGAGGCTTCTGCCTCTTTGTAATTATATTTTTCTTTCCTTTTAATAGAATTAGTTTTTACAAAGAAAAAAAAAACAATACTAATAATAAATAATAAGTATTATAATTGTTATAAATTATTATTATTTATGGTTATTTATAAATAATAAATATTAATAATCATTAATAAATATTATGTTATGTTATAATAAATATTAATATTATAGTAGAGATCAGTTTCTATTAAATTGAATATTAATGAGATAATTTATTAATATTGATGAGATAATTTATTAATTTGAATATAAATGAGATTATTTTAGGGGTTAATTGGATTTAATCTTCATTTTTATGAATTAATGGTAATACTAATAGTTTATAATAATCTATAATAATAATTAGTAATAATTTTTAATAATAATAAGTAATAATTTTATAATGATAACAATTAATACTCAGTGATAAGTATTATAATATAAAATTTTTAACTAATTTTATTAATAGTTATTTATAAATAATAATAAAATTTTATAATAATTTTTAATATTTATTTTTATTTTTAATAATAATAAGTAATAATTTTATAATGATAACAATTAATACTTAGCAATAAGTATTATAATATAAATTTATTTTATTTTATTTATTTATTTATTTTATTTTATTTATTTTTTATACTAGTCTTTTTTAAGAGTTATTTATAAATAATAATAAAAGTTAATCTTAATATGAATACTGGCACTTAATAGTTATAATTAATAATTAATAATAATAGTACATATTATAACTTTTACTTACTACTTAATTATTATTAATAATTTAATAGATTAAAAATTATTATATTTATATGTTAATTATTAATGTCTAGAGACTGATTTTAGGAGATAAAAAACCTTATTGAGGGCAAACCTAGGAGGCACTGGAGGTCTTGATTTCTTTGATTTCTCTGATTAAGGGAAACCAGCTACTACTGATCTCGATGCCATTGTCCCTATTGAGATTATGTGGATGTTTCATAATCTCAAGAGCCTCTCTAATTTTCCGCTTATGATGATGTTCTTCTCTTGCGACAATTGAGGCGTTTTCCACACAGAGATGGTGCTTAGTTTTAGAGGAATGCTCTGCCAGGGCCGAAGTATGAGACCTATCATTCCTAATATCCGCTACATGTTCCTTCAGTCTTGTTTGCAAGGAACGACTTGTTTCACCAATGTAACTTTTCCCACATGAACAATCTATTTTATAAACTCCTTTAAGTTGGTGTCTATCAATATTATCTTTGATAGACCTCATACTTTGTCTAATCGTTCCGGGGGCCGAGAACTGGGTGATTATGTCTTTCTTTCTCAGGATTCTTGCAATCTTGTCTGTTACCCCTTGAATATAAGGTAGAAACACCTTCCCGCACTGAGGTTGGTCTTGAGCTTTAGGCTCCTGAGATAACACCCTTCTTTCAGCCCTTTCTATAGCCATTCTGATTTCTTTTTCTTTGTAGCCTATACTATTAAAAACTGATACTAAGTGCTTCTTTTCTTTGACTAAATGATCAGAATCAGAGATTCTAAGAGCTCTGATGGCCAGAGTGTTCAGAATGCCAAACTTCTGGGATGGGTGATGGTGGGAGTCTGCATGGAGGTAGCTCTCTGTGTGGGTTGACTTCCTAAAAACCTTATGCCCTAAGGAGCCATCCTCCTTCCTAATGATAAGAACGTCTAAAAATGGGATCCTCATGTTTTCTTCCTTCTCCATGGTGAATTTTATTTCAGGGGAGATAGAGTTAAGGTGAATGAAAAACTTATCAAGCTTTGTTTTTCCATGAGTCCATTTTATGTTTGTGTCATCTACGAATCGCTTCCACCAAGCTGGTTTCAAAGGGTATGATTCGAGGGCCTTCTTTTCGAAATATTCCATGTAAAGGTTGGCCACAATTGGCGAGAGGGGTGATCCCATTGCCACTCCAGATGTTTGCTCATAGTATCCACCTTGGAAGGTGAAAATAGTTGATCGTAAACAAATCTCAGCTAGTCTTGCGGTTTGGGGATCAGTAACATCTTTTATAACCTGAATGGCTTCATCAAGAGGAATCTTGGTGAATAGGGATACTACGTCAAAGCTCACCAGGATGTCATCCTGGTTCATCCTCTCATTTCTAATAAGGTTCACAAAGTCATGGGAGTCTTTAATGAAAGAATCAGTGTTCCCAACAAGAGGCCTAAGGATCTTGGAAACATATTTAGCGAGTTCATAGGTTGGGGAGCCAATGGTATTAACTATTGGTCTAAGAGGAACTCCTTCTTTATGGATTTTAGGTAAACCATAAATTCTTGGGATAGTTTCACAAGAAGGTGTTAGTTTTTTCTTTAATTTTTCCTCGAGGTTGGATTCTGAAATGGTCTTTTTTACCTCTCTCATGATTTTGGGAATGGGATTTTTGCTAAGTTTTTTATAACTACCACAAGCTAGGTGTTCATTCATTTTACAGACATAGTCTTCTTTGTCTAAGATTACTGCTGCCCCACCCTTATCAGCCTTAAGAACTACAATTTTATCATTATTTCGAAGGGCCTTAAGAGCAAGAAGTTCTTCTTTCTTTAAATTACTTTTGGGAGTTTTTGATTTTCTCATAATGAGGGAAATTTCTTGCCTTAATGATTCCTTGTCTTCAAGAGATAGGTTGTTGATCCCATCTTCTATACTACAGATGATATTCTCAACAGGTATGTTTTTAGGGGCAACTGCAAACCCCAATCCTTTGTTGAGAACACTCATGACTTCTGGACCTAATTCCTGAGAAGATAAATTAACCACTTTTCTTCTAGGTTTTGTCTCCTTTGAAGAATTTTGGTTTTTATCCAATTGACTTCTTTTATCAGGTTCAGGTTCATAATTGCTGGCTCTATTGTTGTCACTAGCATTCTTGAGTCCTGAAGACCGGAAGTGTAGATCATGTATTGAAATGACCAGAATTTTCTCATTCGCACCCCAATCAGGGATTTGTTATTTATAAATTTAAAAACACATATTACGGGTATTTAAATTCTAGTTGTTTGGAATTGTTTACAATTTTGCTGAGTTGTATATTCATTGAAGAGGATACAAGAAATCCAGGGTTTCATACTCTTAATGTTTTGTTGACTGACATACCATCCTTCAGGTAATGTACATAAATTGTCTGATGACATTTATTGTTTCCTCTATAATTCTTTCTATGGTTTTTAGCCATCTTATTTTTGTACTTGTAACCTCAAGCTTAGAAAGTTATCAGTCTTTTGATGAAATGACTGACCGTATAAGACAAGTTTATTTAAATTAGGGTTTTTCTCTCATTCTTCTATTATGCTAAGATATGTTTTGATCCATGGAGGGAGTAGCAATTGATCCAGAGAAGGTTAAGGCCATCATGTAATGGCCAACACATAAGAATATGGCTAAAGTTAAGTCATTCATGGGACTGACAAGTTATTATAGGAGGTTCATTAAAAAATTCTCTAAGATTGACGACCCAATTACTTCTTTGTAGAATAAATGAAATAGGTTCAAATGGAAACCTAATGTTGCTGCAAGTTTTGATTAGCTAAAGAAACTATTAACCAATGCACCAGTACTAATAATAACAAATATTGAAAAGAATTTTATCATAGTTGTCACAAGGAGGGACATCCAAGATTCATGATGTAGGAAATTTAAGTGCTTTGATATGAGTCTAAAAAATTAAATGAACATCAACAAAATAATGTGACCAATGATTTGGAATTGGTTGTCATCATCCATGCGTTGAAGATGTGGAGACACTACCTTATTTGTAGGAAATTTATGCTAATGACTAATTGTGGAGGGATAAAATATTTGTTTGAACAACCCAAGCTAAAAACAAGGAAAGCTATAAGGTTGGCCATTTCCAACGAATTTGGCTTTGAAATCAAATATATAAATGGTAGAGAGAATAGAGTACTTGATGCATTTAGTAAGAGGGTGCAATTAAACCATTCAATAGCCACAAGTTCATACTAAACTGACCTTGAAGAAAGTATTAAAAATGTTGGGCATCAAGATCAAAGTTATCAACAACTAAAAGAGAAATTGCGACATGATTTCAAGAGCATGGATAGTAGGGTGTATAGCCTTGATAATTGAATTCAGAATCATAATATATGTATCAAATAAAAATGACTTGAAGAAACTCATATTAAAGGAATTTCATGCCAAGTCATATTCTATCCATCCACATTACCAAGGGATGCTGACAACCATTAAGAAATTCTATTTCTAATCAGATTTGGAAAAGGAGGTGGCAGATTTCATCTCTAAGTGCACATAGTGCCAACAAGTAAAGTTTGAGTGAAAACACCCATCTAGCTTATTGTAGCCTATTCTCATCCCATAATTGATGTGAGAAGTAATTTCCATGGATTTCATTATAGGGATGCCAAGGACTCCAAAACAACATGATTCCATCATGGTCATGGTCGACAAGTTGAGTAAGGTGGCTCACTTCATGGCTGTTAAAAATACAAATTTAGCTAGTGAGGTGGCTCAAGTTTTCATAAAGGAGATTGTGATATTACATGGAGTTCCCAAGAAAATCATCTTGCGTAGAGATTCCAAATTTAATTCAAGGTTTTGGAAATAATTGTTTCTAGGCTTGGGAACAGAGTCATTTTTAGCACTACATATCATCCTCAAATAGAAGATAAAATAGAGAGAACAAATATAATTATTAAAGGGAGGTAAAGAACGTATGTAATGCACCAATCCAAGAAGTGGGAAGAGTACCTTCCACATGTGGAATTTTCATACAACAATGGGTATCAAGAGTCACTAATAATGAGCCCATTTGAAGCACTTTATGGGAGGAGTTGTAAGACTCCTATAAGCTGGAGCGATCAAGTGAAGAGGGTATTTATTGGGCTTGATATGTTGAAAGACAGAAAATAGGAAATGCAAGCCATCCGAAGAACTCTAAAAGTGGAACAATACAAACATAAGAGCTATGGAGACAAATAAAGAGTTCACAATGAGTTTCAAGTTGGGGAACATGTTTGCTTGCGAATTAGACCCAAGAAGAACTTGAAATTTGGGTCATGTACCAAGTTGGAACCATGGTTTTAGACACATTTTGAAGTCCTCTAAAGGATAGGTCTAGCAACCTATACGTTGGATTTGCCTCCATAAATTAGAGTGCATGATATTTTCCATGTTCCATTACTTAAATGATATGTCCGAGATGCTAATCATGTGATTGATTGGTCTGTGTTATAGGTAAAACTAGAGGGATATTTCCAACCAAAAGATCTATGGATCCTGGATTCGAGGCAACTCATGCTCCATAATCGATCAATAAAGAAATTCAAAGTGTATTGAAGGAACTTTGGGCCTGAGAAAGCCACATAAGAAATGGCTAACCAAATGTGGGAAAAATATCCTTTCTTATTAGCCAAGTACAAGAAAATGAAATACAATGTAAATGTTAGATGTGCATATAAATCTCCATAATCATCAATGTTTGCTCTAAAGCATTCTTTTTGTATATGGTTATTGAACACCAAGAACGGTGTTCCCCTCGAGGGGGAGGGGATAGTGACATCTCGTAGTTAATATTTTTCCCCTTATAAAAATATTGTAATTAATTAAAGTGTTGACGGTGCTGGACCTGCCAACATGTCAAGGGGATCTCCTAGGTAAGAAGTCCCAGTTAGACCTCAAACCGTTTGGTGTAGGAGTCCCAACAGTGGGTCATAAGGCAATTCCTTGACCGCGATTTCGCATAGAGGCAAGTAAGATAACACTGTCAGTAGAAAGGGCGTGACCACTGCAGTGAGTCAAGGAAGGTGAATGAGAGGTTCTAACACATGGGGGGTGAGATGAGTGTGCCCCTTGGAAACTTGTAGTAGTACTCAGCTGGGAAGGTGTTGATGCCTCGAAAATCGTTGCATCAACATCGGGGAAAACCACCCGGTTCAGACCTTAAAGGCAACTCCTTTTCTGTTTGGTGTGGTGGCTCCGACTAGATATAATGGGACCAGTTTCCCAATGGTTTGTAAATAGGATGGATAAGTGGTTTATTGTCTATTATCTACTGATAATGGATGGATGATTTATTCTACAATGCAAAATTATAAACAACTAATATATCCCGGGAAATTTCCAATTTAGTGCAATTTTTGATGATCTTTATCTACAAATAGGCATATAGATGACTCCATTGATAAACAAAGACATTCATTTATATGATATTTACTTTTTTCAAGTAGTTGAACAAAGTAATAATTAAAACATTATTACACTATTCTTCATATATCATTGACATAAATATGATTGAAATAATAACATTCCTTAAACATTCAATAGTGATAAGTATAAGGATTGCTGTTAAAACACATACATATATCCAATGATAGCAAGATTGAATAAATGCTGATTCATATAAAAGAATGGAGCAAAGACATAGATAATAGTACCATATGTAATTTGGATCCCTCCTAATATCAATCACATTCAGATTCCGTCTTCTAACTTAGAAATACTCTCACAAAAAGCAGTAGTGCATATCTCATCAAAGTATTCTTCATTAAAATTCAGAATATAGGCCCAGTCTTCATAAAAAAAATATATCAGAAGCACAATAGTGTGACTTCCCAATCCAAGTTTTATACAAAAATTAAGGATCGTTTCTAAAGACATGAAAGGGTCTATAAATACTATCTAAGCTAACTGATTATGAAATAAAAATGCTATTAGGTGGTATAACCAAATCATGAAAATCTCCTTGAAATAGGCCTGCTTGCAGTTGGTAGAATGATTCACTATTTCGACCGATCATCCTTTGGCTTGAGCGCGTAGATAGCAAGCATTGGTTGCAATTCTGGAGGGTGACTCAGACGTGAATGCAGTTGGGCTAAATACGTAGCATCATGAATTTCAGGAATCATGTAACTAATTGCATCAGTTAAACATTTCAGTGTTGCCTTTGGACTGTATGGTTTATCTAGGAAGAACCAAAAGGTGTCCCAAGTTAAACTTTGGATGCCTGCTATTAATCTCTCCTTATGTTCTAAATCCTGTTTGCATGATTGTTCCAATGCTTTGGCTAATGGTATTTTACCTGGAGTGCACTGTGAAATCAGATTAGATAGATAAAGAGTATCATCAATTAACTCAATCAAATTACAGGTTGTCGATCTACATCTTGAAGTTTTTCTTTCTGCTTTCATTAATTGTGATTGCCATTCTAAGAAAAGAATTTCCTTGTGTAATTCTAGAATTTTAGGCAGATTTGCAGCTTGCCCTTCACTGGTTTCTTGCTAGGCAAGAAAATTTGTTAATGTTTCATTGGTCTATTCCAAATTCTGTCTTGCATCAACTGATTTGTCAATCATTGATGAAGAAATCTCACAGAGGGGCTCAACAAGGGAAATATTATGACATAGTAAATTTAATTGTTTAATCAATGCCTTATTGATCTAGAGAGCTTCGGACCTGAACTCTACTGGTTGAGGAAAACTCTTGAACTTTTCTATCTATTGTGATAGTTGACCATTTTCTCATCTTTTGTTCTGCTCATTTGTTCATTCATTGTCATTAGCTTGGCCAATGCTAAGGATAACTCCTTTTGTTTCTGTACTGCACTTTGGTCTATCCTCTGCTTCTCCTTGAGCAATTGCTTGTTTAGTTGGTTTTTTACTTGCTACTGTGTTGCTAACTGCTGTTCTAATTGCTCTATTCTCTGTTGTCTTTCAGATACCTGTGCCTCCAATGAAACAATTGTCTGATCTTTTTCCTTGAGTAAATTGCTCACTTCTGATGCTTTATCCATAGTGGCTGTCGAGTATGCCTCGACATATTGAGAGAGTTTTGTGAGGTCTTCGGAAGGATTGAATTCTTCTTTCCATACCACATTAGCCATCTTTGTTTGTGTAGGTAAAAGGGAAGATTGATCAATCCTTCTCTTTTTCCTTTGTCTTTTTACTACAGCCCTATGCTTAGGGTTGTAAAAGACATCTAAAGGTGGTATTTCTTCTATATGCAAAACAATTTCATCCGATGGATCCTTAGGAATTATCTCTACATCTTTACTTATGGGTAGGCCACTAGTTCCTTCATTTGGAACCGTATTTGTTGCTGTCTTGTGACCAATTGTCACTTCAGACGTGCTAAAACCCTGTGAATTCTTAGGATTGTTTATAATGGAATTGAACTGTTGCCATTCTTTAAGGAGCTTCGGATCAATCCAAGTATCTATATCCATGTGTTCACTGCCTTTTCCTTGTTCTTTCTCCTGTTCTGGCACTTTTCCTTAGGAATTTTTTTCACAGCAGGAGATTTGTCAAAAGTTTGTTGTTTAGGCTCGCTTGACTGGATTGCTTGGGTGGTGGCTAATAAGTCTAGAGGCAGAGTTTGCAACCTCCGTTCTCTAAGCCTATTAAACACTTCCAGCCCTTCATCTTGATACCTGATCCTGGCCAATGTTTTTACCTAAAATAATGATTCTGGTGATGAAAATAGGTCATCAAAGTCATCCTTTTCATGATCAAACTTTGCAAGTTTGGCTTGTTCAAGAACATTATAGGCAATTTTTCTTGGATCATATTGTTTGTTGGGAAGTGTTGCAAGATTGAGCATTTGTATTTTTCTGTCTCTTTTTCTGCATGTTTGTAATCATGGAGAGTGAAAACATCACATCTTAAAGGAAATGCAGGGCATACCTGTTTCTTGGAATTTATAAGGGTTTCGGATGTCCCTTCTGTTGTTATCTGGTAGGCCAATTCCCGAGCTAACAGCTTATCGGGCACATACAGGGGAAGGACATGGGGTTTTGTAAGGCTACCAAAAAGCCTTATATAAGTGAATTTGTCTTCTCTGAACCAATTAGCTACTACAGTCAAGTCGATCCCTGCTTCCTCGGAAATCCTGGGGGCAGGCTTATCAAAAATAGCATAGTAGACAGGCAACATAAAACCATTGCAAATTTTGTACAAATGATTTTTGTAGTGAGCCTTCCATAACATTTGATGATAAATATGGATTGGCTTAGGGTCTTGGGGAGTCCATCTCCATCCGAGTACCGGATATTCAGAGTTAAAACAAAGAGTATCCATAATATAAGCACTGTAATAAAAAGGGGGAATGGTCCTGGTAGTTTTACATGAATTTGATCTGAATTCAAGAATTGTTGTGGCTAATTTGTCGGACAAAATGTTTGCCCAATCCATCACATAACTATTGACTGCTGCCTCCATTAGAGGGACCATTTCAATGGTGAACTTAGCAGAGTCATGTATTCCCCACATTCTACACATCATAGCCCCGGCATAACAGTAAGGAGAAGCCAATGAGTCCATAGAGTACTTACCTGATGATTCATGTTTGTGATTCTTGGGATTGTGTCTCCACTGCTTAATCGGGGCCAACTTTGACTCGTTTTCATTTGCAAATATTTCAAGGACGGCTTTGTTGTACCACTTTTCAGGCTCAGGAAAGTGATACATTTTCCTTAGATCATCAGGTTGAAACGAGCCAAATATCCTCCCGTCAACTGTGCAAAATGTTCTGTTCGAAATTGGAATTTCCTCTACCACCCATCTCACTACGTCAGTGTATGGGAGAATTTTTTCTCGTGCTACTATTCTGTGCAAATATGAACAAGCTAAATCTTTGAGGGATGCTTCCGATTTGTTACTTGAGTCAGCTGTGGCTTCTTCTGATATTTCCTCAGGCTCCTCTGCTTCTATCAGATTGTAGATGCTCTCCCAGCTAGTGTTTCCAAGACTGAGGCACGTAGTGTCTGAGATTAACCCTTTTTTGCTTGGTCCAGGATCCTTGGCTGGCTGCACTATTGCTGTAGGAGCCACTGCTGCGGATTTCTTTGATTTCTTTCCCATTTGTTTCAAACTTCTGATTTCAGTGGAATTCTGCACAAGCTATTGGAAAAACCGTGATACAGAGAAATGCTGCTACAAACCAATATGATAAAGAAAAATTACGTCGATTAGCAGGTGATAATGGATTATAGTAAGATTGTCGCGGGGAAAATATAAAGAAAAGATCTACTCTTAACTGCTTCATTGATTAGCCGTTTAACTTGTCAATCATGGTAAAGGAGGTTTTAAATGCCCATCATGTCGTTTATATGCCGAATGATTCATTCAAGCATGGCTTAGATTTGTTTGATGGATAATCAGAGGTAGATTGCAAATCAGGGATTGATAACTGTTGGAAATAATACTGAGAGAGGGGGGGTGAATCAGTATTATTAAGTCAAATATTTTTTATTTCACTCCCAGATCATATACACTACTTCAGTTCGAGAAAACCGCGTATATACGCAACTTCAGATAATAAAACCAGCGTATACCATGCAGACTTATAATTTAATGTGTTCTACAGATGTTGATCATTAATCCGTGCATCAGAGTCATATAAACAGTAAGCAGGAACAGTAAAAACAAAGCAGAAGACAATCACACACAAGAACACAAGATATAAGGTGGAAACCCAATGTGGGTGAAAACCACTTGCTGCAATTCATCTCTATCTTCTTTTAATTAGAAACTTCTTTTTACAATGATTATGTACTGGTGTAGACTTATACCAATAGGTAGACTAGAACCTGTAGAGAGCTACAACCCTCTCTCGTTCTCCAGCTTCTCCTGGAAGGGAGCTACAACCCCCTTAGCTCTTGTACTAGCTGAGATACTAGTACGTAGGTGCTGACCTACAGAAGGCTAAAACCTTCTCTTTTCTTCCAGGGACCACGTTTCATCAATTTTTAGACTGGATCCATGACTATCAAACAAACGTCAAGTATATGTGCATCAACCAATCTCCTTTCCACAAACAACTACTGAATCAACCAATAACTTCTCAGAATGCTATAACTAGAAAACAATACTAGTAACCAGACACCAATGTTGAACCTAGAATACTGTAGTTATCCACAGAAGCAGCTAAAACATATTTCAAGAGATGTACACTACTTCACTATGTATAAACCTGCGTACATACGCAGCTAAATCAAGGTCAACCATCGTATAAGCTTTCTTCTCTTGCTGAACCTGCATGTATACGCGTCTTTGCAGAGCGGAACCTATGTATAGATCTAAAAGACAATTCACCCTTTACACTTAAACAGACTTCAGTTATACTCAGATTATCAGATTTATAGATCTAATTATGCGCCGATTATAACAGATCAAATCACAAAAAAATATTACTATTCAAGCCTTGAGATCTCGACCCATCAATAGAACTTATCTATCTTGTAATGCTCACGTTCCTCCTTGATTCAGATCCAACCATACAACCAATCACTTGCACGTCTTCAGATATTCAATACATCAGATGATCCTTGCCTAATGATCTCCTTCCTCTTTTATAGACTTAGGCCTTTCACAATACCACGGGCCAAAACCATAACAAACCAATACCATGGACCCAATACTTGGAATCAACACATCTGACGATATACTATGGTCCAAAACCATAGGTTCAAATGTCAAGGACTAAATACCACGGACCAAAAATAAGTTCTCCCAAATATACGCGCTTTTCCTTTCGTGAAAGTGCGTGTATACGCATACGCGTCTTTGGAACGTCTAACCCGTGTGTATACGCGGCTTGGTCACGATGAACCCACGTATATATATTTTTCCTTCATTCTGAGAGCCTGAACTGAGATCTGTCACCAGAGTGAGTTGCCATCAAGGACAACACCTATGCCATAGCGCCAAACCTGTGTCATAATTCCAACAATCTCCCCCTTTGGACTTGATGGGAACCCCAAGATCCTCAAAGTCATTCTCCCCCTTTGTCATCAAGGGCAAAGGGTTATGCTCCCCCTAAGTACATGCTGGAATCTCTACTCTGCTGAGCTGACCATGCTCCCCTGACTGTAGGCAAGATCTGCAAAAAGATGTTCTTCAAGAACCATGACTTATACATCATAAAAGACCTTCCTATCACCAAAAGACTCTATACAAACATCCTTCGCCCAACCAAGTGGGGATCATCCACCCAACCAAGTGGGGATACATCAGAAGTTTACATATGACAACCAAGTACATTACATCATTCATCCCAGGCATAGTGGGGAAACCAAAATAGGCTGTTACATGACCTTGATAATAAAAGATATACATGACATAGAGACGAAAAATTTAGAGCAAGACTATGACGGTCACCAATAACTAATATCAGCAGCACTATTCAGATCAGCAACCATGTTCTCCTTCTGCAGCTGATCCACCTGAACCCAAAACAGCTTGTGTACTCGAACCAAGAGCTTCTAATGTAATGCCAACAATGCATTATTAGAAGATTATCTGCTCCCCCTGAACCTGTGCCAGATGGTCTCTCGTCAGACCCATATCAGACTCTCTTCAACCAGAGTCTGTCCCCACTAATTTCCTTCAAACCACCATATACGTGACTGTATCTCCATAAATCGGCGTATGTATGCGGATCCTCCTCATGCAACTCGCATACAACCATATTTCTCTGAAACAGACAGGTTTCAACAGCAAGATGATGCATCAACTACCCCCAGCTTCTGTCTGAGGTATTCAAATGTCTCCCTGGGTAGTGGTTTGGTGAGAATATCAGCAACTTGTTCCTTAGAGGGAACATACTCCAACTTGACCTTTTGTTCAAGCACTTGTTCCCGAAGAAAATGGTATTTGATAGGTATGTGCTTGGTCTTTGAATGCATGACAGGATTTTTTGAAATGCTGATTGCACTTGTATTATCACAAAAAATGGAAATAGGTGGAGTACAAGTGATTTGAAGATATTGCAATGTTTGCATCATCCAAAGGAGTTGTGTGTAGCAAGATGCAGCAACTACATACTCTGCTTCAGCTGTAGATAATGCAATGGAACTTTGTTTCTTGCTGAACCATGATACTAATCTAGGACCCATGAAGAATGCACCACCACTAGTGCTTTTCCTGTCATCCACGCTACCTACCCAATCTGCATCTGTATATGCATGAAGTGTGATATCTGTATCTCTAGGATACCATAAACCATAGTTTTGAGTCCCTTGAAGGTATTTGAAAATTCTCTTGACTGCCTGAATATGAGTTTCCTTTGGATTTTCCTGAAACCTTCCAACTATCCCTACTGCATGCATAATGTCTAGTCGGGTACCTGTTAGATAGAGTAGACTACCAACCATGGATCTATAGGTAGGTTGATGTACAACTGTTGATTCATAATTTGTGCTAAGACTGCATCCTGTAATCATAGGAGTACATACTGGTTTCGAATCCTCCATCCCATATTTCTTCAAGATTTGCTTGAGATACTTGGTTTGTGATAGAAAAATGCCGTCTTTGTTTTGTTGGACTTGTAAACCAAGAAAATATGTGAGCTCACCAAGCATGGACATTTCAAACTCCTTTTGCATTACCAAGGCAAAATTTTGACTCATGTCTTCTTCATTGCTGCCAAAGATGATATCATCAACATACAAAACAAGTATTAGCAACTTTTCATTGTCAACCTTTATATATAGATTGTTGTCTGTTGATCCTTTTGCAAAACCTTGTTGATGAAGGTACTCATCCAACCGAAAATACTAATCCCTTGGAGCTTGTTTCAGACCATAGAGAGCCTTTTTGAGTCTGCATACAAGATTTGGATCATTTCCAAGGATGAACCCATCTGGTTGTTCAATGTACACTTCTTCATTCAAGTCTCCATTCAGAAAGGCAGATTTTATGTCCATCTGAAATACTTTGAACTTTTGAAAGCTAGAGAGAGCAAGGAACATTCTTATAGCCTCAAGTCTAGCCACTGGTGCAAAGGTTTCTTCAAAGTCTATGCCTTCCTATTGCGCATATCCTTTACAAACAAGTCTTGCCTTGTTTCTAACCACATCTCCATTTTCGTTCAGCGTATTTTTGAAAATCCACTTTGTCCCTATGACATTCTTATATTTTGGTCTAGGAACCAACTCCCAAGTGTTATTCCTTTCAATCTGCTCAATTTCTTCATTCATTTCCTTGACCCAGCATTCATCTTTGCATGCTTCTCGTATATTTTGTGGTTCGGTGGAGGAGAGAAATGCTAGCTAGCTTGAAGCTTCTAAAATGGTTCTCCTTGTTTGTACACCTGCCTCTTTCTACCCCAAAATTTGAGATTCTGGATGATTCTTCTGAACGTATCTGGAAGGAGTCTTTTCTTCTATTCTTATTTGTTCTTCTGGAGCCTCATGGGTTTCTTCATCATGAATTTGATTTGACGTTGAGGGATAGTCCTCATCATCTTCGAAAACTTCAGATCTTTCCTGCCTAGAGGTATTTCCTTCTTCATCAATCACTACATCAATACTTTCAATAATTTTTCCAAGTGTTTTATTATAACACTTATATGCTTTTCTATGGGGAGAGTAACCAAGGAGAATGCCTTCATCTGCTCTCGGTTCAAACTTGCCAAGATTTTCATCAGTCCTTTTAATGTAGCACTTGCTTCCAAAAATTTTGAAATATTTCACCGTGGGAGTCTTACCATACCAAAGTTCATGAGGAGTCTGAGTGCTGTTTACCCGGACATTTGTCTTGTTAAGAATCGTTACTGCAGCAAATGCGGCTTCACCCCACAAGGTTGTGAGAGTTCCAGATTCATCGAGCATAGCACGAGCCATTTGTTGAATTGTTTTGTTCATCCTTTCCACTACTCCATTTTGTTGAGGTGTCCTTGCAACAGAAAATTCCCTTCTTATGCCATGTTCTTCACAAAAATCGAAAAATTCATCTAAGGTAAATTCTCCTCCTTGATCAGATCTGAGACATTTGATTCGTCGATCTGATTTTTTTTCAACCAAGGCTTTGAATGATTTGAATTTTTTAAAGCTTCATCTTTATACTTCATGAGTCCTAACCAACACATCCTCGAAAAGTCGTCAATAAACAATATGAAGTACTCTTCACCTCGAGGTGACTTCTTCCTAGTTGGACCACATATATCAGTATGGACAAGTTCAAGTGGCCTGCTAGCTGATCCTTCCTTCTCAAGGAAATTGGTTCTGGTTTGCTTACTATCCTGACATGATTTGCATATTGTATTGTCTAGAATTCTGATGTCAGGAAGATCACGAACCGCCTGATATTTGCATGCTTTCCTTATCTGAGAGAAGCTAAGATGCCCCAATCTTCTGTTCCATAGCCAGTGTTCATCATTCTTGCTTAGATAGCATTGATGTTGTCCTTCTTTGAATATGTATAAATTATTTTGAGTTCTTATGCCTTTGATCATTGTTTTTCCTGTATCAAGATCACGAACACTACATCCATTTGATCGAAATATTACCTCAGTTCCTTGATTGCACATCTGACTGAAACTCAATAGATTATGCTTTAAGCCATCAACATACATAACATTTTCAGCTTTGACCTTTTCCTTCAACTGAACAGAACCTTTACCTTTTATGAACGCAGGGGTGTCATTTCCAAATGAGACCTTCTTTACCTTTTCTAAGGCACTATATGATTGAAGTTTTTCTTTATCACCTATCATATGTTTCGAACATCCACTGTCGATATACCATTGATTTTCCTGTCCTTCTGCATATGGCTATCCGACATCTTTCTGGTTGCGGTTTTTTCATTCTCCATGTTTTGGCACTTGAGACTTGTTCCTTCTGAGTTGTCTGCCGAAACCTGCTCCTGCATTCAGAATCTTCATGACAGAAGTTGTTACAAATAGAACATTCTATTTCATTTTCAAGAGCAGAAAAGTTATTGTAGGTCCTTTTCATGATCCCAGTCATACTTCTTTGTTTTTGAGCTTCTCTAGTCATGATTGTCTTATAGGAACACATTGAGCTGCTTTGTGACCAAAGTTATGACAAGATAAACACTGGCCATTCAAGAAACTCCTGCGATTATCAGATCTACCAACCGAATGATTGTAGTTTCTATTGACATCCATTCTTGAGCAAATTGAGAATGTTTTAGCTGTGGCTGGTTGTAGCTTCTGTTCATCCTTAAGGTAGATTGCCCCCGATTTACTTGGTAGTCTTTGTTCATCCTTGAGGTAAATTGTCCCTGATTTACCTGGTGATCTCCATTGTGCCTTTGCTGTCGATTGTCAATTTGTTCACTCCTCCTTGCTGCATCAAGATAACCTTTGGAGGTGGATGGATCCTGTGCTTGAGACGCTTCTTCATTATATCCCAGACCTGTCTTGATTAGTGGAGAACGCTGCACTTTGATAATCTCATCTAAAGTTCCAGATCCTTTAGAAAATATGAGATTAAGGGCTTTTGTTTTCTCAATTTCTTTTCTAAGTCCCACAATTTCACATTCTAACTTTTCATTGTATTTATCTCTTTCGGCAATTTGAAATGTTAGAGTATCTATAATCATATTCTTTTCCTCTAAACAAACTTTAAGTCTAGAAATTTCTTCATAAAGACCTTATTCATTTATAGCATCCAAGAAATCATCATCTTCAAAAGCCATCAAAAGTCCATCATCATTACCTCGTTCATCTTCATCACTATTTGACAGTCCATCACTGTCTTCATGTGTGTAATAGCTCTTCTTATTCTGCTTTTTGTTCCATCTGACAAGTTCCTTACCTTTGTCTTATTTATCTTTATGAGGACATTTTGCAGCATAATGACCGACTCTTCCACAAGCAAAGCATTTGAAAGGTAGCTTACCTCTGAATCTTCCAGTTCCCTGTTGGATGTTCTCGACAAAATTTGATTCTTCCTCTTCTTTTGACATATGTCCTAACTCATAGTAATCTCCTTTGCCTGAAGCCTTGAATGCAACATCTCTCTTGTCTGATGGTCCTCCTTTTCTCATTTCGTAAGCAGTTAGAATTTCGTGGAGCTATGACATGGTAAGGCTTTGTAGATTCTGCTTTTCTTCTATGGCAGAAACTTTTGACTCAAACTTAGAAGACAAATATCTTAGAACCTTTTCAACCAAAACAACCTCTTTTATTTCTTCACCCAAGTTATTCATACAATTAACAATCTCATCTATACGAAGGAAATAGTTAGCCACACTTTCATAATTGTGCATTCTGAGATTTTCATACTGAATTATGAGGGTTTGAAGTTTTTCTAGTTTTACCTATTCATCTCCTTCATAGCTCAGAACAATCTTGTCCCATATTTCTTTTTCAGTTTTGAGTTGCATAACCTTGACGAATTCTGTTTGAGATAGACTCCCTAATAGAGTATTGACAGCCTTTGCATTTGTTTCATACTGCTTCTTCCCAGCCGGATTTGTAGGAGTAGCTGATGGAAATGTGTACCCTGTATCTATGATATCCCAAACTTCTATACCAAGAGATTGAAGATAGATTGTAATTCTTACCTTCCAATAGACAAAGTTGGTCCCATCAAATTGGTGGCCTGATCGAGATCAAGCTTCTTCTGAAGGACCTCATCTGATACCAATTGTTGTAAATAATAATGAGAGGGGGGGTGAATCAGTATTATTAAGTGAAATATTTTTTATTTCACTCCCAGATCATATACGCTACTTCAGTTCGAGAAAAACGTGTATATACGCAACTTCAGATAATAAAACCAGCGTATACCATGCATACTTATAATTTAATGTGTTCTACATATGTTGATCATTAATCTGTGCATCGGAGTCATATAAACAGTAACCCGGAACAGAAAAAACAGAGTAGAAGACAATCACACACAAGAACACAAGATATAAGGTGGAAACCCAAATGTGGGTGAAAACCACCTGTTGCAATTCATCTCTATCTTCTTTTAATTAGAAACTTCTTTTTACAATGATTCTGTACTGGTGCAGACTTATACCAGTATGCAGGCTGCAACTTGCGGAGAGCTACAACCCTCTCTCGTTCTCTAGCTTCTCCTGGAAGGGAGCTACAACCCCCTTAGCTCTTGTACTAGCTGAGATACTAGTATGTAGGTGCTGACCTACAGAAGGCTACAACCTTCTCTTTTCTTCCAGGGACCACGTTTCATCAATTTTCAGACTGGATCCATGACTATCAAACAAACATCAAGTATATGTGCATCAACCAATCTCCTTTCCACAAACAACTACTGAATCAACCAATAACTTCTCAGAATGCTGTAACCAGAAAACAATACTAGTAACTAGACACCAATGTTGAACCCAGAATACTGCAATAATCCACAGAAGCAGCTAAAACATATTTCAAGAGATGTATGCTACTTCACTATGTATAAACTTGTGTACATACACAGCTGAATCAAGGTCAACCAATGTATACGCTTTCTTCTCTTGCTGAACCTGCGTGTATACGCGTCTTTGCAGAGTGGAACCTGTGTATAGATCTATAAAAGACAATTCACCCTTTACACTTAAACAGACTTAAGTTATACTCAGATTATCAGATTTATAGATCTAATTATGCGCCGATTATAACAGATCAAATCGCAAAAAGATATTACTATTCAAGCCTTGAGATCTTGACCCATCAATAGAACTTATCTATCTTGTAATGCTCAGGTTCCTCCTTGATTCAGATCGAGCCATACAACCAATCACTTGCACGTTTTCAGATATTCAATACATCAAATGATCCTTGCCTAATGATCTCCTTCCTCTTTTATAGACTTAGGCCTTTCACAATACCATGGTCCAAAACCATAACAAACCAATACCATGTTCCCAATACTTGGAATCAACACATCTGACGAGATACTATGGTCCAAAACCATAGGTTCAAATACCAAGGACTAAATACCACGGACCAAAAATAAGTTCTCCCAAATATACACGCTTTTCCTTGCGTGAAAGTGCGTGTATATGCATACGCGTCTTTGGAACGTCTAACCCGCGTGTATACGCAGCTTGGTCACGATGAACCCGCGTATATATATTTTTCCTTCATTCTGAGAGCCTGAACTGAGATCTGTCACCAGAGTGAGTTGCCATCAAGGACAACACCTGTGCCATAGCGCTAAACCTGTGTCATAATGCCAACAATAATGTGAAGGGAAAGTCTTTAATGCTTGTTTTAAACATCTCCGATCACCGAAAGGTGATATAATGCATGCAAACCTTTCAGATATATTCTCGAGATATGTGCCTCATTAATGCATCGCAATCGGGGAATGAATTCGGGCTTTATTGCTTTGTCAATGCGATTTCGTCGATCACCGATTGCGATATGCTTTATCACATCGGAGGATTTAAGTCTGCCTTCCATCATGTGTTGACTTGTTATTTCCGATTGCCGATGGCGATACGCTTTATCGCATCGGAGAAATTAAGAGGCTCTATTACATTGCTACTTTGGCATTTACCTTTTCTGATATCCTATTGCGATATGCTTTTCGGATCGGAGAGAATGAATGTATCTTTTTGCATGCTTCCTTTGTTATTGAAATATATGATCTTGCGATCGCTTTATCGCAATAACGAGGAATTTTATAATATTTTAAAGCCACAATTTATTTCTATTTCAAAAGGCTTTTTCTTATGATGGGTTAATACCAATTTATTTAGACATCTAAGTTTATTTTAAAAGGGACCCATTTCATATTATGATTTTGTATAAAAATTTTATGAAATGGGGGGCTGTTGTACAGCACAACAATTGGCGATTCACTGGGATAAACAATTAACTCTGGGAAAGTAATATAATACTTAAACTTTCTTAATCTGAAAATCTTAACTGATAGAGAAAATCTAATATAACGAGATAATCATAGATTCTGAAAGTAATATTAACTATTTTTGTTATTTCCTTCTTTTCTTAAAATTAAATACATTCGAAGCTTTGAATAGAACTTAATTGGTTGATAATGATAAAACAAAAGACTTTCCCAACTTAGCTTTTATAATGACTCCTTTGTCATAGGTAGAGCTTCTACTGCCAACAAACGTTTATAGTCTCGACAGGGTTACCTTTTAACCATTTGACCATTCATTATTCCATCCATTTTAGAGTATAATTAAAAAGAATGAATCCAAAATATATGTTTCCATATTTTTGTATTACTTTTTCTTTTTTCCCTTATTTTGTAAGATAAAAAGCCATTGTCCTGGTTTGGTGGCCATCTGTTGACAATGCCATTCACTGGTTGTAATTTAACTGAACAAGTTGGCTCGTGATGAGACCCCTTGTCTTATAATTATAAGCCATTACCCTATTTTGGTATGCAGTGATGGTAATGTCAGTGGAACTATTTCCCTATGATCATGGTAAGCAGGCTCATAATAAGACCTCTTATCTTTTATATCTAATATATTTTAGAATTACACTCTGAGTTATTATAAACTTTGATGGGATGAACAATTTTCTCCTTAAGAAAATATGGATGACAGGGTGAGAGTTGAAGACGCTAAGATTGAATCAGCCTATGTTTTGTATTTATAACTGTTGTTAGGCTTTTAAAACTTTAAAATGATTTACAATGAGAAGATTTCACAAAAATAAAATGGGGTTTTCAGAATCTAATTATACCTAATTTCCTAGAATTTTCTTTTTTCTTTAAGGCTTCCATTTCTTAAAAGTAAATATCAAAACTATTTTCTTTTGAGTAACTTTTTCAATATCACAAAGACCAATGGGAGGCTTTTCACAACTTTATTTTTCTAGGATTTTAAACAAAATAAGTTATTCACACAAATTCTGCTGAAAATTGAATATTTACAAAGGGAGAAGGGGTTACCTCCTCAATTGAAGAATTTTTTCAAGATAAGGCCGTTGACAGGAAGAGAATCTCTCTTTCCTGATAGATCTTGCAATATGAATGTAGAAGGGCCTATCTTCTCGCTGATTTGGAATGGTCCAAGCCACATTTTCTGGAACTTAGTATGTTTTCCTTTATCCTCATGGGCTTTGTCCCACTTCAAAACTAGATCACCAACTTGTAAATGTTTTGAGCTGGTTGAAGTTGCATCGAAAGATGACTTAATAATCTGCTAATGTTTTGCATGTATAATTCAGGCTTTTTCCCTTTCTTCTTCTAGTTTCAGGATTTGATCATGTCTTAGTTGAATAGAAGATGAGGGACTTTCTTCAATAAACTGCACTAAAGCTAGTGATGGAAGTACTAAGTTTGTTGGTATGACAGCTTCCTTTCCATACACTAGATTAAATGGAGAAGTGCCTATGGAGGCCTTCTGTGTTATTCGGTCAGCCCATAGTGCAAATATCAAAGATTTATGCCAGTTTTTATGATTCTGCTCGATAGTTCTCTTAATGATTTTGATAAGATTTTTATTGGTGGATTCTGCTAAACCATTACCCTGAGGGTAGTAGTTCGCAGAATACTTCAATTTAAATCCCCTTTTGATAGCAAACTCAAATATAGAATTTCTAGAGAAGTAAGATGCATTATCAAAAATAAGAGCGTTTGGGACACCAAACCTGGTAATAATGAACTGATCTATGAATTCAATGATTGCCTCAGAGTTTGTTGTCTTCAAAGGAATTGCTTCAACCCACTTAGTAAAGTAATTAGTAGCTATAAGGATATACCTATGCTGTTTGGATGAATGTGGAGTGATTTCTCCAATGATGTCCAATCCCCATTGTTCAAAAGATTGTTCAATGTTGACTGGTTGCAAAGGGAAAGCTGGCTTCCATTGTCTTCCACTACTGATTTGACAATTTTGGCATTTCCTTACATATTCATGAGTATCTCTGAACAATGTGAGCCAGTAATATTCAGCATGAATGATTTTGTGAGTTGTTGTATCAGCTCCAAAATGTCCTCCTGCTAGTCTGTCATGTAGCTCCTGCAAGACCTTTTGCGCTTCAGGTTTTTCTAAGCATCTTAACAAAATTAAATCATAATTTCGTCTAAATAATACATCATCTACAATTATGAAGTTTTTTTCTTTCAATCTTATGGCACGTTTGTTTTTATAGGAAAGATTAGAAGAAGCATATCCATTTTTAAAATAGAAAATCAGATCTGCGTATGAGATTCAGGATTAGTGATACTTATCTGATTGATTTCTTCAATCTTTTGTACCTTTAGGTTCCTAAATATTGGATGCTCCTGCTAACAACCTGCAAAAACCTTGGCCTTTGACAATCTTTGCTGGTTTAATTTCCAAGTCATATTCTTGTAATGTTGTCACCTAATTTGCTCTCTTTTCTCCTAATTCCCTTTGAACTAGTAACTGTCTTACTGCCGAAAAAGGGACTATAACTTTTGTGTCAGCTTTTAAGAGAAAGGGTCTATAGTGTTTAATGGCTTTGTACACAGCAAAGACTTGTTTTTCAACTTCTGAGTAATTAAGTTCAGCACCTTGAAGGTTTGAGCTATAAAATGAGATTGGTGCTTCCAAGTTTTGATCGTTAATTTGTGTCAGCACTACTGCATAAAATGAACCAGATGCAAGGGTATATAACATGAAATGATTTGACAAATGAGGAGTGCTTAAAGCAGGGGTGTTTATGATTGATTGTTTGATGGAATCAAATGCCTCGTTTTCTGTAGGCCCCCATTTAAACACTAAATTTTTCTTGATCATGGTTTGTAATGGAAAAACAATCTGAGAGAAATCTAGAACAAATATTTTTACAAAGTTAATTTGACCTAAAAATGATTGCATGGATTTTTTATTGTGAGGGAATGGAATATCAGAAATCTCTTTGATTCTATCTGGATCAATATAAATGCCATCCTTTGAAACAATGAATCCCAAGAGCTTACCTTGATCAAGAGCAAAAAAGGACTTCTTTGGATTGAGTGAGATACCATACCTTTTGCAGCATTCAAAGATTTGTTTCAGATCATGTAAATGATTTGATCTTTTCTTGGAGAATATAGTAATATCATCTAAATAGACAACTACTGATTTATTGATCAATCCTTTGAATGTTATGTCCATCGCTCTTTGGATGTAGCTCCAACATTGATAAGTCCAAAAGGCATTTTTTGGTAGGCATTAGTTCCCCACTTGGTTCTAAAAGTAATTTTGAGTCTATCAATAGGGTGTACCAAAATTTGGTTATACCCTAAAAAACCATCTAAAAAGGACATTAATTCAGAACCAGCTACTAAATGGAGTGTTTTCTCCATGGTAGGTAAAGGGAAGTTATCCTTTTGGCTTGCTTTGTTAAGATTTTTGAAATCGATACAAATTCTAATGTCTCCATTTTTCTTCCTTACTGGCACCATATTGGACACCCAATTTGAATGTCTAACAGGAAAAATTATCTTAGCTTTCAAGAGTTTGTTTAATTCAGCTTTTATTTGACTCTCTAAGTTAGGATGAATCTTCCTTAACTTCTGTTGTACTGGTTTTTGTTCAGAAAGCATTGGAATAGTATGCTGAATGATGGATGTATCGTACGTTTTCAAATCATCATATTTCCAAGCGAAGACATTTTTATATTTATGTAATAATTTAATGAATGCAATTCTTTCTTCTGATGAAAGTCCTAATCCCAAATTGATGTTTTGTGGATTATGCTCAGTACCCAGGTTTATCAATTCAAATCTCAAAGTAGAACTTTGGAGCTTTGAATTAGTAACCTGTTTAAACCTGTCTTTGATGTCATAAAGATCTTCAAGCTTAACCACTGGTTTAGGTATTGAGTTTTCTTCAAGCTTTTCCTTCATTTGAAGGTCATGGTCACTTTCATCAATAATTTGATCATCATAGGACTTGTCAGAAGTTAAGAAATTTAAAATGTCTTCATCGTGATTGAACACTCACCAATTAGTGACATTATCAGGAATTGATGGCCTAAAAATTAACTCTACTGAGAATCTGTTTGGGCTGTAATCTTCAGATGGAAGGAGCTTGGAAGCAACATTAGCTAGTAAATTTGCTGCTGCATTTTGTGATCTAGGGATGGGAGAAATATTGAATGCTAAAAATTGAGATATAAGGTCTTGTACCAAAGACTGATAGTGTTTAAGGTGACTAGAAAGGCAATGAATAGTATTCATGACTTGTTTTATAACAATTTTTGAATCACTGAACACTTTCAAATATTGAACTTTAAGACCAATTGCTTTGTAGAGTCCTTGAATTAAGGCTTCATATTCAGCTGTATTGTTTGTGCATTCAAATTCCAACCTGCATGATAACATGGTCTTTTCTCCCTCGGGACTAACTAAAATACATCCTACTCCTGCACCTTCACTAGATTTAGACCCATCAAAATATAATGACCAAAAGAAATATTTATCTACAGTTTTATTTACAGTTTTCTCAACAATTTTAGCACATATTGATGTATCTATTTATGAATTTTTTTTGATTTGAGATGTGAAATTATTAACTGAGAAAGGTAATGGTTGAGCAGTAAAATTGCCAAAGAATGATTCAAATGAGTAATTCCCCAAAATATTGTTATTGAATGTTATTGGTTGATTTTCTTGTTCGAACTCAATAACAGTATGGGTCATGTGTTTCTCCCGATCAATTTTCAGCTGATTTGGCTTTCCTTTATAAGGCAACGACATATGAGACCAATCGGTGGAAATATAACCATGAAGTTTCTCAGACCAGTCTCTACTCAAAATCAAGCCTTCGAATTCAGGTATATCAACGATTAAAATATCGATTCTCTGAACCACTCTTGGATCAGCTGATAACCTAATCATGATTGAGTTGATTTCTCCTAAAACCTGGACCTTAGTTCTATCCAACTAGACTATATGAATTGCAGACTTTTGGGGTTCAATGTTCAGTTTAGAACAAACTGAAGCTGACATTATATTAGAGGAATCCCCTAAGTCAATCAAAACGTTATGTAGATTTCTATTATAGATCTCATAGGTTAAGAGGAAAGGAGGAGTATGAGAATTCGATCTATCTCCGATTAAAACAACATCAGTAGCTTCTACTCTACCAGGAGGTGGTTTACCTGCTTCATTAGCAGCATTGGATAACACAACATTTGGAAGAGGAGAAGAAGGTATAGCATTTAACTCCTTAAGCAGCAATTTTTGTTGATGTTTGAGTTTACTAAGCTCAAACATAGTGATATTTGCCTTTGTTTTCTTCATGTCTTCAACAATGTTGTAGTCCATAGAATCTGTAACTACTAATGTTTTAGATGTTGGAGGTGGATTTGAAGCTAATGGCTGATTTTGGGAAGGTATCGCTGTAGATTTCTTTGCGGGAACATTTTCTTTGGTAGTAGTAGTACCTGCATTCCTTTTCTTCTGAGTTATTTGAACAAGTTCAGGAGTACCCTTACTCCTGGTAGTTACAGGGAAAGCTTCCTGTTCATTTTCTGTATCGGAATTAGGCAAAATAAAGTCCCACATCCCATGACATTCTACAGTTTCCTCTTCTTCAGGTTCTTCAGATGATAAAATTGTTTCTTCTTCCTCTTCCTCTTCAGGATATGAGTCTGCATTGGATATAGCATTTGGTGGTTTTGATTCAGGTTTCTTAAAGTTTCTAAATGGCCTTTTTGTTGAAGTCTTAGCTACTTGTTTTTTGATTTCTACCATTTCATTTGACATAGTCTTGAGAACTTTTTGGAGACCCTCCATATCATATGGGTCTTTAGGAATTTTCTTCTTTGAATCATCTTTGAAAGAAACTTTTTTGGATTTTTTGTCTTCAAGAGCAGTCTTCTTTTCTAAAGCAATAATGTGTTTCTCTACAACAAGTGCCTCTTTCATGTTTTCAGCTAGAGTTGGTTTTGCAGCTCTATCTACAAAAATAGCTATATTTGAAGGTAAAGTTGTTATGTACCATTTGCTTCTGATTTGCTTGCTATGTTTAGAGGCAGTTGGAATCTTATTCAAGAGCTTATTAAATCGTGAATTGAGCTCCTTTATAGATTCTTTAGATTCTATCCTAAGATTCGAAAGATCCTTGATTAATGTTGCTAGAGATCTGTCATCACCATATTTAGTCAAGAACTGTTCTTGAAAAATGTTCCAACTTGTAATGGATCCTAAGGGCAAGGAAAAATACCAAGACCCATCTGATCCTTGTAAGGTATAAGGGAAAAGTCTAACAACAACATCTTCCTCTGTCACTCCTTTTAAGTTAACTGCCAACATGAAGTTGTTAATATGCTCATCGGCTTGTATTCCTACATCTGGATTAAATTTCGACAACTATTTTTTAGGATGTGCTGGCAATGGATGTAATGGTGCAGGCATCGTGACTGCACCAGGATTATTCCATGGATTCTGAGCCATTGTAGAACTAATACTAGATTATATTTCTGATGAAATTCTAGATGTTTGAGAAGGAGAAGATATTGAAGTTTGAGGTGGTTGAGATGTTGAAGTTCCTGATCCTTGTTGAACAACAATGTGTAATGGAGGAGTGGATGGTTGACTTCACACTGGAGAAGATGAAATGGATGATGATGAGATAGTCTCACTATCAGATCCTTCAGTTGTTTTTCTTGCCCTTTTCCTTTTAGGTAAAGGAAACTTAGTAGGTTCAATACCAAGCTTCCCAAAGATAATAAAAATTCATCTGCCTCCTCGGAGCTTGAAACTGCAAGTCACGGAAGCGCTGCCAAAAATCAACAATCGATTCGTGCAGAGCCTTCCGTTGCTATAATCGTGTTTGGTTAAGATGGTTTGGATCAAAATGATAGAAAGTGTCTTGAATAAGATCGTAAAAGTGCTCAAGTGAGTGCATGCTGTCAGTCGGTAGGCTGAGCAGCCATCTACATGGAGATTTGCGAAGTGTGTGTGCAAGTAGCACGCTAGCCTGTTCATCAGAACACTCATCTTCCTCATGAAGCATGGAAATAAAGTCATGTAATTACTCAGGCTAGGCCACTTCGCCTTCACCATCATACGTGAAAGTGGAAAAGAGATCGAAAAAATCCTCCTTGATGGAGACATCTTCATGATTCGAAAAACATTGCGGAGGGAGAAGATTGCAAGAATGCATGAAAGGTATGCAAAGGTTCAAAAATGGATGAGAGGAAACATCATTTCCTCAGGCCCTCCTTCTAGTGCCAGAAATGTTGATGGTGCTGGATCTGCCAACATGTCAAGGGGATCTCCCCCGTAAGAAGTCCCAATTAGACCTCAAGCTGTTTGGTGTAGGAGTCCCAGTAGTGGGTCATAAGGTAATGCCTTGATCACAATTTCATGCAAAGGCAAGTAAGATAACACTATCAATAGCAAGGGTGTGACTGCTGCAGTGAGTCAAGGAAGGTGAATGAGAGGTTCTAACACATGGGGGGTGAGATGAATGTGTCCCTTGGCAACAAGTAGCAGTACTCAGCTGGGAAGGAACACACTAGCGAAGATGAATCGCAAGCTGGAAAGAAGATCAGTCGATAATCCAAAGTGATGGTTGAACCAACAACACATCTGCAACAAGATTCATATAATCGCATAGGAAGCAGTTCATACACAACTATGTAAGTTAAACAACGTACA
The DNA here is from genome assembly GCA_031772625.1 of Pinus tabuliformis. Lineage (NCBI taxonomy): Eukaryota > Viridiplantae > Streptophyta > Pinopsida > Pinales > Pinaceae > Pinus > Pinus tabuliformis. Next base: position 90,157,018 of record CM062817.1, read on the forward strand.
TTGCTAAGCAACTAGAATAGTCCAACTACAATAATAACATATGCATGAAATTGCGTTGGCTCTTATTATATAAAGAAGTGTAAGTCCCAATCATACAATACATCCATGTAAATCTACTAGCCCCAACAATGCAACGTTACAGCCACATCCGCTTGATCCACCAAAGAGATGAACTAGCTCCGTGGAATGGAGAAGCTAAGGCATGTTACAATAGTGTCCAAGCTTTCTCCAAGATAGTCTTATTAGAAGCTTGGCTGACCAAAATCCTATACAATGAGTTATGAGGGACTATTTATAGCAAAGGGTGGGGTGACCCTTGACCTGAATCAAGTAAGAGATGATTCAGTGATCGAGTGACTCGCAAATTGCGTGTTTCCACTCCGTTTAATGCGGGCTGAGGCTGAAGATGGAAGAAAACAAGCAAACAATATTTTGCATAAGGTGATAAACACTTGATGTTAGGGGACAATTGGCTCATGAATAGATGAACGAATATAGCGGTGCCATAGTATTTAAAGGCATGCCACCTTGGAACGTAAGTGGATGAGGGTGAATGGCAATGGCAAAATTGACCGGGATATAGGGACACATATACATTGACCAAGAAACATGATGCCCAGTGGAATAATTCAATTCAACCTTTCTCGTCTGCCGGGGTTCATCGAAAGATGCAAGAAGGTATTTAAAAATTAACACAACGGGCAGGGAGGATGATAATGAAGGTGGGACCAAATTAATGAGCAACATTAATGATAGTGTAATAAATGAATTTCATCATAAAGCTCTCTTCATTTTCACATCGTTATATTGAAATTGCAGTTTTGTATTACATGGGAAATTTAACAAATTTTACTTTACAAATAATATATAAAAGGTAAAACATCCATATTAATAACAATACGATACAATTACCTATGACCCACACTTTTAATACATTATTTTTTATAATAAAATAATAATACTTGCAGGTGCCCACATATTTATGACGGATGTTATAATTTTGATGATAGGGATTGATCCCATCACTATATCCACATCCGAGTGCTGATCCGAGTGCTACATTGTTACTGTCCTATTGTGAGACAATAGACTATATATATATATATATATATAGATATATATATATATATATAATTTTTTCTTTTTTTCTATGAAAAATTCATGAGGAAACCCACATGATATTTCTCCACATTGTCATTGAATTTTTCAAAGCAACCTATCTACAGATCATATGGCTTAACCTTTTGCCAAATCTGATGCTTTATTTTTGTCTTTTTACTGATCCTGTTTTCTTTTGATCTTCTCCCATGGGATTCTGGATGTTTTTGCCTATGCCCATTTTTTCCATAGCAAACACAACAAAGAACATGATTGTGCTTATCCTCCCTGCCTCTAAAATTCTTTCATGTTTTCTCTCACTACCTCCACACTCTCCATGAAAGGAAATTTGTCTAAGTCTCGAGCTGCCAAATGATGGAGTTGTTGACTGAGTTCCCAAATCCAAACTCTGACCAAAGGAATATGGAGTGCTTCAATGAAAATTTTAAGGATGGAACTTTATCTTAAAGTTTAGAAACCTTGGTGAATCCAACTAGTCCATAATATGAAATCTATAAAATGTTTGGAGATATTTTTGTAAAATATTCAAATTTATAATATTTTTATATAGTCTATATATAATTTTTTGGTGATTTTTAGGGTAAAATAATTTCATTCTATAAAATTTGGGCGAAGCATTTTTACAAAAAAATGGAAATTAGCGAATCCTTTTTTTGGAAAAGGTATAGAAAATTAACCCTGGGCAAATATTAGCCCCTAAAATTTTCCCTAGAGTACTTCCAAATGATGTGCTTCTCCCAAAGAATTTATCTTACATTTTGTGCAAACACTATAAAATCTGTAGACATATTAGAAATGACAAGACATTGTATTATAATTGTGTTTTACACTTCTTCTGTAGTGTTTTCTGCAAAACCTATATTACACAATATATATTCTAGAGTTTAAGCACAATATATGTTCTAGAGTTTAGACACACTATGCTTTGCAGCTATAGTAGTGACAACGATACTAGAATATTTTCCATCTGAATATCTTCCCATGGAATGCACAAGAATTGACATAGTAAACCTTTTAGATCCAATGAATAATGACATAAATTCCATTGAACATTTTCTTTCTTATTTTCTACTCAACTATAACTCTGTTGTAGTGGCTACAACTACCCAACAAAATTTTGGCTCGCGTGAAAATTTCAGAGCCTACCTTGGATCCTATGATTAATCGTTCCTTGGTCACTTATTGGGCAGGTGATGATCTCAAACCTCCTCCTTGATCTTAAGAGTTGTTCACGTTCTAATCTTTATGCAGTATGTGTCATCTTTGGGCATAGGGATTGTTGTTTATCACACAAAGGTAATGTTGGTTTTCTTCAAGGGAATCTTATGCGTATGAGTTGTTTTTATTACACAGACATGTTTCAAACTCACTTCACACACTCTTGTAATGAAGGTTGTTGCATCAAGTGGAGTATGTTTTATACATTATGGATGGTCTACATTATATCACTAAGTGCTCGTGTGTGATCACAATCGATTCCTATCACTCTTTACATATGTTTCATTAGTCTCACACTTACCAAGTTTCTCAAGAAACCTAGCCTCATCCAACTTTCTAGAACTACATACTTTGCTTCTACAACCCTCAAGCTTTTTTACTTTCTTGTTGGAACTACGAAATGCACAGAGAGCCTAGCCTCCCTTGGGATCCAAAACTGTGCAGTGGTTTCCTCCAATGTCCTTCCCCAACCGAAACCCACTGTCTTCAAAAACTGCATTGTGTTGTCCCTTAGTTTCCCAACTAGCACTACTTTCAAAAAATGCACAGAGTAGTCAGGCAGCTAGCTCTACTCTCCAGAAATGTGCAGAGAAGTCAGGAAACCAACATTACTCTCCAGAAATGCACAGAGTAGTCTGGAAGCCAACACTACTCTCGAGAAATGCACAAAGCAGTCTAGTTGCTTGCATTAAGAAACTGCCTGGAGGTGTCCTCCCAGGACCCCATCCTGTAGTAGGGTCCTGTCATCATAAAATGTGCAGTATTGTCCCTCAACTGCTTAGGTTGCACTGCACTTCAAAAATTGCGTAGAGCAGGCAGCCCAACCTTCCTCTTGAAAACTGCACAGATAATCTCGGTAACAATCACTGTCCACTGAAAATGCGCTTATCTAACTCCCAGTGATTATAGGAAAAGGTGACATGTTGAATCACTCTTAAGGAGTTCAGGAGAAGGAACAAGAAACTAGGTTATGATCGAGACCTCATGTAAACTCTGTCAGATGCATGATCATCTCAAGGGTAAGTATGGTAAGTAAAGAATATATTTTCAAGTACATATCTTAGTTAAGCTTGAAGGACTGCTTGTCATTGTCATATCACTATGTCTTCAATAATATGCATCTTTGCAAGCACAAAATCATTTCACGTGTTTCCTCTACGTCTCTTGCTTCCTTTTCGCTTGTTTGACCAACTATCTTCTTTAGAATGTTGATCACTATGTCATGCTTGTGAGCTTGTTTTGGCTATTTAGAAGGTTTGTCTTTGTGTGTATGAGTTGTTTTCACTCTGTGAACATCGATACACTCACACACAAAGTTTTAAACAATGTTGCGCTAGTGTTGTCACAATCGTTCGAAGACATATTTCAATTGTCGTACTTGTCACTCTCAACCTTCGAGTTAGTCTCACTGAGCACATGTTATCTTATTGGTTTGAGGTGTCATGTCATTGAGTCGTGCTAAATGTGTGATCACATTGTTGTGTTTTCACGAGTACACTTGCTTTCACACTTAGTCAATTTTCCTGAAAATCTGTCGACCAGACAACCCTCTGTTAACCAAACCCGATATCTGTGACCTTTTACTACTACCCAAAACTACATAGAGCTTGAGGTTGTCCTCTGAATAGATTTCTCTATGCAATTCTGGAAATGAGCCAGCTAAATGACCCCCAGAACTTCACAAAATTTGCCCGAGAAACCGATCTAGTATGCAGTTCCCGCAAGACCTCTCATTAAGCCTCCAACTAGTCAATCGGAGAAAGAACTTGCATTATGACCTTGGGCTGTACTGAGCTCCAAAATTGTATAAAGTTTTCATACTAGCCCTTCTTCCCCATTCTACAACCAGCCCAGGAATTGCGCAGAGTTGTCCTGCCATGCCATCCCTTCATCCCCGCTCTGCAATTAGCTCAGAAATTGTGCATATCTATCCTACCAACCCTTATTTCCCTCTTTACAACTAGACCAGGAATTACGTAGAGTTTTCCTGCCCCGCCCTTATTGCCCGCTCTACAACCAAATCATCAATTTCACAGAACTATCCAAGCTCAGATGATCTCTTAGGATTTCGAAGTTTTGACCAGCAACTCCCACAACCCCACCTTGTTCTCCTTTGGAAAACTGCACAAATTTAACATCCAGTGGACCTCCTGCTTACTGGACTATGTTCCTGGAGAAATTACGTAGATCCCAGCTGGATGAATTGCCGAGTGCTCCCTTGGAAAATTGTGAAGATTGGCCTAGCAGCTCCCCGACACGTCGCTTTGCCTTCCTCTTGCAAATTTCACAGTTTTTCCTCCCATATGGGTTTTGCCCCGCATCTGTCACTATTGTCTTGGATTGCGAAAATTTGTCTCCTAGTGACATTTGCTCAATTTTTCCCGACAGTGCTCTAGAGCCTTGCATCGAAACATGTGTTGTTCTCCTACAATATTAGTGCCTTGTCCCTCTCCTGGTCACCTCACTGAAATGGAAGACAATGCATCATGATAGACTAGGATTTTTTTGGATTTGATGTCGGCTCATCATGAGTGATTACAAGAACAGGTACATCGTTGAAACATGGTGCAAAGATGAATGGAATGGAAAAGAGGCACATGCTAGAAGACCTTCTCACAGTCGAATGAATATATGAAGCACATCGAGCAAGCAAGCGAAAGGGACACATTCACATGCACCATCAAGAAAAGACCAAGACCATCGAAGGCCCCGCATAATTTTCCATGCAGAGGTGAAGACATGTTACATCGAGAGCATATAATCACTCAATAGCACAAAATCTCGACACGAGCACTAGAGTCAGCTAGTACATGTCAGAAATGTCATGTCGAGTTGTGTCATGAGTTGTCTCGACCACATCACTACTATGGGCCATACTTGTTGTAATCAATGTAATGTAAAGTTAAAGTCCAAGAGACCCACATTTGAAGTCGAAGAGTCACGTAAATTCAAAAGGTCATAGGAAGTCAAATAGTCATGAGGGAAGTCGAAGAGTCAGAAGGGTCAGTTATACCCCCTTGGCTATATATACCCCTTCATTTTATGAGCAAAGGAATTTTCACCTTGGCTCCTCCCACATAGCCTTGAGAGTCTGTAGTATGTTCTTTGAGGAGCGAGTAGTGGCTCCAATGTCCCACTACTGGCGGTAGTGATGTATGGTGTACATATGTGTCTTGGGTCTTTTGCTTAATTCAGAAACTTGTCTCAGGCCAACACGTTTTCACGCATGTTTTGAATCCATTTGTAAGACCACTCTTTAAACATTGGTAATGCATGTTTTCTTAACCTGTACTAAGATAGTTGAACAACTTCAGTTATTTTAGAACTCATATTGTTGAAGATGTGTTGTATTTCTTATCATTGTTTTCCCATCCATGTGGACTACTCTGTCGGAAATTAGACAAACCATAATTGTGTATTTCTTGGTGTTAACGACCATCACCCCGGACCTTTCCGCTACATGATGTACAAACCCTTCTTGTTGTTCGTGTGTGTCTCTTCTTGGGTTGGGACTATTCCCTCTCATCAAGAGGCTCACTTTTACCTCCCCCTTTCAAAAATAAGAGAACCTGAACACAGAGGTACATTAAGAACTCACCAGTCATACTCACCTCACCTTCTTGAAGTTAAAAGCATAACACTCTCATGTGTTGAACATCAAGAGCTAAGTAAAATCTCTAAGATAATGGAAACTGGGCAATCGTACTGGATGAGACTCCTACACCTAACAGTGTGAGGTCTAGTTGAGACTTCATACCAGGGAGATCCTCTTTGTTGGTGGTTCCACTGCCGTCAACAAACTCAAAAAGGCATTGGATTCTGTAAAAGAAAAAATCATAGAGACAATGACCCTTTCAGTTCCTTCCTATTTGCAGTGAACACAGAAATTGTGGAATGTTTTGAGGGAAGTGTGTATGAAATCCATGTCATGTGAATCACTTTGAGACAAACCCTCTAACTTTGTCCCACTGAATAAATATTTGTATACATGCCCAAATTGTTCTGACTTTCCTTTTAAGAATATGGTATGGTAATACTTAGAATTGAGTTCACGACCTTCTCTTCTCTTAGGGAGAAATTGTGCATAGGAGTTGGAAAAAGTAATGAGAAAGGTCATGGGAGGAAGAAGGAATGCCAGATATGTCTTTAGAAAATTGGAACGAATAGTGGGTAGGAGATGCCTCAGATTTAACATTGAATGAGGGGTGTTTTTGCATGGGTAAGAGAATTATCGATTTAAAATAGTCAGCTCTGATATCATTACCAGATAGGATGAATAACTCCATGCTTCAATGAATTTCTTCAACTCATAGCATCATATATACAAGAGGAATTGACCTTTGGTTTCATCTTCTAAGAGCTCCAAATTTTGGAGCCTACCTTGGATCCTATGATCAATCGTTCCTTGGTCACTTATTGGGAAGGTGATGATCTTAAGCCTCCTCCTTGATCTTAAGAGTTGTTCATGTTCTAATCTTTATGTAGTATGTGTCATCTTTGGGCATAGGGATTGTTGTTTATCACACAAAGGGAATGTTGTTTTTCTTCAAGGGAAATCTTATGCGTATGAGTTGTTTTTATTACATAGACATGTTTCACACTCACTTCACACACTCTTGTCATGGAGGTTGTTGCATCAAGTGGAGTATGTTTTATACATTCTGGATGGTCTACATTATATCACTAAGTGTTCATGTGTGATCATAATCGATTCCTATCATTCTTTACATATGTTCTACTGATCTCACACTTAACAAGTTTCTCGAGCAACCTAGCCTCATCCAACTTTCTAAAACTACACACTTTGCTTCTACAACCCTCACGTTTTTTTCCTTTCTTGTTGGAATTGTGAAATGCGCAGAGAGCCTAGCTTCCCTAGGGATCCAAAAATGCGCAGATGTTTCCTCTAGTGTCCTTCCCCAGTCATAACCCATTGTCTTCAGAAACTGCATTGTGTTGTCCCTCAGCTGCCCAACCAGGACTGCTCTCCAGAAATGCGTAGAGCAGTCAGGCAGATAGCATGTTATGAAACCAGATTACAAAAATATAGAAAAGATAGATCAACGCCTTAGAATTCAACCTCTTTGAGGGGGAAACCTCCTTTACATTACACAAATGAACAATTCCTGGATGCTACAAATGACAAGACCTCCTTTATATATATAGGAGTCCAAGGGGTCATAATATAATCAGAGCGGACATAACAATAATAATGTAAGGGCACAATAATAACAATAAGGTTATTAGGGGCATCTCGAAAACGTCTGGGTCGAAATATGAATTTCAAATTGAGTCACGAATTAATGGATGCTGCTAGAGGGAATGGCAATGCTATACGCAAAAAGGAAGAGAATCATAGAATGGCAGAAGCCAATAGAGCTTTTGCACATTTTCGTTAACTCATAAACAGGATCGAGATCTACCTATGGGGAAAAATAATAACAATATTGGGGACTACATGGACACAACAATATAATAAGGGGGTTGTACTAATAACAATAAGGGGTTACCCTAGTAGTATAGGGACCTAAAATGCCCCTCTCCTTTAAAAAGTGTTGTCCTCAACACTTGATTAGTTCTTGATGCTTTTGTATAAAATTCTTGTCCTCTCATGGAATCTTCAGTGGGTAAGTTCTTCCACTTGATGAGATACTCATAAATTGATTGATTTCGTAGCTTTTGGGTTCTTGTTTCTGTGACTGCTCCAGGCTCCAATATGATTTTTCTTTCCTCGTCAAGTTCCGACAATATTGTTTGAATTGAGATCTTCTGAAAGTTTTGAATGAGTGGCCACACTTCTTTGTCCTTCTTCCATTCATCCCTTCCTTCATTTATCCAATCTAGTTAGATAATAGAAATAGCACAAAACAATGCTTCCACATCCTCATCCTCTCTTGAGAGTGCATATCCAACAACATTTTTCTTCCCTTTATTGTAGATGATTTCAAAGTCATAACCCAAAATGTTTGTGACCCATTTTTTCTGTTCTTCTAAAGGTAATCTTTGTTCTAAAAATTATTTAAGACTGTCATGATCCATTTTTACCTTGAAGTGTCTTCCCATTAGGTAAGGTCACAATTTCTTAAGTGCATGTAGTATTACTAACATTTCCTTCTCATAAATAGCTTGCTTGAGATGTAGCCGTAAAAATACCCAATCGCCTACATCAAAACTTCTTTCACTGCGATGTTGATCTTCCTATTGTTTCATTCAATTCCGCACCAAAGTGGCATTATTCTTTAAAAGTTGGAGAAATTGTTGTTGATGCTCGATGTGATCTTTCACTGCTTGAATCTTTTTCTTCTTGATATGTCATTTATCTTGAGAGTTTGAGGAGTCGTAATTTCTTCCAATGCATTACAAGATATGGTTGGATTAATTTCTTGATGCTTGATGTGATATTTCACTTCTTGAACATTTTTCTTCTTGGTATGTCCTCCTATCTTGATAGTTTGAGGAGTGGTAATTCCAGCCAATGCATTACAAGATATGCTAGGATTCATTTCTTCATTCTTGATGTGATCTTTCACTTCTTGAACCTTTTTCTTCCTGATATGTCCTTTTATCTTGAGAGTTTGAGGAGTGGTAATTCTTTCCAATTCTTTACAAGATATGGTCAGATTCATTTATTCTTTCCCTCAGGTTGGTTCCTGGTGTATACCTCTTGTGTGTTTTGCACATTATGTAGATTAAAAAATTGCTCCATCTATAGTATCCATGTTGCGGGATCCTTGCCATTAGACTTCCTCATATCGATTTTTGGAATATGGTGGGTCTTCAATCCAACATTAGAGTCTATGAAATCATTATTAACATTTCTTTTGTTCTCATCATGTGTTTCATTTACTACCCTTTCACCATTAGTGACCATTTCTTGTAGCAACTTATTCAAATTTATCTTCAATTCTTCCATCTTATCATCCTTGCCATTCATCTTAGCTTCCATGCCATTCATCTTGGCTTAATTTACCTTTAGTGAGAGTGAAATTTGTTGTACTTGGTCTTGTAATTTTGATATATAATGTTGCATTTCTTCCTCTTCTTCACGAGTCATGCTAGAGATTTCAGGGTGCTTACTAAGTGTTTCCATTTTCTTTCTTCAGGGAATTAATTAATGCTAATAATTCTTCACTATTCCCTCTTAATTCCTTCAAACTAATTTTTCAAACCATTCTTATGCAAAATTAAAAAAATTACACACCTTTTTTTCACTTTGTAGGAGCTCGATATTGAATCTGATGTATCTCTGTAATTTCAAAATATCGAGCTCTGAAATTGCAACCTGCAGTAGTCCTCTGCGTCCATTTTCCAATGCCACCAGTCTAATCGAATTTAGATTCTCCAAGAAAGAGTTATGCACAATATCCCAAGATGACCTGACTATATACCTTTTTGGAAGAGCAAACTTGTATGAAGTGCCATGTGTCACTGTTTTGACCTTCGGGTCTAAAATATATACACAGGAAACTACAATTCATTCTCTTTCTGTAACTTTTTACGAAATTTCAATCTGATGCTCAAAACAAAAGTTATGACGATTTTCCCTAGGTCACTTGTTTGGAATGTAATTTATGAGTCTGCAAAAAGGCCAACTTCCTCAGATCATACCTCCGCAAATATAACGTGAAAAGATCTGAATTTTTCACCTGAGGTTCAGAATGATTTCTGCTCAAATGGGATTTTTTTGGTATCTGAAACATCACAGAAGAAAATTTATAGCGCAAATTCCATGATGACCTGTTTGGAGCAGCGAAACCCTAGAATCCAAAGCTCTAATAACGAATGTTATGAAACCAGCTCACCAAAAGATAGAAAAGATAGATCATTGCCTTAGAATTCAACCTCTTCGAGGGGGCAACCTCCTTTACATTACACAAATGAACAATTCCTGGATGCTAAAAATGACAAGACCTCCTTATATATATAGGAGTCTAAGGGGTCATAGTATAATCAGAGCCGACATAACAATAATAATGTAAGGGCACAATAATAACAATAGTGGTCTTCTATGGGGCACAATAATAACAATATGGGGACTACATGGACACAAAAATATAATAAGGGGGTTGTACTAATAACAATAAGGGGTTACCCTAGTCGTATAGGGACCTAAAATAACACTACTCTCCAGAAATGTGCAGAGAAGTCAGGCAGCGAACACTACTCTCCAGAAATGCATAGAGAAGTCTAGCAGCCAACACTACTCTCCATAAATGCACAGACCAGTCTAGTTACCTACATTAAGAAACTAGCTGGAGGTGTCCTCCTAGGACCCCATCCCGCAGTAGGGTCCTGTCATCATAAAATGTGCATTATTGTCCCTCAACTGCTCAGGCTACACTGCATTAAGAAATTGCGCAGAGCAGGCCACCCAACCTTTCTCTTGAAAATTGCTCAAATAATCTTAGCAGCAATCACTGTTCGCTAAAAATGGACTGATCTATCTCCCAGTGACTACAAGAAAAGGTGACATGTTGCATCACTCTCAAGGAATTGAGGAGAAGGAACAAGAAACTAGGTTATGATCGGGACCTCATGTAAACTCTGTCAGATGCATGATCATCTCGAGGGTAAGTATGGTAAGTAAAGAATATATTTTCAAATACATATCTTAGTGAAGCTTGAAGGACTTCTTGTTATTGTCATATCATTATGTCTTCAATAATATGCATGTTTGCAAGAACAAAATCATTTCATGCGTTTCCTCTACGTGTCTTGCTTCCTTTTCGCTTGTTTGACCAACTATCTTCTTTGGCATGTTGATCACTATGTCATGCTTGCGAACTTGTTCTGGTAATTTAGAAGGTTTTTCTTTGTGTGCATGAGTTTTTTTCACTCTATCAACATCAGTCACACTCACACACAAAGTTGTAAACAATGTCGCGCTAGTGTCATCACGATCGTTTGAAGACATATTTCAATTGTCGTACTTGTCATGCTCAACCTTCGAGTCAGTCTCACTGAGCACATGTTATCTTGTTGGCTTGAGGTGTCTTGTCATTGAGTCGTGCTAAATGGTTGATCACATTGTTGTGTCTGCACGAGTACACTTGCTTTCACACTTAGTCAATTTCCCTAAAAATCTATCGACTATACAACCCTCCATTAACCAAACCCGATCTCTGTGACCTTGCACTACTACCCAAAACTGTGCAAAGCTTGAGGTTGTCATCCAAATATTTCTCTCTATTCAATTCTAGAAATGAGCTAGCTAAATGACACCCATAACTACGCAGAATTTGCATGAGAAACCAATCTAGTATGCGGCTCCCGCAAGACCTCTCATTAAGCCTCGAGTTGGTCAGTTGGAGAAAGAACTTGTGCCATGACCTTGGGTTGTACTGAGCTCCAAAATTGTGTAGGGTTGTCCTACCAGCCCTTCTTCCCCATTCTACAACCAGCGTGGGAATTGCGCAGGGCTGTCCTTCCATGCCATCCTTCTTCCCCGCTCTGCAATCAGCTCAAAAATTGTGCATATCTATCCTACTAACCCTTCTTTCCTTACAACCAGCCCATGAATTGCGTAGAGTTGTAAGGAAAGAACCCTTCTTCCCCGCTCTACAACCAAATCATAAATTGCACTGAATTTTCCAAGCTAGGACTGTCTCTTAGGATTGTGAAGTTTTGACCAGCAACTCCCACAACCCGACCTTGTGCTCCTCTGGAAAACTGCACATATTTAACTACCAGTGTCTCCTGTTTGCTGCACTATCTTCCTGTAGAAATTACATAGATCCCAGTTGGATGACCTACTGAGTTCTCTCTTCGAAAATTGTGCAGATTGGCCCAGTAGCTCCCCGACACGTCGCTTTGCCTTCCTCCCACAAATTTCATAGTTTTTCCTCCCAGCTGGGTTTTTCCCCGTAGTTGTCATAGTTGTCTCGGATTGCGAAAATTTGTCTCCTAGTGAAATTTATGCAATTTTTCCCGACAGTGCTCTAGAGCCTTGCATCGAAACCTGTGTTGTTCTCCCGTAGTATTAGTGTGTTGTCCCTCTCCTAGTCACCTACACCAAAATGGAAAACAATGCATCATGATAGACTAGGAGATTTTTTGGATTTGATGCCAGCTCATCATGAGTGATTGCAAGAACAGGTACATCAATGAAACATGGCGCAAAAATGAACGAGATGGAAAATAGGCGCATGCTAGAAGACTTGCTCACAGTTGAATGAACATATGAAGCACATCGAGCAAGCAAGAGAAAGGGAGACATTCACATGCACCATCAAGAAAATACCAAGACTATCGAAGACCCAACACAATTTTCCATGCAGAGGTGAAGACATGTTACATCGAGAGCATATCATCACTCAGTATCACAAAATATCAACACAAGCACCAGAGTCAGCCAGTACATGTCAGTGGTGTCATGTCGAGTTGTGTCATGAGATATCTCGGCCACATCACTACTATGGGCCATACTTGTTATAATCAATGTAATGTAAAGTGGATGTCCAAGAGACCCACATTTGAAGTCGAAGAGTCACGTAAATTCAAAAATTCATAGGAAGTCAAATAGTCATGATGGAAGTCAAAGTGTCACAAGGGTTAGTTATATCCCCTTGGCTATATATACCCCTCCATTTTATGAGCAAAGGAATTTTCACCTTGGCTCCTCCCACATAGCCTTGAGAGTCTGTAATATGCTCTTTGAGGAGCGAGGAGTGGCCCCAATGTCCCACTACTGGTGCTAGTGATGTATGGTGTACAGATGTGTCTTGGGTCTTTTTCTTAAGACACTTGTCTCAGGCCAACACATTTTCACGCATGTTTTGTATCTGTTTGTAAGACTAATCTTTAAACGTTTGTAATACATGTTTTCTTAACCTGTACTAAGATAGTTGAACTACTTCAGTTATTTTAATACTCCTATTGTTGAAGATGTGTTGTATTTCTTATCATTTTTGTCCCATCCATGTGGACTACACTGTTGGACATTAGATAGACCATCTTTTTTTATTTCTTGGTGTTAACGACCATCACCCCTGTGTGGACTATTCCGCTGGACGGTGTATGTATTTTCCCTTGAGCTTTGGCTTTCATGACTACCGCATCCAATGTGGACTATTCCACTGGATGTTGGACAAACCCTTTTGGTTGTTCGTGTGTGTCTCTTCCTGGGTTGGGACTATTCCCTCTCATCAAGAGGCTCACTTTTACCTCCCCCTTCCAACAATAAGAGAACACAGACACAGAGTTACATTAAGAACTCACCAAGCATACTCACCTCACTTTCTTGAAGTTACAAGCATAATACTCTCATGTGTTGAATAGAAAGAGCTAAGTAAAATCTCTAAGATAATGGAAACTGGGCAATCGTACTGGATGACACTCCTACACCTAATAGTGTGAGGTCTAGTTGAGACTTCATATCGGGGAGATCCCCTTTGTTGGTTGTTCCAGCACCATCAACAAACTCAAAAATACATTGGATTCTGTAAAAAAAATTCATTGAGACAATGACCCTTTCAGTTCCTTCCTATTTTCAATGAACAAATAAATTATGGAGTGTTTTGAGGGCAATGTGTATGAAATCCATGTCATGTGAGTCCCTTTGAGACAAACCCGCTAACTTTGTCCCACCGAACAACTGTTTGTATCCATGCTTGAATTGTTCTAACTTTCCTTCTAAGAATACAGTATGGTAATACTCAGAATTGAGTCACGACCTTCTCTTCTCTTAGGAAGAAATTGTGCATATGAGTTGGAAAAAGTAATGAGAAAGGTCATGGGAGGAAGAAGGAATACTGGATATGTCTTTTGAGAATCGGAACGAATAGTGGGTAGGAGATGCCTCAGATTTGACATTGAACGAGGGGTGTTTTTGCATAGGTAAGAGAAACATCGAGTTAAAATAGTAAGCTCTGATACCATTACCGGCTAGGATGAATAACTCCACGCTTGAATGAATTTATTCAACTCATAGCATGCATATATACAAGAGGAATTGACCTTTGGTTTCATCTTTTAAGAGCTCCAAATGACTTTTCTTATTCACCTATGACCCTTCATATTTCTCTTAGATTAATACTTTCAAATTTAGTTACAATGTACCTCAATCCCTAAGGATTAGTTGTCTAACATTTCCCCCTTAATTTGAAGGGGGTTTTTGTGAGTCCCGGCATCGTTCTCAACATTTCAATTTTTTCTGTTCCAAGTGCTTTGGTGAATATGATTGACATTTTCTCATTTGAGGATCAATGTCTCAAATGAATAGTTTCAGCTTCTACATGATATTGAATCAGATGGTACTTAGTGTTGATGTGATTGGTTCAATCATGGAATATAGGATTCTTGGCCAATTTTACAGCAGAAGTATTGTTAACCAAAAGAGCATAATGTACCCATTCTCCTAAAACTTTTATAGGTATTTTCCTGAGCCAGACAATCTTTTTGAAACTTGCACTTCTTGCTTCCCTCCCTTCTCTCAGAAGCTTTTTGAATATTGCACTTCTCACTTCCACTGCCCACTTCCAACAGCCTTGAGCTAGATCCTCTAAGGTCTAGGGTTAAAATGTGAGCAAGTTCATGGCAAATAAAACTACCAATGGGTATGAAAATAAACTCAAGGAATGGTAAGAACTACATGGGTGAGCCAAGGAACTCCATGCAAACAAGATAAGAGAGTTGAGAAATTCAACATAATCAGAAACATTTTTTTTACTTGGGGATCTAGTTGTTATCTCATGTGAAACCTCCAGGACGAGCTTATGAGGTGCCTTGAGTGGAACCATTGTGTTCGTCGCTATTGGATAGAGGAATTTTAGTTTCTAGATCCTCCAAAAGATGGATTAAAAGGTCTGAAATCATGCCTAGACTTCATCATTAAGGGAACCTTAGGCCTTATGATAGTGTTCACAGGCCAGTCAAGGCTAGCTCAGGGCAGTGGGCATCATGTAACATAAAGGACGAGGGAGATGGCTTGAATAAATAATTCACTACTAAACTCAACCCAAGAAGAGATTCACTATCCTAGTTGTTAGAGTTATTCATTACCAAGTGTCTTACAAATAGTTGCAACAAAGTATTAACATCTCAGGTTACATATGGCATGCCAACAATGGATTCAACCACAAGGTTGAGAAACCCCAGGTAAATATTTAAAGAGATTTTGGATGTGAGTCTTGGTGCGATTGTAGCCAAATCACACGCATACCATTGTCTTCTATTCAAAATTACACCTTAAGGAAGAAACTCTAGCTTTTGGCTTATGTCTGTGTGATATGCATTCTAATCCACAAATTTCACCCCTAGAAGAACTAGTCCAAGGGACAAAAAAACTTTGCAAAACCTTAAATTGTGAGTAGAGAAGCATGTTGCTTCAATTGATGCTTCCTTATATTTACTGAAAAACCCATGAATGACCTTGTTCAAGCATCCATGCAAAATTCCTGACAGTGTCACATATTGCAAGCCTTCTTCTACATTAATCTTTTTTCTTGGAAAAAGTTTCAATTAGAAATTAAGTATGTTATATGATTCAAGGTACACACAATCTCTTTTCTTCTCACTATGGTTTTAATTTTGCATAAATATTCCAGGTTTTTTTAGTATTATGATAAAATGTTGGATTGATAGGAAAATATGTGAATTCTTCTTATGGTGTTGTTTGTTTCAACATAGAGTTGGTGAAATTAATCTATTCTATCATGTCAAAGCACATTCATAAAAAGTCTTGTGTGTGTTGGTGAAAATAAACTGCTAACTTATGTTAGGTTTGAAAGTAAATTGGTGAAAATAATCTACTAACGTCTCCACAAGATTTCCGTTGTTCCTGTGGAGCTGATGGTCCAATTTGTACAATGTCTCCATTAGTCAAAGTTCACTCTTAGTAGTGTGATTAGCACGCTCGAGTTTAGAAGCTCTGGATCAAGGTTTACAGGTTCATGCCCACATTATTAAACCTAGATTCAAGGAAGACAAGTTTGTGGGTACTACTCTTGTGGAGATGTATGCCAAAAGTGAATGAGTGGAAGAATTTTGTAGGGTATTTTACCAAGTGTACGAGCTGAATGTTGTCACATGGACTGTTATGATCTCAGGATATACTCAAAAAGGGAAACCCGTGAAGGCACTGAAGGTTTACAATTGAATTCTTGAGTTGGGAATTGTGAAAAAATCATTAATTATGGTTAGAGTTCTAAGAGCATGGGCATCCTAGGAATTATTGGACTTGGCTCACAAATTCACACAATATTGTAAAAACTGGTAATTCTTATATGTCACTGTGGGTAATGCTCTTTTTTACATGTATCTCAAGTTTGGGTATATAGAGTCAACCACCATTGTTCAATATAATGCTTGAAATGCATATAGATTCTTGGAATTTAGTGATAGTCGAATGTGTACAGGGTGGGAATAGTGATGAGGTTGTACAAATTTTTCAACAAACTAGACCAGTTCATTTTTTCAAGTTTTCTTAGGGCATGCACTAGTCTAGAAGCTCATAAACTGGGCATATCGAGGCAATGCAAAATCACCAAGTTTGGCTTTGAGTCTTTGTACGAAGTGCACTTATTAACATGTATCAGAAATGTCAAATGTTGCACCATTTTTGCCAAATGTTTGATGAAATGCTTATATGAAATGTATCATGGAGTGCAATGATTGTTTTATATGCTCAACATGAGCATGGAAAGAAAGCTTTGAAACTCTCTTGTGAAATGTTCGGGACAGGAATTGGTGCAAAAGAGTATACCTTCACAAGTATACTTCTTGCCTATTCCAGCCTAACAACCCTAAAACATGTAAAAATGGTTCATGCTTATATTATTAGGACCGGATTTGACATAAGTCTCCATGAAAAATGGCCTTATTGACATGTATGGAAAATGCAGCAGTACAGTTGATGCATTTCACGTGTTTTAATTTATGTTTTCTTGAGATGTTGTTTCATGGAATGAAATAAGAGTGGGATGCATGCTGAATGGTCATGAAAAGGAGGACCTTAAACTATTTGGTCGGATGTAAATTGTGGGTATAGAGCCAGATGAGTTCACTTTACCTAGTGTTCTCAGGGCATGTGCGAGCCTAGAAGATGTAGAATAAGGTGAATGCATCCATAGTTACACAATCAAAACTAGTTATGAGTCCAATGTCTAGGTTGCAACATCTCTCCCTGATACGTATACAAAGTTTGCAAGCATCAAGTCTGCTTGTAAGATTTTTAACAAAAATCCTAAATGCATCTTTATTTCATGGAGTGCCATGATTATAAGATATACCCAAAATGGGTATTGGGAAGAGGCATTAAAAAACTTTGGCTAAATTCTACAAGCAGGCTCAAAGCCAAATGAATTTAGTGTTTCCAGTGTCATCAATGCTTGTGCCAACCTAACAGTACTGGAAATTGGAAAGCAGGTTAATTCTTTTGCTATCCAAAGTGGGATTGAATCACATATCTTTGTTGGAAATTCCATTGTTGACATGTATGCAAAGTGTGGAATTTTGGGAGATGCACAAAAACTATTTTCCACAAAATGTGAATATGATGTTGCCTCATGGAACATAATGATTTATGTATTTGCACAACACGGATATGGCAAGAGGCTCTCCAACTCTTTGACCAAATGCAACAAGTAGGTCTGAAGCCAAATAATATCACTTTTGTTTCTGTTATGTCGGTTTGTAGTAGCATTGGATTAATGGATGAAGGATGTAGGTTGTTCAATTCCATTGATCAAGATTATGGCATTACATTAACAATGGAGCATTGTGTGTGTATGGTTGACTTTTTTGGTCATCCTGGGAAATTGAAAGACACTGAAGATTTAATAAATAAAATGTTGTTTGAACCAAATTCATTTGTATGGCGGACCTTGTTGTTTTCCTGTAGAATCCATGGAAATGTGGATTTAGGGAAACAAGCAACAAAACATATTCTCAAGTTGGAACCATAAGATGCTCCAGCATATTTTCTTTTGTCCAATATATATGTTGATGCAGGAGCATGTGACTCAGAGGGGAAGAATCTTCCAAATTATTCCAAAAATCCAAAAAAATTTACAGGCAAGGGAGTGGGGTCCTTTAGCCTGCAATTTCTATGTTTTCTTAGTTAAAATTAGAATAAATCTAGCAATAAATCATGCTAATTGTAACAGAGCTTTCAAGCTTTAAATCACCTGTAAAGCATGCTTTTCTTGTATTGGATAAGGACGAGAGGGCCTATCCTTAATTATAAATAAAATGGCAGCAAAGCTCTCATCAGACATAGGAGAGGGGCGAGTGCCTTAGCGTTAGTTGGAAATTTTGTTCCTTGGTGTCTCTTATTTAATGATTCTGTAAATTGCTTGCATAACTTATTTTGTTGAATTGGCGACTGGACTTCCTCGAGCTGCCAGTACTTTATATTAATTACAGAAATCGATTTCCTTTCTTTTTATGTTATTACAGGCTTGAATTCCGGTTGCATATATGCCTCTGTCTGTACTTGGAGTTCTTGTGGCTTTATTAATTGACTGTAATAAATTTACAACTTTAAAGCGGTTTTGATTCTTCAATGGCGCATATGGGTTGATATCGTAATTGTTCTTGCGACCTCCATTTGATGGGGCTAGCGAAGCAAAAAGAATCTATGACCATAAGCCTCAACCTCGTGGGTATAATATATGCCGGCGTAGTGCTCTGTTCATAAAGACCTATGGCGGAAAGGAGTATAGTGTAATAAACCGGACGAGTTCCAACTGGAACCGAAACAATATAAATTGTATATATATAATTCGGGGAATCCGGCATCGCATGGACAGCAAGGTTACCAACCGTATCGATTGCGAAAAGGCGGAACTGGCAAAGTCTTAACCAGGCATCATAAGTGCATCGGGTCCGTTCTAACGACCTTTGTTCGCAGCGGAACTGACGAAGTCTTAACCGAGGATCACAAGTGCATCGGGTCCGTTTCAAAGACTTTTTGTTTGAGCGATTCCGATTTATATATGCATCGTCAATAACCCCAACATAAAGGGCGGAAAGGTATGGTGATATATCTATTGAATCGAACCATTATAAAGTGCTGAGATTTACACAGCGACTGTCTGGGGCATACAAGCAATTGTTTATGGCAAAGAGTAACTTATAGTTATCGTTGATATATGAGGAGTAAGAACTTCCCACGGTTATATATATAACATAACCATATGTTGCGTATGTGTGTTGTATATGTAAGTCCACTGTTGGGCAATATATTGGGCTTAAATTGCTGCATTAAATTATCAACCAGGGAAACTCGTAAGCTTGTGATGGTGCCAGCAAAATATATGCAAGAGTAGGCAACTAACTCTATGTCTAGCTAAATTATTTATGATTCAATATAATATGCAAGGGAAGAGGCTCCTAACTAAGGAGGTCCTGGTTGTCCTTCCCTACAGTATCATAGAGAAATCATTGATTACATAAAACTAAAAAAAACTTGAAATGAAGACAAGAGAATGAACTTAATTATTGTTCAGATTCAAGTAGAGAGAGAGACTAACTTAGTCTCTTGATTGTCCTCTCATGTACTAATCCAAACTAAACTAAGAGTCATTCATAAGCATAAGAAATGAAATGACTTGAAACATAAAAACAAAAGAATGAATTTCAATTACCATATAAATCAATGGAGAGAGAGCCTAACTTAGACTCTTGGTATCTCCTCATATGATACTTGAAACATAAAAGCAAAAGAATGAATTTCAATTATCATGCAAATCAAATAGAGAGAGAGTCTAACTTAGACCCTTGGTTGTTCTCTCATATGCTGATAAGATTCTAATTTAAAACTCATTCATCAATCATAAACAAATCAAATCCTCAAACATCTAAGCAATGAAATAAAATCTAATATGAAATAAAATGTTTCTCTCATCCTTTTAGAGTGAGCTCAATTCTCTTAAGAACAAGACAAATTATTCCATATACTACATTAAGAAAACTTATATCTAAAACTACATAAATTCATATCCTACATTCACACAATTTATATCTAAAACTACATAATGGAAATATATGAAAAAATGAAGCCTTATTCTATTCCATCATCAATTGGATACAATGCTCTAAGAGTCCTCCCCTTGGAATGGAGGAGGTACTCCTATTTATACAATGAGATGAGATAACAAACTCATAATTATGATCCACTAATCTCTCCTTAGTTCCATACATTTCTCAACCATCTAGACACATAACCCTATCCTCCATGATTTCCTCCATGAGGTCCATGATCTTCTGCATGATCTTTTCCATGAGGTTTATCTTATCAAATTCGAATTTGATCATTCAAGGCCACATAAAGGTGTCTTGGAAGCTTCCTTGGAACCTACACATGTCACCAAAACAACCCACTTTCCATATATAAAGTAAAATATATTATTTTCTAATATTTAATCAAGAATTTCTCTCAAAAATGCTTAAAAATAAACAATATTTGGAAAATATAAATGAGACCCATTAATGGTGAATAGTAGGGAAAATGGAGTGACAAGGTGATGAATAGTGAGCGAAATAATGGAAGCATAGGTGAAAAATGTATGGTAATGAGTGCCATTTTTGAAGCCCAACATCCACCAAAGGAGATATCGCTCTAAAGCCTTCAGCCACGGTTAATTAATAAAATACATCATTGGGATTTAGGAAATGAAACATTCGTTTAATGACTGATGCGTCCAGTTCAGAAGCAGGGGAAATTGACGAAGGCATAGAAGACCTCGCTGACAGATTGAGAAAATTGTCCATAACGCCTGCAAGCCAGCCATCAATAGTGGTATCAGAGCCCACAACTGACATTGAATTGAATCTCAGGAGCAGAAGAAGGATGGCTTTCAGAGTTGGAAGAGGACGAGGACGTGGTGGAAGAGGACGACCTGCTGCAAATGCTGAATTATTTGAATCAGTGGAGGAGCTGCGAGCTAGAGTGGATGCTTTAACTACAGATCGAAATATAGATGATGGAGATGTCAGTGAGCCTGAAATGGAAGCTGCGGAAGAAGAGGAAGCTGTACAGGTTACTCCTGAGATGAGATTCTTCCAGTCAGTGTTAAAATCCACAGCCAGGCCATGGAACCAATTAGTACCAGTATATCAAGGAGGATTGAATCCAGAAGAATTGATCGACTGGATCAACAGCATGGAGAAATTCTTCGATTACGAAGAAACAGAGGATGAGAAGAAAGTGAAGTTTGCTGTCACCAAATTAAAAGGCCATGCAGCACTTTGGTGGGATGGTGTGCAGGCGGAAAGGAAGAGACTTGGTAAGCAGCCAATCAAGAACTGGAGCCGAATGGTAGCAAAGTTAAGAGGTAAGTTCTTGCCAAGTAATTATCAGCAAACATTGTTTAGACAAATGCAAAATCTTAGACATAGAGCTTTAACAGTAAAAGAGTATACAGAAGAATTTTATAAAGTGAGTATAAGAGCTGGAGAATCCCAAGACACAGATGAGAAGGTAGCTAGATATATGAATGGCCTCAGAATGGACATTCAGGATGAGATAAGCCTGCTGTCTCCTAAAACAGTAGAGGAAGCTTATCAGATAGCGCTGAAAGCAGAGGAAAAGCTCATAAGGAAGCAGTCTGCCAAAGGGAGAGGGACTTTCAGAGGAAAAGGAAGTCAAGGTGGTAGAGGTAGATCTACAGCACCTAGAGATGGAGCTAGCAGTAGCTCAACCCAGCATGCACCGAGAGAAGGTGATGCAAGAGGCAGAGGGAGTTTTTCCAGAGGAAGAGGAGGTAGAGGAAGAGGCAGAGAAATAAGATGTTACAGGTGTAACAAACTAGGACACAAAGCTTTTGAGTGCCCAGAGAATCTTGACACAAAGCAGAGGAATGCAATTGTTGCTCCAGCTGAAGTAGAAGCACCAGCGGCAGCGGTGGTAGAAGAAGAAAACACACCAGAAAGGGGAGAATCTCTGGTGGTAAATAAAGTTTTACTTAAGCCAGTGAAAGAGATGACTGCTGAACCGCCACAAAGGAAAAATTTGTTCAGGACAGTGTTCAAAGTCCAAGGGAAATGTTGCCAGATGATCATTGATAGTGGCAGCACTGATAATTTGGTCTCTACAGAGGTAGTGGAGAAATTGAAGCTGAAGACAATGAAGCATCCAACACCTTATAAGGTGTCATGGTTACAAAAGGGACATCAACTGTTGGTAAGTGAACAGTGTGAAGTAGAATTTCAAGTGGGCAAGTACAAGGATAAAATTGTTTGTGATGTGATGCCTATGGACATGTGTCACATATTGCTTGGGAGGCCTTGGCAATATGACAGAGGAGCCATACATGATGGGAAGCGGAACACCTACAAGTTTGGAAAAGATGGTGTTAATCATACATTGTTGCCTTTGCAAGAAGAAGAGGTATCGGGACAGAAGACTGATCCAAAAACTCTGTTGCTTGGAGGGAAGGAATACTTGAAGCAGATTGAAGAAAATGAGGTAAATTTTGCTGTGATTTGTAAGCCCAAGGTAATATTGACTTCTACTAAAATTTCTGAATTACCCAATGAAATTCAAGAAATGCTGGAGAATTATTGTGATATTATTGTTGATGATTTGCCTAATGAATTACCGCCAATTCGAAAAATCAGTCACCATATAGACTTGATTCCTGGAGCAAGTCTACCTAATAAAGCAGCATATAGAATGACTCCTGCAGAGAATGAAGAAGTTAAAAAACAGGTGCAAGAATTACTTGACAAGGGGTTGATTAAAGAAAGCCTGAGTCCTTGTGCAGTGCCAACAGTGCTGAGCCCGAAGAAAGATGGAGGCTGGAGAATGTGTACAGATTCAAGAGCCATTAATAAGATTACAATCAGGTACAGATTTCCATTACCCAAAATTGAAGATTTACTGGATTGTTTATCTGGTGCAAAATATTTTTCAAAGTTAGATCTTAAAATTGGTTATCATCAGATAAGAATAAGAGAAGGGGATGAATGGAAAACTACTTTTAAGACCAATGAAGGATTATATGAATGGAGAGTAATGCCTTTTGGGCTGTCCAATGCACCAAGTACATTCATGAGGCTTATGAATGAAGTCCTTAAAGAATTTATTGGTAAATTTGTAATCGTATATCTGGATGATATATTAGTCTATAGCAGATCCAAGGAAGAACACTTGAGGCATTTAAATTATGTTCTACAGAAGCTGCAGCAAGAAAAATTATTGTTGAATCTGAAGAAGTGTTTATTTATGAAAGAAGAGCTGGTGTACTTGGGATTTTTTATCTCAGCTGAAGGATTGAAGATGGACCCAGAAAAGATCAAAGCAATTGTGGAGTGGCCTTCACCCAAGAGTATTTTTGAGGTAAGGAGTTTTCATGGTCTTGCTAGTTTTTACAGAAAATTTATTAAGAATTTTAGTAAGATTAATGCACCTATTATTGAGACCATAAAGAAAGATAAACAACCATTCAAGTGGATTGCTGAAGCAGAGAGAAATCTTCAGCTGTTGAAGAGGAAAATAACTGAAAAGCTTGTTTTGGTTCTTCCTGATTTTAACAAGATTTTTCAACTTAAGTGTGATGCCAGCACAAAAGCAATTGGAGGAGTTTTGAGCCAAGAAGATAGACCAATAGCTTACTTTAGTGAAAAGCTAAATGAGGCAAAAAGAAAGTATTCTTCTTATGATAAAGAGTTTTATGCAGTGGTACAGGCACTAAAGAAGTGGAGGCATTATTTAATGTCGAAAGAATTTATTCTTTACTCAGATAATCATGCATTGCAGTTTATAATGCAGCAACCAAAACTCAGCCAGAGACATGCTAAATGGGTAGAATATCTTCAAGGTTTTAATTTTGTGTTGAAACATATAACTGGACAGTCAAACAAAGTTGCAGATGCCTTAAGTAGGAGGAATATCTTGCTGCAAGAAAGTCAAATCCAAGTGCTGGGTTTTGATTTTCTTAAGGAATTATATGAGGCCGATTCAGATTTTAAGGAGGCATATGAGGCTTGTAAGAATCCTGTTTTAGCGGACAGAAGCAAGTGGCTGGATTATTTTATACAAGATGGACTGTTATTCAAGAAAAATCAGCTGTGCATACCCAACTGTTCAATGAGAGAAAATTTAATCAAAGAGAAGCATAGTGGAGGACTTGCAGGACATTTTGGTAGAGATAAGACCTTTGAACAGCTTAACAGATTCTACTTCTGGCCGAAAATGAAATCTGAAGTAGAAAAGTATGTAAGGAATTGTAAAGTCTGTCAGTATGCAAAAGGAAGAAGCCAGAACACAGGGTCGTACATTCCATTGCCAATTCCAGATAGGCCTTGGGATATGATAAGTATGGATTTTGTGCTAGGATTGCCAAAGACTCAAAGAGGCTATGATTCAATTTTTGTGGTAGTGGACAGATTTTCAAAAATGGCACATTATATTCCATGTTATAAAACTCGTGATGCTTCTCATATTGCTAACTTGTTTTTTAAAGAAATTGTAAGATTACATGGATTACCCAAAAGTATTGTGTCAAACAAGGATTCAAAGTTCGTTGGAAATTTCTGGAGAACGCTATGGAAGAAGCTGGGAACTAAATTAAATTTCAGTTCTGCCTATCATCCACAGACTGATGGACAGACTGAGGTTGTGAATAGAAGTTTAGGCAATCTTTTGAGGAGTTTTACTGCAGAGCATCCAAAGCAATGGGATCAATTGTTACCACAAGTTGAATATGCATACAATGATTCACCGAACAGGAGCACAAGACAGAGCCCATTCCATATTGTTTATGGAATGCATCCAAGGGGGATATCTGAATTAAGAAATCTGGGAAAAGAAGAAGTAAGAAGTGCAGAAGGTGAAGACTTTGCTTCAAGAATGCAAGCAATACATGAGGAGGTCAAACAGCAGCTATAGGATAGCAACATCAAATATAAAACCAGAGCAGACATGAGGAGAAGAGAAATGAATTTTGAAGTTGGAGACTTGGTTTTAGCACACCTCAGAAAAGAGAGATTTCCAAAGGGAGAGTATAATAAATTAAAATCCAAGAAAATTGGACCATGCAGGATACTGAGGAAATTCTCAGCAAATGCTTATGAGATTGAATTACCACCTGGTGTGGGAATATCACCAATTTTTAATGTTGCAGACCTGTACAAGTATGAGAATGAAGCTGCAGATGACACAGCACAGGATCAAGAAACTCCAGAGATTGACTGGGTGAAACAGTTACCCACAGCCAAGAATTTACAGCCAGAAAGAATTCTGGACAAGAAATTGTATAAGAAGACAAGAGCACGGGAGTATTTCTACTATCTGGTGAAATGGAAGGGACAGCAGATTACTGAAGCTACTTGGGTTACAGAAGACATTCTACAGAAATTGGGCAAATTTGTAGATGAACTCATGGACAGGAGCCCATGAAGAATTTTGTCCTCAGGAGTCTGATGCGGGAGCATGTGACTCAGAGGGGAAGAATCTTCCAAATTATTCCAAAAATCCAAAAAAATTTACAGGCAAGGGAGTGGGGTCCTTTAGCCTGCAATTTCTATGTTTTCTTAGTTAAAATTAGAATAAATCTAGCAATAAATCATGCTAATTGTAACAGAGCTTTCAAGCTTTAAATCACCTGTAAAGCATGCTTTTCTTGTATTGGATAAGGACGAGAGGGCCTATCCTTAATTATAAATAAAATGGCAGCAAAGCTCTCATCAGACAGAGGAGAGGGGCGAGTGCCTTAGCGTTAGTTGGAAATTTTGTTCCTTGGTGTCTCTTATTTAATGATTCTGTAAATTGCTTGCATAACTTATTTTGTTGAATCGGTGACTGGACTTCCTCGAGCTGCCAGTACTTTATATTAATTACAGAAATCGATTCCCTTTCTTTTTATGTTATTACAGGCTTGAATTCCGGTTGCATATATGCCTCTGTCTATACTTGGAGTTCTTGTGGCTTTATTAATTGACTGTAATGGATTTACAACTTTAAAGCGGTCTTGATTCTTCAATGGCGCATATGGTTTGATATCGTAATTGTTCTTGCGATCTCCATTTGATGGTTTTAGCGAAGGAAAAAAATCTATGACCATAAGCCTCAACCTCGTGGTTATAATATATGCCGGCGTAGTGCTCTGTTCATAAAGACCTGTGGCGGAAAGGAGTATAGTGTAATAAACAGGACGAGTTCCAACTGGAACCGAAACACTATAAATTGTATATATATAATTCGGGGAATCCGGCATCGCATGGACAGCAAGGTTACCAACCGTATCGATTGTGAAAAGGCGGAACTAGCAAAGTCTTAACCAGGCATCATAAGTGCATCGGGTTTGTTCTAATGACCTTTGTTCGCAGCGGAACTGACGAAGTCTTAACCGAGGATCACAAGTGCATCGGGTCCGTTTCAAAGACTTTTTGTTTGAGCGATTCCGATTTATATATGCGTCGTCAATAACCCCAACATAAAGGGTGGAAAGGTATGGTGATATATCTATTGAATCGAACCATTATAAAGTGCTGAGATTTACACAGCGACTGTCCGGGGCATACAAGCAATTGTTTATGGCAAAGAGTAACTTATAGTTATCATTGATATACGAGGAGTAAGAACTTCGCACAGTTATATATATAACATAACCATATGTTGCGTATGTGTGTTGTATATGTAAGTCCACCAAAGGAGATATCGCTCTAAAGCCTTCAGCCATGGTTAATTAATAAAATACGTCATTGGGCTTTAGGAAATGAAACATTCGTTTAATGACTGATGCGTCCAGTTCAGAAGCAGGGGAAATTGACGAAGGCATAGAAGACCTCGCTGACAGATTGAGAAAATTGTCCATAACGTCTGCAAGCCCGCCATCATATGTTGTAGTTGGAAGGTGGGATTGTCTCAAAAATGTGAGGAAAAATATGAAAGAGAAAGAATTTAAAAAAGTAACCAAGAGTCAGCTAGATTTAGGTCAAAGGTTGGGTGCATAGTATCAATGTCAAAGACAAAAGGCATCCACAAATAAAAGTGATCTATGAGAATATGGAGGAATTAACCAAGCTGATGGAGGAAAGGTATGTGCTAATACAAACTTTGTTTTGCATGATATAGAGGATGAGTAGAAAAAATATTTTTTGTCCTATCATAGTGAGGAACTAGCAATTGTGTTTGGGCTTATTCGTATTCCTGGTAGAATTCCTATTCGAATCATCAAGAATCTTTTCATTTGTGGTGATTATCATACTGCTTCTAAACTCATTTCTAAAATTGCAGGGCTAGAACTTATTGTGAGGGATGCCGGTTAGTATCATCATTTCAAGGATGGAATATGTTCTTGTGGGTATTTTTGGCGATACTAAAACAAGAGACAATTATATGTATGTGATTCCCTCTTACAAGGAAAACGGATTGATTCCCAATCTCTAGCCTCTTGCATCAACAATCTATACTCCAGGCATTGGAAGATGATCAACACTAAATTAACAAAAATTTGATCCTTGACATTGCTAAATTTAGGATCAAAGCCCAACTAGTCTTTCTAAGAAGACACAGGTAACGTAAAATTGTATTTTCTTGGTAAAGCCAGCCTTGTTGTTGGTAAGCACTATTGTGATAGTTTCATGCCCCATTGTTCTCTTTTATTTGTAGTATCTTGTTACTTGGAACCAAAGGACATAATCGCTGTTGCAGAAGATAGTTTTTCCCAAAATTTCTTTCTTTGCTTCTGTTTGTTGAAACACAAAAGAAAAGAGCAACAATATTTTTTGTATCTAGATACAATCTTAGTGAAGGTATTTAACTTTTGCAGTATTAGATACCTGCTCTAAGAAAGATCACAAAATGGTGCTAGATGTTGATGGGATGCAAGCAATGGATTAAGTGTTAGGTGAAGCCTTTCACACCCTTATAAGATCACCGAGCTAGCACAAGAATTTGTCCACCAGAAAGAGCTCCTAAAATCTTACTACTATTACTATGTACAAAACATACATTAATATTTAGACCATTTCAGTGGCTGGAATGAGTGATGAATGTCAGTTTCAAGGTAATTTGCAATATTCACCTCATTATTTGAGTATTAGATATTCTTTTGAAAAAATTACGGAAGTATTCTTACCTCTAATAAAGGTGTTGGGGAATTGACATTCAACCACAAAAACTTCACTTGTAAAATATTTTGATTATCTCTCTTATGTAAGTTATTCATATGATGTCAAATTTCAAGATATGTATTATAATACACCCAAATTTCCATTTTGGATATGCTTTGGATTTAACACATTCGTTGATTCAACAGTTTATGGAGGGTACTAATTTTTTCTTTGACACTTTTGCAAAAGGAGAAAGAGTAGTTGTTAGAGAGTAAAAAATAGGGTTTCGTTTTGGCCAAGATGAATCCCCTACTTGGTTGAATCATAAATTAAAGCTTATGAATCTTGGGGAGACTATTTCTTATCTGGGCAGGTCCTTCGGTAAATAGTTTTTCAGTTGTTGATTATTGGATATGGATAATATCCAAGTTTTAAAAATTAAAAATTCAATCTTGGAGTAATATTGACTTACTACCTTCTAAGAAGATTGCAATTGTTGATAAATTTCTAACAGTGAGTCGCATTGGTTTCTCTATATTTTTTTCTTCTCAAGTAGCCTATAAAATGTTGGAACAGGTACTCCAAACTTTTATTAGGCAAGCAAGGTGGGGTAAAAGGGATTTCTATGGTGTCCTTAGTTTTTTGTAATTTCACTTTACCAAGTGATCAAGGGGGATTGGAAATCCCCAACATTAATATACACATGGTTTCCATTGTTCCTTTGGATTTGTGTAACATCTCTACAAATTTCCATTTTTTTGGGATTCTGTCAGATGTTGATATACTTTGTGCCTATAAATATTTCTAATGTTCTGGGACATTTATGTTAGTGTAAGTTTCTTCTTAAATTTAACCTCTTTGCTACATGTTTTAGAATATATATAGAAACTCAAATTTTGATTGTACTTCACTTTCGATATATTTCACTTGCTTATTGGCTTCCACATTCCCATTTCTATCGACATTCAGTTGTACCTATTGGTTGAATTGTTAGTTTTAAAATCCTTGCCTATATATGCAATTTAAAGGATTACCATAACTCTCACATAATTCTTTAAAGGGTGCTAGCTCAATGGTAGAGTGCCTTTTTTATAAGCAAGAGGTTGGTGGTTTGATCCCACTGTGTTCTAATATGAATTAATCAATGATATTGTAGTTTTATTTTTAATTAAATACTTTTAATATTGGTTTATTTCAATAGTGAGATATTTTTTTAAATTCATTATTTTATATTGTCTCTAAAGAGACAAAAGTGATGCTGTATTATTTTTAAATGTAATTTTTTATTGTCTCTAGAGATACAAATAGGGTTTCGTTTTGGCCAAGATGAATCCCCTACTTGGTTGAATCATAAATTAAAGCTTATGAATCTTGGGGAGACTATTTCTTATCTGGGCAGGTCCTTCGGTAAATAGTTTTTCAGTTGTTGATTATTGGATATGGATAATATCCAAGTTTTAAAAATTAAAAATTCAATCTTGGAGTAATATTGACTTACTACCTTCTAAGAAGATTGCAATTGTTGATAAATTTCTAACAGTGAGTCGCATTGGTTTCTCTATATTTTTTTCTTCTCAAGTAGCCTATAAAATGTTGGAACAGGTACTCCAAACTTTTATTAGGCAAGCAAGGTGGGGTAAAAGGGATTGCTATGGTGTCCTTAGTTTTTTGTAATTTCACTTTACCAAGTGATCAAGGGGGATTGGAAATCCCCAACATTAATATACACATGGTTTCCATTGTTCCTTTGGATTTGTGTAACATCTCTACAAATTTCCATTTTTTTGGGATTCTGTCAGATGTTGATATACTTTGTGCCTATAAAGATTTCTAATGTTCTGGGACATTTATGTTAGCGTAAGTTTCTTCTTAAATTTAACCTCTTTGCTACATGTTTTAGAATATATATAGAAACTCAAATTTTGATTGTACTTCACTTTCGATATATTTCACTTGCTTATTGGCTTCCACATTCCCATTTCTATCGACATTTAGTTGTACCTATTGGTTGAATTGTTAGTTTTAAAATCCTTGCCTATATATGCAATTTAAAGGATTACCATAACTCTCACATAATTCTTTAAAGGGTGCTAGCTCAATGGTACAGTGCCTGTTTTATAACCAAGAGGTTGGTGGTTTGATCCCACTGTGTTCTAATATGAATTAATCAATGATATTGTAGTTTTCTTTTTAATTAAATACTTTTAATATTGGTTTATTTCAATAGTGAGATATTTTTTTAAATTCATTATTTTATATTGTCTCTAAAGAGACAAAAGTGATGTTGTATTATTTTTAAATGTAACTTTTTATTGTCTCTAGAGAGACAATAGTCAGGATCAAAGACAAAAATGCTTGAGTTATATATTGTCTTTATAGAGACAATATTTTAAGACAATTTAATTTGAGACGTCTCATTAAAGACAATATTTAAGACAATACATAAGCTTTCTTTTGTCTCAAGTTAAGACAATTTACCCAAAAGTTGTCTTAAATATTGTCTTAAAAACCCCCCCTTGGGTTGTAGCGTATGAAATGAGTTATGATTTTAATTAAGTGATATTGATAAACCATGGTGTTAGACACATTATTGTAATAAAACATATATACAACTTAATATATATATATAACCATTTTGATCTAGATGAACCTTCTCTTTCTCATGGGTTAGTTTTAAATGCGGTCACAATTTTTTTTTGTGAATTTTTTTTCAAAAAAATCTAATTGTTGAAGTGTTGAATCCTTTTTTTATGGTAGAAATAGATTCAACACCCCAAAATCCTAAAATTCAAGAAATATAATCAATATTATTAAAAATTTCAAAAATTCTATTAAAATCTTACTAAAATTTCCATTATTTTATAAACAAAATCATTTGTCTGTTACACAATTTTTTCTAAATAGTTAAGAAAAAAACACAAAAGACGTAAGCGGAACTTGCAATGTTGTGATGATCAGTACGCGACTATGGATATCATTATTCGATTATAAGTTCCATCTTTATCATCAAAATTATAAGTTCCGCCATAAATTTGTAGGCGCTCCGAAGCGTTATCATTTTATTATAAAAAATAATGTATTAGAACTGTGGGGATAGAGAAGGTTGGAATTTTAAAACAGACCGCGCAGTCAAATTTTACAATCCTAAATAGAAAACCTCCAACAGATTTACAGTCTGTCGCTTTAAACCACTCGGCCACTCTCCCCTTCCCGCCCCCCTAAATCTGTTCCTGAAAACGTACCTCTCCTGTTAGTCGAGTCACTTAACGTACCTCTCCCTTATGGTCTTTAGGCCTTACGGCACCTTCGGGTCAATCCTTCGACAATGGATATATTATATATGTCATTATGGTCTTTTGATAGCAGGGTGGGCTGTTTCGATCGGTGCCAAGGTCGAGGAGGTCGAGATCAGAGATCATTGCGACGGTCTTCGCAAATCACCGAATGACATGCCAATCAAATTCCATCGCTCGTGAAAGGTAATCGTATCGTTTTGGTTTGTTATATGGATGGTTTATATTTTATAACTTTTTTATATAATAAATTTTTGTTGAATTTCCAGTTTAATACAAAATTGCAGTTTCAAGGTAACAATGCAAAAGAGAAGGCCGTATACATTTCCACGGATTAAAAAGAAAAGTTCGGTATTCAAATAAACCATAATGTTGTACGGGTAAGAGTTCTTTGGAGATTTAAAACGTGATGTTTTTGGCTTGGAATTTTTTTCAATGAAGTTCAGTTATTAGGTTATCATTAATTTGTACGAAATGGTTGCTGTCTTATTTGAACAACTTCTCCGCGGCGGTGCCTTCAATGCATTTGTCGAGACAAAGGAAACCAGAATTTGCGTCATCTTCCGAGTTTCCTGCCAGTGCTAGTTGTGTTAAACACCTTATTATAGCTTCTAATGAGGTTGAGGAGTTGCTCCGAAAGTTACTAAAATTCTGGTTAAATCTAGCAATGACTTTTGTAAATCTAAATTATAGTTGTTAAACTTCAAAATTTTAAGAGTTGTAAAATATTTTGATGATATTACAACTATCAAAAACATGATTCAAACACTACAGTTATAATTTTTTAAAATTTTTTTACTTAAATTCCAACCACCTTTAACAATCCGGACAATTACTAACAATCCGGACAATTCCTAAGCCTCGGTAGACTACTGGATGAAACCGATGAACTGAGAAATGTTCATTTCAATGATTCCACCCGGCACCATGCTTCTTCTTCAATGTACATGTGTCTCTATATGCCAGTGAAATTTGCTATCGCCATACACCCCCACCCAATTTGTCACACCCCCAAGCCTACGGTAGTCTTTCAACCGTGCCGGCGAGGTTCGGCACCACCGAACGCTTTCTTTTTAACAATATTCACGTTTATGGACTACGCCTACTTCAACATAAACTTAGTTAACTTGTGTTCTTATAACCGAATAAATGTTATCTTTTATACTTCATCAAAGAACATTCTCATTCATCAATCATCAACAATAAACCGAGAACAATACACAATATGAAGGGAGGGGCAACTCCCCGAACAGTCTGCCCAACAATGTTATTTATATCAAGAATACCAGATTTTACAACAAGTGTGCCAAGCTTCACACTTAACCAATATTCTTACAAAAGACAGGCCACCTGCCTTTTACAACGTTTCATGCACCCTTGTCCAAGAGAGAGTGCTCACCCGAGCCACTCAACCTCTTTACAAAAACCTGCATAAAACCGAGTACAAAAACCTCCTCAACCGTGACAACCCTTCACATAAACCAACCTAAAACATGCGAGATCTTCTTAACTCTTATGCGCATGAGGTATGCGCATATCCTCAAGACTTCGCACTTTTTCCTTGTCCTTATGCGAAGGTATCCAAGTGGAGTTCGATGCCTTATGAGCTCCCATGCATATCTTATATATATTCCTTCGAATGTGATATTACATGGTGTTAATCCATGGCCGACCTCATATTCTTTGTCGTATGCTCTACATACTTTATTACATGTCGGCTTTGATTTATACTTTATTGTTTTATTATTCCATGTATATATACCTTTCGTATTACATAAGTGTTTGTCGTATGTGCTCCATTATTCACATATCCCCTTTACATGTGGCTTATTATATTATATTTTATTCACATATGCATATAATATAATATGTTCATATCGCATATAATATGTTCATATTATTTTCATATAATATGCATATAAACTCCCATATACGCTCAAGTGTACTAACACTTAGCCATTTTTACACACGCTCCTTATCGTCGCATTTCGTCACATTTAACGCGTATGATCGTCGCACCAACGTCGCATATCGTTCGCCTGCTCATCGTGCACGGAGCACCCGCTCGTCGCGTTAACCGCCCACTCGTCGTGCACGCCTGCCCGAGTCGCGAAGGCCTTACACAATTACTCTCCAAGGTGGCACACCATTAAATACTATGGCGCCACTATATTCATTCACTATCTGTTATCCAATTCTCCCCACCAGCAAGTGTTTGTCAGATTAAGCAAAAGATTGTTGGCTTCTTTTGCTCCCCCACTCGAACACAGAATTGTGTGTTACTTCATCTTTAATTGACTCTATTATTCCAAATGGACTATCGATCAATCGACCATCGTTGTTTGCATAATTTAATTAATATTGCAATGTTAACGGTAGCAGTGACATCTTCTGTAATTGTAGCGAATGCGAATGTGTTAAAGGTAGGTTACTACCGGGATAGGTGCCCTGAGGCGGAGGCAACTGTAAGTGCTGTGGCCAAAGCCGTGACAGCAAATCCTGGCGTTGTACCTGCTCTCGTCAGAATGCATTTCCACGACTACTTTGTGAGAGTAAGTAAACATTTTTATAATTACATATCATATATGTAGTGGTATATATCAATTCCATGCGATAATTTGGTCATTGATGGTTGCAGGGTTGCAGGGTTGCGATCAGACTTGGAAATTGATGTCGGTGTTCTAAGTTTTAGCACTTATTTTACAGTTGGTGAAAATTTTTGCACGCCTAAAATGTATTGTGTTCCGTCATTTTGATATTTAATTAAAGTTTCAAACCGTAAAAATGTATTATATCCGAATTTACAAATCCCTAAAATTATTTATTATAATTAATGTTGAATTTACAAAAATCTAACCATAATGTACATATTACACATAGGTGATCCACATGTGTGATTCAGTCGGATTGCTTTGTACCTACAAGGTACTGACTACAGGGCTATGGCAGGGTGGCAGGGCTATGGTTAGCGTGTTATATTCTTTCAAGATCTGGATGTTGAGAATTAATGGGACATTATGGGGAATGGCTAATGTGCTATATTATTTTAAGCTCTGGTTGTTGAGAATTAATGGGACATTATGAGAGTAACTGTCGGCCATATGAATATTGATGACATAATTTAATGACCTATTTACTAGCATTGGAATTGACTCTCTTGCAAAACAACTTTCGAATCTACCACTTTCGCCTTTGCCATCTAACCATATGTGGTTTGATGAATTATGTGTTTTATGTTTTTACATTTTCCTTTGGCATTGCTCTTTCTTGCTAATTGGAAAAAGAAATAACATCCCTGCAATCTTTTAATTTACCCTACTGCACTTTTGAATTTGTTAGCGTCTGAATATGGCATGCTTTCTGGTTCAAAACTGCTAGACTGGTAGTATCAACGTATCACTTGTGTACTCTTTATTTGTTAGCGTCTGAATATGGCATGCTTTCTGGTTCAAAACTGCTAGACTGGTATATCAACGTATCACTTGTGTACTCTTTATTTACTTATGTTGTTATTTTATTATAAAACCTGAAAAATACTTACAAGTTATGTAAAATTTGATATGGTATACAACCATTGAGGAGATTTTGAAGTAAATTAATTTGTGGTTGCTTTATTTAGCTATGAAGTTAGTTATTGTAAAATCTAGAAAATACTTACAAGTTATATGTAAATTTTGATATGGTATACAACCTTTTAGGAAATTTTGAAGTAAATTAAGGCATGATTTCTTCCAACCAGCTTAAGGAGTCCCTAAGGAAATTTTGAAGTAAATTAATCCATGATTTATTCCAACCGGCTTGTGGAGCACCTCAAACTCAGGTTGTAGCCTGATACACCCTCAAATTCAAGAAAAAAATGTGTATTTTATTTTTTGTATTCTAATATATTATGTGTTTTATGGTTTTATGTTATTTGCTAGTTTTGGGAAGTTGAGGATTTTGAATTTTCAAAATTGGAGTGGATAAGAGGTTTAATGTTATTTAGTAGTTTTCTGGAATGGGAAGTTGAAGATTTTGAATTTTCAAAATTGGAATAGATAAAAGGTTTTAAGGTATTAGATTTATTTATGAATCAAAATTGCAAAACCATTTTCTTTCTATTTCTCTCCAATTTTTTGCATGATGATTTGACAATTGTTTTAAAAAGATTTTAAGGTTGGCAACGTTGTTAAATAAGGAACTTCATAACTAAAGATCCTACCCAATACCCACGACTTAGTAATATATCCAATACTCATCCAAATAAAGTTTAAGTAATTAACTAA
The DNA here is from genome assembly GCA_031772625.1 of Pinus tabuliformis. Classification (NCBI taxonomy): domain Eukaryota; kingdom Viridiplantae; phylum Streptophyta; class Pinopsida; order Pinales; family Pinaceae; genus Pinus; species Pinus tabuliformis. The sequence goes on from CM062817.1 coordinate 90,192,911, forward strand.
ATGTAGCGTGCTTAAAATGTTCAGTGTCTAAAGTTTAAGTAACTAACTAAAGGTAGCGTAAAACTTTCGGTATCTAAATTCTGTTCTTGTTGTATAACGATCTCTAAGGTTATTTGGTAGCTTTCTAGAATCAAAAGTTGAGGATTTTGAATTTTTAAAATTCGAGTGGATAAAAAGTTTAATGCTATTGGGTATTTTTTCTCGAATTGGAAGTTGAAGATTTTGAATTTTCAAAATTGGAACAGATAAGAGGTTTTTAAAGTATTAGATCTATTTACTAATCAAAATTTCAAAATCAATATTTTCGTCCATTTCTCCCCAATTTTGTGCATGATGTTCTCAAAATTGTTTTACAAAACCTTGTCAAATAAAGAACTTCATAACTAAGGAGCCTGTCCAAGCTTAGTAAGCTATCCGACAATTTTAGTAATCCAACACTCATCCAAATAAATTTTAAGTAATTAATTGAAGCGTTGAATTTTCAGTATAACAGTCTTTAATGCTATTTGGTATTTTTTCTAGAAATGAAAGTTGAGGATTTTAAATTTTCAAAATTGGAGTGGACAAGATGTTTAATGCTATTTGGTAGTTTTCTGGAATCCAAAATTGAGGATTTTGAATTTTCAAAATTGCAGTAGATAAGATGTTTTTAACCAATTTAATTAAAATATAACCAATATTTGACAATTTCCGTATACTTTGAAATTACATGCTATTGACAGGTCGTTAATTTCTTGGTGATAATTTTAAGAAATCATAGTTTGACTTTTGGATTTTTTTTCAAATGCATACACAAATTCTTATAAAAAACCAAGAAATAATACATATTTTTAAATTCAAACTTCACTGAAAAATTTAAATTTTTTATTTTTGAAGAAATGGTGATATAGCTGTTGGATTCTTTTTTTCAAATGCATATAGAAATTCCTATAAAAAAAATACGAGAATATAATATAGATTTATTAACTCAAACTTCAAATTATGAATATTTTTTTTTGGAAATTAAAAATATAAAAATCAAAAATAAAAAATTAAATTGAATTTTAAATCATTCATACATCCTAACGTTATCATACCTGAATGAATTTACAGGGGCTGAAATTTACTTGAAATTGTGTTGTATTTTTTTTTTTTTTCAATGAAGTAAAAAAAATGAAAACCAAATATTTGCTTTCTATTTTTAGTTAGGCATCTTATTTTTTTGGATTTGGAAATTAAAATAGAACTAGATTGAAAACTAACTGGTGTCAGTTGCACTTTTATTTTTATTTAATTAAGTTAAAAAAATGAAAAACAAATATTTCTTTTTAATTTAGTCAAACACATCCTATTTCTTTGGATCTGGAAATTGTAATAAAACTAGAATTCAAGTTTGTTAGTGAGGAAATATTGAAAACTTTCATATATAATATATGTATAGACCAGAATATGTTAAAAATAATGTTTCCGGGTTGACAAACGTCTGAACATTTTGTCCTCTGTACATTGTTGCACATGTGTTGCTAATGGTAAAACTACATAAATTATGAACATTTTGTCCTCTGTACATTGTTGCACATGCGTTGCTAATGGTAAAACTACATAAATTATTACAGAATAATGAAAAATGTCTGTGATTAGTTTAAAAGCCTTTTTAGGATAATGAAAAAGGTCTATGATTAGAATTTTATGTGCCTTTTTAGAATAACAAAAAAGGTTCGTAATTGGAATTTTCCCTTCCTTGTTTTGGAGTTTAGGAGGAAAATAGTTTCAATATAGTTTGTACACGCATGAGAAGGATAAGGTCATTTAGGAATTAAGCCGTTTATGAATTGAACTCTAGTCTTCTGTTAAAAAAAACCTAAATTATTGTCCTAGCAACGTTTGGAATTGTCAATGTTTATGAATTGAATTATAGTCTTGATATTTTAAAAAAAAAAACCTAAATTATTGTTCTAGCAATGTTTGGAATTGTCAACCCAAAAATAAATTTACGAGAACGATTTGTAATTGTTCAATCCTCTTGCTTTACTGTTGAAAATTTTTATAGTTGAATGATCAACTAAAAATCCACACTGTCCATATTTGTTTGCAAGTGTTTCGCTGCTTGAAGATTGTCCAAATTGGGGATCCTCTGTTGATATTTCAGTGATATGTTTTTGTTAGAGATGGATATATCTATGTGATGTCTGGAAGTTTATTATAAGCACAACTTTCATAGTTTGGTTTAAAAAAAGTTGTGTTAATCATGAATAAATGTTGGTAGCTGTTACTTTTAGTAAATTTCCATAATTCCACTATATTTTCAACATCATACAATGTAATATGATTAGTATTATACTAACATTGGAGGCTTGGATGACCATGCTCACATTGTGAATGTTCTATGTGCAAACTATATGATTCTACCTCGAAGCTTTATGAACAAACATAGAATTATTTCTTGATTATTACATAGAAGAGTTAAATGAGGAAAGATCCAAAAATACTAGTTTAATTTATTACAATAAAAAGTGATTTATTGGGGTAAAACTTAAAGTGAAAAGCATATAAAATGCAAAAACGTTATGAAATTCAAGTTATGAAATTCAAATTATTCTAATTTGAAGGGCAAAGAGAATTTGAAATCCCAGAAAGGGTTGCGATGGATCAACACTGATCGATTCTAAAGCAGGAAATCAATCAGACAAAGACTCACCCGCAAACAATCTGAGGCTCCATGGGTTCGAAATAATTGATGAAGCAAAGTCCATTTTTAGGACAAATGCCCGAACGTCGTCTCATGCGCTGACATCCTTGCCTTTGCTACAAGAGATAGCGCCCACCAAGTAATTCACCTACCCATACCCTCTCTTTATCGCTCTGTCATATTGTAACTATATCTTTAGATTCATATTACCGTATATTGGTATTCCCGCAGGCTGGCGGAATAATTTGGGAAGTTCCAGCAGGATGAAGAGACGAAAGGATCTCTCGAGCATCAGACATCCCAGGGAATCTCCCTGCTCCAGGATTCAATGTAAACCAACTCACAAATTTTCACTGCGAAATATTTGTCACAGGAAGACATAGTCACTCTCTCAGGTCGCTACCGTCCGATTGCTACTAATTAACAATAATGATGAGCATCAATCGTATTTTAACATAATTTAATATATTTTCAGGGGCGCCTTCTATTGGGGTTTCTCATTGCTCTTCATTCAGCGCAAACAAGCTTTACAATTTCAATGGAACAGGCCATCACGACCCCAGTATGGATTCTAGATTCGCTTCGTCACTGAAAGCCAAATGCCCAATCCCTACTTCTAATTCAAACTCTGCTCCAACTGTGCATTTGGATTCATTAACACCCAGACAATTAGATGGGAAATATTACTTGGATCTTCAAGTAAAACGTGGAGTGCTGACCTCTGATCAGAGGTTGATGTCGAGTCCATCAACAACCAGAATGGTGAAGATAAACTCCAAATACCCATCTATTCGGAGGAAGAAATTTGGAAGGGCAATGGTGAAGATGGGTGAAATAGATGCGTTGACAGGGTTGCAGTGGGAGATGAGGAAAAATTGCTAGATTGTCAACTAACCAAACTCAAACAGAAGTGAAGGCACTGTGAAACCGGACATGCCAGAGCCAACCATGATTTACTGCAAATATCTTGTATTTTTATTCCAAGTAGGGTGCAATTTCACGTGCATTACTAGTATAGTATGGTTTGTTTTATAAAATATTTTTTTGATTTGGGAGGACGGTAAAAAGTGGCTCGAATCCAGGTAAAATAATTTCAAAAATTTTTGTAGAGCCAATGTTTGAATTGTGTTTTTGATGGTGGAAATGGATTCAGCACCATATAAAATGTCTAACACACCTAAAATTTTGAAATTTAACAACTATAACTTGGATTTACAAAAATCCTCCAACTAGTTAGATAAATATTTTAAAACTAACATATCCTAATGCATGTGAAAGGGGAGGTTCATGTAGATCGAGATCATTATATTTTGTAGGAAATACATCATTTTATGATATATATATATATATATATATATACACACACACACACACTAAAGATTACTATTAGGTATAATTTTTTTCGAAAAAGTAAGATCTTAGTTTTCAAGTAAGAATCACTATTAATTTAGCATCAACCAAATCAAATTATAATGTTCAACTTTGAAAAATAATTAATTAATTTTCAAGATTATCGAAAAAAAATATTTTTTTTAACATTTGATTGGAACTTAACTTGAAGGTATTATTGCAGTGGTTGCACAATATAATGTTGTATAGATAATTTCTTGACATATTTTATCCTAAATTTATGGATATAGTTGCAATATTCATGCTTGATTTTTAGATAGTTGTGTGGTGTTTTTTTATTCTTAAGCTTTGCAAGAAAAACATCTAAAAATAAAATTCTTGAAAATAGCCCATACTAAAGTATATAACATATTTATCATGTGTGACTTCCCACCACAATTTAAGCAAGTATTTGCATAAAAAAATGGTTAAGAATAAGATGTAAATAAATATACTTAACAAGTTACTTCCCACCATTATATATGTTTACTCCAGCCCTTATATAGGAGTAAAACTATAAATGTGTATGTTTACTAGTCGCTACTACCTACCAAAATTTATGCAATTCCTTGTGCCTGTGGAAGCTGTTAATTTATCCACTTTGTTGTACCTAAATCTTGCACATACCACACAAGTGCAGGAGGAGACATAGAAAGCTCCCTAGGGATAACCTCTAGATTTATTGTAGACCAGTGTCTATGACATCTTAAATAGATGAGTGCATGAAAAGTTATATGTGAGTGGTTTGCAGCACTCCAATTGTCACATAAAAAGGTTATAGGAGGGGCTTGGTTTAATAAGCCTTTAATGAGGTAGATTCAGGCCAACTCATGGATCCAAATGATTGGGGTATATTGGGGAAATCTCAAAGAGAAATGGCTTCTTCCTCTGGTGGCCGACACACAAAAATGAGATAGCTTAAAATTAAATTTGTAGGAATGGTGGAGAGGGGGAAGGAAGGAGGAAAGTTGATGCATAGGGATGTAAAAATAGAATCCTAAGAAGTAATGTTCTAGCAGAAAGTGGAATTCGATGGATAGGGCTGTAAACAACACAAAATCTTAAAACATGGTTTTCCAATGAAATGATAGAAATAGAGGAGTGAAAAAGAAGGTTTCAGATCAAACATGACATGGGTATTATTCTCTGCCAAAACCTAATGTGGATCTTGATTAATACAGGTCCTATAGGTTAATCAAATGCACAAGTAAATCTGTAATTTTACAGGTACTGTAATGCTAGTGAGTAACACATATAGGTCTGTGATAAGCGCAGTTACTATCTTCTATGAGCAGCTAAGATAAATCCATTGATTGAAGAGGAACCAATTGTGTTCATTTTACTATTTCAAAGGAAAAAAAATAGACGAAATGAGATTATTGAGAGGAACATGCTGCACGTTAATCATGCATTGAATCAAAAGGGAACTGCCATTTATCTCAAAGGGTCCAAATAAGCAGTTCATACATTCAACATGATATCAGTGAAGTCCCCCATGAATAAGAAAATAGGACCAAAATGGCTTCTCAAAATTCAAACTACTCGGGTGAGAAATTCTGGAACCTCTCTATAATATTGCCCCCCCCAATTTATAAGAAAAGGGGGAGATCTTGAGTTACAATCACAAAAATCTTTGAGCCAAAGCACCAGTTGTCTACTAGAGTAGCTATCTCGGCTAGTGTAAGGCTCTGCTACATAAAGATTACAATTGGGATCGAATCCCTTCTTGGAAATAGAATACTACAAAAAGTTAAAAGAAATAGGAGGAAGAGTGGAGGAAGGGGTCCTTTGTTGTCCCTGTGAAAGCTACAAATTAGGCACAATCTCTGTTAAAGTGTACTTCCCATGATGCTTGGCTTGCTTACTGTCTATTGTCCCTTAAATTCCTTCAGCGCTGACTCTGGAGGTGTGTAGCAGAATAATTTTCTCATGAATGCACCCACATCTGGTTTGAATGCATCATCCCCCATGATTTACTCTCAAAGCTGTTGTTGGAACTGACTTTGTCATTTCAGCCTTTATTTCATTCGGCACTAACTCCCAGACTCGTGTCACAGTGGGCTTATTTTGGATCAGCCCATCCCATGCTTTGAATGCACTTCTTGTTCTTCTTAGGACCATAACTGCCTACCCATCCGCCCATTTAAATCTCTACAAAACACTGCCGAAGCAACATGGCCATGGGACCTTAGCCTTTAAGAATAATGTGAAATAGGGGAATTCTGCCCTCCCCTTAAGCCCCCTTTCATATAGCCCCGCTTATGTTGTTCTTTTCATGTAACCAAGGGCTAAGACCGATGGCTTAAACTTCAGGCGCTAAATCCTTTAGACCAGTGACTGGGAACCTTTTTCCTTTATAACACAAAAATCCCTTTGATTGCCCCCTTCACCATATTGATTGATATATTGAATGTGAAATATTTTTAGATCATGCCGTAATAACTTATCGCATCCGGGGGGACTTTTTCCTTTGTTACTTGGAATCTCGCATCCTGACGCTTCATAGCCTTTTACCTCTAGCTTTTCCCCTTAACAATTGCGATCGTTGATATGTGGGATGACATCATCACTACCACATGTCACCTTGTGAGTGGTGACTTCTTTCACCCATAAATGGCCTCATTTCACCCCTAAGAACGATGAAATTGAGTGACACGTGTCACCTACAACGTCAACATTCGTACTACCACATGTCCTCCGTACTGCCACATCATTGATGATGCCAACTGCCATATCAGCTCTAAGGATCAATCATATTGTGTCACGTTTCCCCCAGGAAGAGAGAGAAAATGGCCTGCCCAACCTTGTTTTTGCATGGGTTTCCTTTGTATTCGGTTTTCAGCCCTTCTCAGAACTTTTATAATGTATCGCAGAATCGCCCCCCCATACAGTCTTGGAATGAGAACCCTTATCGATCATCGATATTGCAGGATTGCCCATCGCCGATATGTCGTACCTCCATACCGCCACAAGGAAGAGAGAGAAGGGGATGGCCCGACCTTTGTTTTGTCGAGGATTTTCTTTGTTAACGATTTTCGGCCTCACTGACAATTTACCAATATATCACAAGATCGACCCCCCTCAAGGTTTTGGAGTGTGTGGGATTGTTATGACTGTGGGACTGCGGGGTGTGAGACCTGCAGGATGCAGGATCATTGGGTCATCGATATGTGATTTGCGAGATGCAGGACATGCGAGATACGAGACTGCGGGGCCTTCCAATGTGATTTGACTTTATCTTTTAGTGTTTTTTCTTGGTTTTTTGGGCTTTCCAAAAGAATCTTCAACAGGCTCTAACTTCTGATCCACGAGTTCTTTATTGGACTTATTTATACCATTGGAAATATCGTTCCGAGAACTATACAATTGGGAGGGCCTCATTTATCCCTGAGAGATTTTTTGGCTCAGAATTTAGCATAAAACTTCACTTCTATTTGGCATTTGAAGCAACTGATGATTGATAAAGTAGTGAGTGACAACATTGGCTCCTACTGGGGACAATGCCTTGCTGGCAAGGTGTTGAGAACCCATAGACCAGTATCCTTCACCATTGGGCATGGAGTAAGTAATATTTGAATCTTTGTAACCAACAAAATCTCCATTGGAGTTTTCTCCTCAATCTAAAATGCAAAAATAAAAATTATAACAACTAGAAAGTAAATGTTGAGCTAGTGAGTTTATTTACGTACATTCCTACTTATGCACAGAACTTAATTTAGCTAAGCATGTTCAACCCTTCAATGGAGTTAGGCTAGCATTAGACTACTACTCCATATGCCTTTACACCGTGGAAAAAGAAAAAGAAAAATAAAAATGAGCATGCACCATAAAAAAATTCAAACAAGGGACCTGATACATGCTCTTGAAATGGCCTCTGGTGCTGACTTAAGAATAGGCTCATGTACTCAGCCACATGGTCATGGAATAGACAAGGGATATTTGCAGCAACCTCTTCTTCACATACAATTTGCTGATCAATGTCTTTTTCATCATGGCAGCCACAAAAAATATTCAACTCCTCAAATTCGGCTTTGAACTCTTCTTGAAAAACTTGTTGTTGGGAGCTTTCTCCCCACTTGCTGGTAAATAGCTCCTTCTATACCTCCATGGCCATTTCCTTCTCCTCTAAATAATATGAATAAAAAACTAAATGATGTCCTTGATCCCGCTCTCCATGCGAAAGATATGCATCATGGATAGGAGCCTCTTTGCTGACCTCCTGATGGGCCTCTTCTTCTTTTTAAGCTTCCTATAATTGAGAGTGTGGTAGCTCTACCTCACTTGACTCTCCGTCGGAATCATATTCATCAAAAGAAGGGGAAACATCAAAATCAACTGAATAAACCCTTTGAGAGTTTATTTGCAACTTAGTGGTGTTTTCTTCTTCTCTTTCTTCCTCATGGGGTGATGCATCTTGAAGTGAGTGGATATCTTCTTTGAATGGGCTCTCACATATATCATTAGCAGGGTCATTAACCTTGAGAATGTCTTCATCACTAAGCGGTGTGCAACAATCTTCAAATAAAGCATTCAGTGGGTATAATTCTCTGCAATAGTGATTGAAAGCTTTATGAAAACTTATTAGGGAAGATACGCTGCCATGAGGTACTGTTTTGTACCAAACTCTAGCACCTTCCTCTAATGAATACATAAACATATTCATTTGTACATATTTAAGAGAAATACCTTGTTGCTCCATGCATTCATCGAAATATTTAAGGTGTTGGTCAGGTCTTCTCTGTATGTTCCCACTGAATTTAGGAATGTAGGTTTTAACCCCGTATAGAATTTATCTACATACGAATTCTAAAATGCAGAAAATAAACAATGCGAGAGCATAACACATAAAACACATATACATAGAGATTTTTTCCTGGATCCCAAGACCGAGAATAACAGCTTGATTTTTCATTATGTTCATTTCAACATTACAATACATATACATGCTGAAGCATCTAATACCATGGACCAAATCTATCACGCCCAAAACCATGTGCGAAAACGATGCACAAACCATAGGTAGGTCCACCCACCTAATATAGGGTCCAAAAAACAATTCCCCAGGGCACTACTTCGGACCCCGTAGAGGGGAGCTAACCACCCCTCTCAAACCCCCTGTGGCCCCCTCGCTGGGCAATCAGCGCAACGAAGGGGGGGCTCTGCCCCCCCAATCCCTTGTTGACCGGGATAGCTAGTTGTGGAAAGAATATAACACAACCCAACATTCTCCCACTTGTTATTTTCTTTCCACAAGGGGTCACAGGAGAGCTTAGTCATTTATCCAACCCTGCAATGCCCATTGTTTCTCTACACCAATAGAAATTCTCAGAGCTCACATTTTATTTCAATGCATCTATAGTATTCTTCAAAGTGTCCAACTTTACCAACAACACCTTTTTTCCTTCTATCATAACCCTCACAAAGTGATTTTGAGCATCAATGTGCTTTGACTTTGAATGATAAGCAGGGTTCTTTGCCAAGAAAATTGCACTTTGGCTGTCACAGTCTATCCTTATAGCTCACTATACTAACCCCATACTTGAACACAATCTTTGCAACCAAACTGATTCCTTGCTTGCATGAGTGGATGCCATGTATTCTGACTTTGTAGTTGATAGTGCCGCTATAGATTGTTTCTTACTCATCCAACTGACTGTACTTCCAAATAGGTTAAACACATACCCACTTGTAGATCTTCTCTGATCCAAATCTCCAGCTTAGTCTGCATCAACAAAGTCATGAATATCCAACACTCTGTCCAATCTTGGTCTTCCTTGGTAGCACAAACCATAATCACTAGTGCCATGCAAATACCTAAAAACCCGCTTCACTGTTGTCCAATTCTCCTTCCTTGGTTTTGACATAAACCTACTCAATACTCTCACTACACGTGCAATGTCTCGTCTAGTACATACCATCGCATATATCAGGCTACTGACTACACTTGCATATGGAACATAGGACATGTCCTCTTCCTCTTCATGTGTCTTTGGACATTGTTCAGCAGATAACTTCACACCTACAAGAATAGGAACCTTCACTGGTTTACTATCTTGCATATTAAACCTCTGCAGTATTGTCTCAACATACTTCCTCTGGTTTAACCAGAGCTTACTCTTTGCCCGATCTCTTTTAATTTCCATTCCCAAAATATAGTTTGCAGCACCAAGATCTTTCATGTCGAATTTTGAGGACAATTGGTTCTTCAAATCCTAAATAATTTCTTTGTCATTTCCAACCAGCGACATATCATCCACATACAAGACTAGATAAATAACACGGTTACCAATTAATTTAAAATGCACACAATGATCTACTTTTCTTCTGGTGAAGCCAAGTCCCCATATAAATGTATCAAATTTCTGATACCACATGCTTGGTGACTATTTTAACCCATACATATACTTTTTTAACTTGCATACCAGTTCTTTCTTACCCTTCACCGCAAAACCTTCAAGTTGCTTCATGTAGATCTCTTCTTCCAGATCCCCGTGAAGAAATGTTGTCTTCGCATCCATCTGTTATACCTCAAAATCAAAAGCAACAACACATAAAAGTAATCTAATAGAAGCTACCTTGGCAATAGGAGAAAAAATATCACTAAAATCAATTCCCGGAACCTGGGAATAACCTTTTGCTACCAACCTAGCTTTGTATTTCTCCACCTTTCCTTCTGCATTTTTCTTCTTCTTGAACATCCATTTGCTGTCAATGGGTTTCCTTCCAGTCGACAACTCCACCAGATCCCAAGCCTCCTTTTTGTGCAAAGATGTCATTTCATCAACGATGGCCTCTTTCCAGAGTTTGCCATCCTCTAAATCTACTGCTTCCTTCACAGTTCTCGGATCATCATCAGTAATAGATAAAGAAAATTTGAACAGAAAGCAGATGGACTATACCTTTTTGGTTGCCTTCTTTCTCGAACTGATCTTCTCACAACTGGATTTTGTAGATCTTCATCTTTTGATTCCTCTTCTGTTATAGAGTTTGATTCTTCCTCCTTTAGCTAAAAATCTATTTTCTTAGGTTCCTTTGGTTGGACTTCATGTTTAATAACATCCTTCACCTCTCTGAACACCACATCTCGACTGTACACAACCTTCCTTGTTACTGGGTTCCAAATTTTATAACCCTTTAAGCCATTCTTATACCCAATAAAGATGCACTTTTTAGATTTACTATCCAACTTTGTTCTTTTCTCCTTTGGAACATGTACACATGCATCACATCCAAATACCCTCATATATAAAAGAGAGGGATTCTTACCAGTCCATACCTCTTATGGAGTCTTATCCTCCAACGCTCATGAAGGTGATCTGCTAACCAGGTTGTTATCACTTAGATTTTCCTTGAATTTGTTAGAAGGAAAGGGGTCTAAGGTAACCACAAACCAATCTTTTAAGTACAGAATCTAGCCAATCTGTACTCAGAGAGGGCTCTCTCTTTATAATTTAGCTTTGTTTATGGGATATTAGGCTAGTTATGAAAGCTTGGGGGGTTTTGATTTTGTTTGGTGGTGGAATTCAGGAGCAGATGGATAGAACAAGGTATTTTAGGCCATTGGGCTATGGAGTCAACTGAAGATGGCTTAATTGGATCAGGTTGATTTAACAAAGGAGAGTTTCTCAAGGAAATATAGCTAAACAAAAGACAAATGATAGCTTAAAAGGGTAAGATGGTCTTGAACAGGGAAGAAGGGCAATCAAGAATCCTTCAACAAAATCCAAGATGAAAGAAAGAGGGTGCTCATTAACAAAAAGAAATTAAGTATTCTTTGTTAAATGGTCACAGTGATAAACTATGAAAGTAGGGAGCAGTTAAGAATTCCCTACCTATAATAGCTTGGAAGAAAACATTAAGAAAATAAATGATTTTAAAGACAAAATGCAGTAAAGCTCTTTCTAAAATATAACTTTTCGTTTATCATTCAGATATGAAACACATATGAATATTTATTAAACCAGAAAAACTATAAAAACACAAGATACAGAATACTTATTTGTTTCTCGTTTGACACAGGTATCCTGTAAAAGTCCTTTTCTTGATTACTTTGTTCCAGCAATCCATACAAAAGTTGTCCAACAGCACGTCAATTCCAAAAGTAAATTGTCTACAGAAAGGTCTAAGAATCTACCCCCAGTACTTCGAATAAGGAAGTACTTATACAAAATTTACATCAAAATATCTCCTAACTAAGAGAGATACATTCTAGGAAAACTAAATATCTTTTACATGAATATAGAGATAGATGGTCTCGAAAGTAGAAACTGAATGTGAACTGCTTGTTGCTGTCCCTGTTTTTGTTGAAGGAGATGGAGGCAGGTCCTATGAATATGCATCTTGCTATCTTGCTCGTAATTCTATGCTGGATGATTGATTTTAGCTTTTCACTGATACTCTTTTACCTGTGACTGATACTCTTTACCTATTTTAGCATCATTCATCATTTTTTACCAAAATTCACTATGGTAAATACTTCAATTTACTTCTCTTTTTACCATGGTAAATCATAAGATGTTTGTCATGTTGGTCCACCAATCATCTCTCGGTATTCTTGTCCTTGTTAGGTTTCTGTAGATTTCATCTGCTTCTGTATATTTTACAAAATTTGGTTGCACTAGAAATAAGTGCTTCACTTCATGCTCATAGAGAACTCTCCCTGTGGGCAATGCCTTGACTGCAGATGAACTGGCCTGACTGTTAGCTTGCTGATGTAATTTGTTGACATAATCATCCTGAAACATTAGCTTGTCATTGATGACTAAAGGACTTGGAAGTCCTTTACTTTGTAAGATGCCAAATTGCTCCATGAACTCGTCTATGTCTTCCTACATATTTTGACATTTGCGTTCCAGGCCTTACATTAGACTACTTTTGGTCAATACTTTCTTTATTTCGAGGATGGTAGCAGTCCTATCCTCAATGTTTAATTGTTCCAACTGATGCATGTTTCTACTGTTTATAAAGTTTATTAATCTGATAGCTTCTTCAGGCTTCCTTCCTAGTTCTTCCTTGGTTTTTTCAATCTCTTGAAGAGCAAATTTCACTAAGTCAATTTATTAAAAAATGATTTGAATTGATAACCAAATATCATTGATGGAATCAATGATATTGGTCCATAATATCTTTTTGATATTAGTCAAAGGCTTTTCAAATGTAAGATCTTTTTCCAGTGTTTTAATCTGTTGGGTCAAGCCTTTGTTTTTTCTCATCTCTTCGGCAAAATTGAATTTTGATACATCATATTTTTGCTCTAAAGTAATGAATTTCTCTTTTACCTTTTGTAGTTCAGTGACTTGGAGCTTCATTTCCTCCATGGACTTGATCAATTCTTCTGTGCTCTGATTTGAGATTCCTGCTTGTGATGTAATTGTACCTATTACTTCTATAGTTTTAGCTGTTGCCAAAGGGACATTTGGTGCTAAAGCAGTTGCTAATGTAGAAGGGACTGTTGTAGAAACCCCTGGCACTACATTTTGAGGCTGTGTGATAGAATCACTCTACCTATTTTGTAGTGTTTTCTCTAATTCTTGCTCTGTCTCTTTTAGTTGCTCATTTAGCTTGAGGACCAAGTCCTTAAGCTCTTCTTCATTTTTCTTCTTAATCACTTCAGCAGTCTGAGGGTGAATAAGTGGTGGCAATTTCAACTGCTTTCTCAGTCCAGCTATATCTTCATTATTTTTATTTATTAGGCTCTCTCTAGCCTTGATATCCTTTGGGTTATGGCCCAACTCAATAATCAAATCCTCCAATTATTTGATTCTATTCTCCTTTGCCTGTGTGGAGACCTTTTCTGGTTGCAATTGGGCAGTAGTGTTGTTTAATGAATTTTGCAACCTATGTGCCATCATTTCCTTGCTTGTCAATGTAAAATAAACCATCTCCCCTGTTTGCTTATGCAGTTCTATCTAATCTATGGGGTGGATGTCTTTAGCTAAGACCTCAAAATCAGCCTTGAGGTAGTCTGCAAATGACTTGGGCTATTGTACTACGGGCTTTAGAAAGCTCATCTGCATTTTGCCTTCTTTGATGTCATAAGCTGACATCAATCTAGTTTGATTTGTAGGGGCCATCTTCAAGTATTGAGCATAGTCTTCGGCCTTCAAATGTTCATTCTTGGTCTTTATCTCCTTGAATTTTCCCTTTATGTCTATGATCTTCTCAAATGAAGATCTGAAAGATGAAACTTCTGCACTCTGTTGTCTTTCAAGCTCTTGTCTTTGTGAACTGTAACGTGTCCCACCTGTCGGGAATGTATGTAGACTGTCTCCACCTTCTTTCCTCAAACTCTCTATTGTTTCCTCAAAGAATTCTTCAGCTGAATATGGATTTAGCCCGTGCCTCTTAGCACCAAGCTGGTCTGAAGGACCACTGGCATGGGTAGCTACTTCCCTGTCTCTTTTCAAGTTCTTTTCCTCATTCAGAGGAGTCTGCACAACCGGGGGATTTCCCATATTAACCTGAGTTGGATGAGGCTGTGGTGGAGCTTGTTATTTAGAGATTTTAGGCTGCTCTGACATCTCTGGTTATTCTGATGTTTGGGGTTGTCCTGATACTGGAGTACTTGTTCCTTGGTCTTGTTCCTGTGGTGATTCTGCTGGGGGAGAAATAGTTTCCTGTGTGTGCCTTTGAGAAGTCTTTGCTGTAGAGGAACTAGGCTCCAGTGTTGGCCTTTGAGTAGATTCAACTGGTACCTGTTCACAAGAGTCTAGGTCAAGTCTCTTTTCTAAGTCTTTCATCACATTCTCTACCTCAACTTGATCACTATCCATTTCAACTAGAGTTCCTTCCCTCCATTCATCCATATTTGCATACTGTTCTATCTCAAGGATTCTATGATGGATATAGGGTGAAAGCTTATGTTTCATTCTTCTATCACAAATGAAACCTTGTGGGTCATATCTCCAAGCAAATCTTTTCTTTAGTCTCATTGTTGTTTCTATGATTTCTTCTTCTCTTTTCCATGCTTCTCTATTGTTGCACAAAAATGGGCCTAAGTGGTCTTCAATCCTCAATTGGGCTTTTTTCTTTGCCTTGGTGAAATGAATTTGATCAGAGTTTAACATATAATATTCCAGGGCAAACAATCTCATATGAACATACTTAGGAAACTTGAAAGGAGGGAGTTCAAAACCATAAATTTGGATCTCAGTATGATTCTGGTACAAGTACCAGTCACCTCTCTTGTACTGCTTTGACAGTTGAAGGATTCTCTTGATTTCATCACTAATCCTAGGAGGAGGACTTCCCGTCAGCATGGTGGTCACAGGGTGGACAAACTGGTCAATGAATTCATTGTATGAATAGGGACAAGTATATGAATAGTTGAAGATGGAAGTCCAAAAAATGATTGATCTTGGATTACCCTTTGCATCAAGTTTATTTACATAGAATGGGAACTTGTCAGACTAATAGTAAAGGAAAAGGTGTATATGATTGTAGAATACTTAAATACCTTTTCATTTTTTAGCCTCATGAACTGGTCATGGATTTTCTTAGCAATGAAAGCAGCATAGTTATATTTAACAACAGGAGGCTGAACAGGGGTAAAAATGGACATTAAAACTAGAGTCAATTCATCCACATACTCACTAGTATTGAAACCCATAACTGCAACTATCATATTGATTATATTTTTTCCTATCTCTGTGAAGAAAGATGTCACATAGGAAGGAGGATCTTTGGGTTGATGTTGTTTATCCATAAAAGTCTGGCAAAGGCGACTGAGTTTAGACTAGGACATTTTAGATGTCTTCTCTAGTAATTCTCCAAGGGAAATGGGGGTGAGGTCTTGACCGGCTAAATCTGTAGCATTTCATTGATTGAATCTACAGTAATAATGAGGAGAACAGTTTAATTGGGGGACATTATTGCTCTGAGGGTGGAATTATAATTGGCTTGACATTGATGGATAATTTCAGGGAAAACACGCACAGAGGGTGAGCATGTACTTTGGGAGATTTGATTCCCAAAGTCCTATGGTATCAGAGCCATTCATGTAACTGTCCCAGCATTGACAAAATATTTTCAAGGTGATTTTCTCAGTTTCAAGGTCTTTTATTTGAAAATCTTTATCTGTTAGGGGCAGATAATCCAAATCTCTATGAGGAGTAGTGATAGGAGGTATATTGAGGGTTACGTGGGTTTCCATTTCTGGTTCTTGTGGATTCAGATAAGAAAATGGGGTTTTCAAGTAGAGTTGGTGAAAACAGAGGGTCCTAGGAGTCTTCAATTCTAAATTCTGCAACTGAATTGTAATTAATTTTGGGTTTTTCAACATAATCACAAAGGAAATCAAGTATTTATAGGGTTTCTGGAAGGACACTGGTAAATACCTGTATTTAAGTGACGGGAAATGAAGTGCAGGTTCACTGTGTGCAAATGATGGACTGAAGCAGTGTTGAATATCAATTTTCAGGGTGGCTGACGGTTGGAGTACGAGCTAGTTGACTTCTACATTCTGGTTGCATGCATGAGTTTTCAGAATAAAGACGAAAAAAATTTTCAACTTTGTTTTTATGAAAAGTCAAAGCTTTTGGCGGGTTTGTGATATGGAAAGGTGGCGTCAGTGGGGAGGCGACTTGACGTTTTGTCTTTAGTGGGAGGCAGTAAGTGGGTTTCATTGCACCGCTATTGGAGGGTAAGTGGTATTTGGGTGGGACCGTGTGATTCCATACGCTGCTTGACACGTAGCAACGATACAACTCATGAAACCGCTCACGATCGCACGCTAAAAGTCGACCACAGAGGTCCGTGTGATATGCGAGATGACTGTTGGATCTGCGGGATTCGATCAGATGGTCATCAGGGAGATGAAGTGACTGGCAGATACGGAGGGTAGGCCCGATATAAATTAAAGAAATTTATCATATCGAGGGTGATTCGATTGGTTATCGAGTTATTAATTAGTCCAAATGACATAATTAATCCTCACTAAAAAGTGGCGGGGTCAGGTTCTTAATTAACTATGGATTAGTTAATTAATATCGCTTATTTTATTTGTTTTATGGTTATATTTAACCGAGGTGCAGGATATATAATGATTTGGGGTTCTGTATAATAATATAATACGAGCGTGGGTAATGTTGTTTTATAGGGGATTTATATAATAAACATTAATGGTTAGTATAACAAAAATGAATGGGAAAGCGCTAAGTCCAATGTTTTCCAAAAGTGTTTCATCGTATAACATATTTTTTTGTGTAAATCAGCATTTGTATTAAGACAAAAAAAATATATATAGTACAAAAAGGTCTGCCCGTGCAGACTAAAGATCAACATCTGTGCCCGATTCTAGCCAATCCAAGCTTACTAGGCTATTAAAAATCCCTAAGGCACACCACGCAGGGCGGCACTGAGAGGCTGGGGACAACAAAAACAGAATTCCAATTGAGAGAATGTCAAAACAGAGACCTATCCAACTTGAGTTCCTCCAATACTAGCAAGGAAAACTAAGATAAAGACTGTTAAACAGAAAGACAGAGTGCTGAAACATGACATATAGACTCGCTGAGCCGAAACAGAAAAGAACTGACCCAAGACCCATGAAAATACACAGAGACTCTTCAAGCTTCCCATTACAGCTCCAGAACAATATAATCCTTGGTGGAGGAATCCTGGCCAGCCGAAGTTGTGGCTCTGCCAGCTTGAGGTGGCCGCTTCCCCTGACTAGTGCCCACGGTTTCCTCTGCCCCTTCCCCCACGGCAGTGGCTTCCTTGCAAATGGAATGCCTCAGAAGGCTAATCAACACTGTTAACTTCTTGGTGATGGTACCAAATTGTTGCTCCAAAGCACTGATTTTGAAGTCCAGAGCTTCCAAAACTGCTGTGTGATCCGCAGAAATTACAGAAATAGCCTGGTTAGCCTGACGAGCCTGATTGAGATACTCCCCTTGCATGCTGATTGCTTTTGCTAACATTGTTTTCATACGCCACATCTCCGCCTGAGTGTGGACATACTGCGTTGCTCGTGTTGACGTTGTGCCAGGATCCTGAACCCACTCCATATCCTTTTCCATATCATTATCCTCCAGATTTTCTTCCTCTTCAGCAACAATAGCTTCCAACTCCTCTATTTTGCGTTTTTCCTTCTGTGAGGTCCTCGTTTCGTATGCCTCCCAAGCCTGCTGCAGGTCTTTGTTGGCCAAAGCATTCCTGCTGCCTTCACGCGCCATCCTCCTGTGACTAAGAACAGACAGAAACCACCTTCTGAGAGCACAATTGAGACGATGTAGGTGAACTTCGGAGATCAGAGCAATGCTCTTGTAGTTGGGGACGGTAATTATAGAGGGATGAGCCCCTGAGTCGCTTGAGGCTCCCCATCTCGTCACCTCATGCTCACATGTCCCTTCATGATTATTTCTGCTTCGAGGATCACAATATTGTTGATGGGCCAGATCCTTGTTATTAAATTTTCCCTGCTTGAACCTTTCTGGTAAGTGCCATGTGGCTATTATTTTAATTTTATGCCGGCAGAGTTCATACTTTTTGTTCATGGAGCTCCTAAGATCTGCCCTGGTCTGCTTGTGCATTAAATTCCCCTGCCATTTGTGTACTACTTTCGCCTGTCAACCCTTTTTCCTTACTTCCCTACGATTGGATGGCGTCATTCTCCACTATCGGCGAAGATCTTCGTACCCCTAGCATTGTCTTTCGTTAAAAATGTCTTGCCTTGAATGAAGTGTGCACCTGCTTCTCAGCTCCATGCAAGTGATGTCTTGCCAACAGCTGTCCAAGACGACTGTGGGATTATCTATGCCATGGTTTGCCAAGTGATCCGCTACGGTGTTAGCTTTGCATCTAACTGCTTGAAAGATTAAGTCGTTCAGCCAAGAGAGATGTTCGGCAATGTTCTCTGTCACCTTGGCCAACCTCCAGTGCTAAGTGACCTTACTCACTTTGGTTCCCGAATATAGTTTTCTCGCTGCTGTAATAGCTAGCTGAGAGTCCCCTTCTACTACAGCTGCACCCGCTTTTAGATGCATGAGAATTCTCAAGCCCTGTTCCAACGCTGCAAACTCCATTTCATTGTTAGTCCCTTCCCCCAGAGCTCGAGTGTAGATGTACTGTATACTACCTTCACTATCCCTGAGCACCCCTTCGATGCTAGCAGGTCCCGGATTTCCCCGTGAGGCTCTATCAAAATTGATCTTGAGGAAACCCAAAGGCGACCGCTTCCAGGTGTTCATACTAGTGTTCAACTCCTGTCGACAAATCAAGAAGGAAGCAAACTTTCCCTTGTCAAGTTTGAAAGCTTTCAAAATTTTAAGTCTGCATTTGAAATGTTTGTGTCTTGTTCTATCCTTCCTTTGGCAAGAACAATCTGCTTGACATTTTGGAGAATTGTCTCTATTAAGTGGTTTAAATTTCTCATTTCGTTTATGAATACTCTTCGATTCCTCTCTTTCCAAATTGACCATGCAATGAACCCTGGTAGGAGTTTCCAAATGGTGTTAACCTGGTGATTATTGGAGAAATTACTCCTCCATTCCTCGATGGTTTCTTGAATAGAGTTCATGACCCTGTCCGTCTTTTGAAGTATGGTTTCCGCCCATTTCCATAAACTATCTGCCCAGTCATAGGTGTTGAAGAGGTGATTCATGGTTTCCTCTTCCTTTCCACACATAGGGCATCGTGAAGGGCTCGAGAACCCTTTTTTCTTGAGATTCTCCCAAGTAAGAGTTCTTCTACAAATTAGGAGCCAAAGGAAAGTTTTGATTTTTGGCAAGAGCTGGGAATTCCAAACTTTGTTGCACCATTTGACCTTTTCTTCCCGCTCTAAGTTTTCTAAGTGAATTCTGGCTTCTTTGAGCATGAAGTTACCTCCTTCTAGCTTCCCCCAACGTAATTGGTCCTTATCTTCTACTATCCTTATCCTTCACTTGTCCAGTTGTCTTCTCAGGTTACTCATAATATTATGTTCCTTGTTTATGTCCTCTGTTTCATTGAATATACAGGTTCTCCACACCCGGTCCCTTTCATTAGGCTTCCAATAATGATTCACTGTAGTTCGCCCTAACTCCTAGTTGTTTCTTTTGCAATCTGCGAACTCAGGGCTTTCCAACTTAGGGAGTTGCTGCCATGCATCCTCCCAAAAAAGGGCGATTTTCCCATCCCGAATTTCCCAAAAGCTATGTTCCTGGATAATTTGCCGGTTGTTTCTTGCTAGGTTTCAGATGGGTGACCCTTCTGGGTTTTCTTGCATTCTGATTAGGTACTGGGAACTATAATTTGGAGCGTACTTTTCCTTCCAATGTTTGGCCCAAGGTAAATTAGGTTCTTTCAGCCACTTCCACCATAACTTAGCACCACAGGCTCGGTTAATCGTGGAAGGATCTTGTAAATTCAACCCTCCCAGGTGTTTAGGTTTACAAAGTTTGTTCCACGCTATCAGTGACCATTTCCTCTTCTCTGAGTTTCCCGACCAGAGAAATGTCCTTTGGACGGCCCTTATCTTTTGCAGAACTCCCTTGGGAACTGGAATAATGGAGAGCATATATTGAGGTATGGCCTGGAGGACTGCTTTGGTTAAAACTAGTCTTCCTACAAAATTAAGGGCCCTATGGGTCCAATGATGACATCTTTTCTCCAGACTAGCCAGGATCTTTTCCCAGTGAATTTTTTGCCAAGGTTTGTCAGTCAACAGTGCTCCTAGATATTTTGAGGGGAGGTTGCTTCTTCGGAAGCCTAGAATTGAGGAGAGATTTTTTTGCACAGCTAAATGAGTATTGAAAAAGAAGATAGAAGATTTTGATAGATTTAGCTCCATACCTGATGCTTGGCTGAAGAGATTGAGAATCCTTTTGTAGCCCAAGGTTTCTTTGACTGTGGGAATGCCATGCAACATCATGTCATCAACAAATTGTTGGTGGGTAGTTGCTGGAATAGAGGGCAAGGGCTGCAGTCCTTTAATAACTCCTTCCTCCTTAGCTTTGTGGATAAGTCTGCTTAACCCTTCCATCAAGATCACGAAAAGGAAGGGGGATAATGGATCACCTTGTCTAAGACCTCGCGAAGGAGAGAATTGTGCAGAAGGGGCTCCATTCACCAGAATAGAAAATCTAGGAGATTTGACCAAAGCTAGAATCCAGACTATCCAATGTTCAGCAAAGCCAAAGGCTTTCAAAATTGTTTCCAGATAATGCCAGTTGACTTTGTCGTACGCCTTTGACAGATCTAGTTGCATCAACATACCTGCTTTCTTCCGAGTTTGAAGAGTGTGAATCATCTCCTGTGCCAGTAGGACATTGTCCAGAATTTGTCTCCCCTCCACATAGCCAGATTGCTCTTCTGAGATAAGGCCCGGAAGTATGGATTTCATTCTGTTAGCTATTAATTTGGAAATTATCTTGTAAACGACATTGCACAGCGCTATCGGCCAAAACTTTGAGGGGGTATTAGCTTCTTCCTCTTTAGGAATCAGGGCTAGGAAGGTGGCATTGAGGGACTTGAGGATTGAGGCAAATCGTCGAGAATCCTCCACAACCTCCCAAACTTCTATTTTGACTATTTCCCAACAAGCTTTGTAGAATTTAATGGTAAAACCATAAGGCTTAGGAGCTTTATCATTGGGCATTTCTTTCACGGCCTCTTCCACTTCTTCCACGGAAATTTCCCGAGTTAGAGCTAAGTTCTACTCCAACATGATCAGCTTGGGAATTGAGGAGATAAGTTCATCAATGGCCTCCGTTTTGTCAACTTTGGGTTCTTAAGCTATGCTATTGAAGTGTGTAGTAAGCAGGTTAGCGATATCTTGACGTGTCTGTACCATGTCTCCCTGATTATCTTTAAGGCTAAGGATTTTATTAGCTCCTATGTGGTCAATAACTGATCTGTGGAAGAAATTTGTATTCTGTTCTCCTTCCTTAAGCCACTGGACTCGAGATTTTTGTTTCGAGAGAGTTTCCTCCTGTTGGCAATGAAGTTGCCAGTCCTGCATCAACTTATTTTCCTTGCTCACAGTTTCTGGGTTTATGGTCCCTTTGATCCATCTTTCATGTATCTACTCTAATTGCTCCTCTAGTTTCTGTTTTTCCTTGAATATGTTCCCAAAAACTGCTTGATTCCATATTTTGATCTTGTCTTTAATGTATTTCAGCTTACCTTGTAATCTATACATTTTGGTACCTTTAATGCCCACAAGTTCTTTCCACTGTTGTTCAATTTACTGTATGAAATCAAGATGGGTGAGCCAGAATTTTTCGAATCTAAAAGGTTTATTTCTTGGAGTGCCCTGTATAGCGACTGTCAATGTGATGGGCCAATGGTCTGACCCTCCGCTGGGAAGAATATTTGATTCTACTATGATTCCTTCCAGCAATATATTTTCTGAAACCAGAAATCTGTCTAGATGAGAAGTTATTTGCCTTTCACCTCCCCTTCTATTGTTCCATGTGAAAACACCACTTCTGGGAAACACATCCACTAGCTTAGCCGTCTTGATGAAGTCTAGGAAGGCTTCAGAGTCTTTGTTGAGTTTCCTTATACCTCCTTTCTTTTCCATGAGGGTGGTTATCATGTTGAAGTCCCCTCCTATGATTGCCTTTGCTTGAGGATACCTTAGCTTCAGGTTGAGTAGAGTTCTCAAAAAAAGAAGCTTGTCCTCTTGCTTCTATGGACCATAGACATTGGTGCACAGATAGGTCTCAGAGTTTCCTACAACTTGAGCTTCTACAGCTATGAAAGATCTGGCCACCTCAGAGGAGAGGACCTTGAGTACTTGTGGATTCCACAGAGTGATTAAGCCACCCTCCCATCCATTGCTGGCAGTCTCCAAGTATTCCATATGCTTACCTAATCTTTTGCTTATATTGAGTATCGTGCTGCTTGAACATTTAGTTTCCTGTATAAACACTATGTCTGGTTGTTCTTTTTGGACTTTCTTCTTTAAAAGACGCTGTTTTGTTTGGCTATTTAGCCCTCTAGCATTCCAAGAAAGAATTTTCATTTTAAACAAAGTTTAAGAGCTTAGAGAAAAAGCCTCTAGGGCTTTCATCTTACCGGAGTTCAGGAGCATTTGTCCCAGCTCTTGCAGTGCTTCATTATTGGTTCTGCGTCCTCTTTTTTTACGGTGTTTGGAACTTATGGAGGTTTGATGCAGACCCTGTGTTCGAACTCCTAGCCCTTTAGCTATACCCAAGCTTTTTCTTTGCAGTTCCATCTCTTCTCTTTGTCGTGCTATGAGTATATCATTAATTCTTTTTACTTCCTCTTCCGATATGTGTTCCATTCCCTTCTTTTTCCAGTTTTCCACCATGTTTGGTAGATCCACACCCTCTTGCTCTAGTATATCATTGAGTTCCATATCTTCACTTCCGATTTCACTTATGAGAATTTCTGAGTCTTCTTCAGCTCCTTCTATTGTTTCTGGTTCCTGGAGTGCTAAGCTCAGAGGGTTTCCCTTCGGTTCTTTTATGTCAGGCCCTGTTGTAGCTTTAGTTATTTCAGTGGCTTTTTGTACATTGATGTTGTCCTCTGATTCCATTTCATTTTCCAAGATTTCAAAAGCATTGCTTATGTTACCTTGTGAGGTGCTTGCCTTAGTTTGGTGTTTCCTATTTGCTCTTTGTCTAGCTTTCGGTCTTGTAAATACTTCCTTGTTCTTCTCTACTTTGCCATCTTTGTGATCTCTTGTTGCTTTGTTTAGTGGGAATTCTCTTATTAAATGACCATGCTCATGACATTTCCTATAGCGGAATGGGATTTTCTCATAGTCTATGGCTTGGAAATAATCCTCATCCCTATACTCCAGCCATAGGCCCTCATGCAAAGCCCCCGACACATCCATTTCCACACAGATTCTAGCACAAGAGGTGTACCTTTTTTGAAGAGTCGCTTCTGAGGCTTTGATGAAGGTCCCTAGCTTATTACCTATTTGTTCAAGAGCTGCATGTCCCCAGTAATCAATTGGTAGGGAAAAAAGGCGTATCCACACTGGTACCTACTTGAAGGTTTCCTTTTCTGGTACAAAGTTGGGTTTCCATGGCCTTATGTAAAGGCCCGGAAAGGCAAAGAAATAAGGCCCTCCATAGAATATTCTATCCTTATCTTCTAGCTTTGAGAAAACAACAGTAAAAGACCTTTAGCTCCTAGGTGTAATCTAACATCACCTTTGGGTTTCCACTGCTGTTTTATCCATTGACATAATGCCCGTTCTATTGGCCAAAACCCCATGAATCTGCAGATCACTGCATGTTCACTCATGTGATCCCAGTATGCCTGAATCTTCGAGTCTAATATCACAACCCTTAGGGTTTCTGCAACTTTGGGTTTGCATGGACCCTGGTTCTTCCTTTGGTTAAACGTTGATGCCATTTCCCTTTGTTCCTATTTATCTAGATTCAGAGCTTCTTCCTCTGCTTCTGCGTGCTTCTTTCCCTGTTTATTTTCATGAGAGAAATGTGCTTGATTTGGATTCTCTCTGACTCTGCTTTCTGTTCTTTTGTTGTCATCCTTGCCTTTCATTTTTTTATTGTTGTTACCTTCATTGCCTATAGTGCCTCTCCTCCCCTTGCTGGTCAAATCTTCCTTACTTGGCCTTTCATAACTTGCTATTTGGACCCCATCCCGTGTTGTCGGCTTATTCATCATTATTTGTTTAAAAGTTGGGGTCCCTATGGACCCTGCGTTTTCCATTTGTCAGGTCAGAGTTTGTCCTCTTCTGTGGAGCTCTGCCGCTCTGGCCCTGTTCTTCTCCAGGTTTGAAACTTCGATCTGATGAGTTCGTGAGCGTCAAACCCTCGTTTTCACCAGAGCTCACCTCGCACTTCCTCTCCCCGTAAACTGAAACCAACTATTGTATTCACATGAGTTTCGAGAAAACTTTTTTTCCTTGATGTTTTTCTCATCGTATAACATATTACTTAGGCTAAAGTGTACAAAAGGGTTTTTATGCAGATTTGTTTCAATTTCCCTAAGTACAATAGGATTTTACTTAGGAAAAGTCTTATCAAAGGAATGAGTGATCTTATGGGCGGGCAATGTTGATGAAAGGGACTTAAGTACTTTAGGCATTTCCAATTATTGGGTCGAGGGTCCGGTCCCTCCAAAAGTCAAAGAAATGCTCTGAGCCCCTCTAACTCTGGTAATTATCTTTAGTACTTAGGGAATTAGTGAAGATTTTTAGGGGAATGGGTAAGGAAGTTAATTATTTTGACTTTGAATGTTGATGTGCTTTTCCATGCGATACATGCCTTTGCCTAGTGATGAAGGTAAAAGATTTAAACATTTAAACTTATCATTCACCACATATTTATTCTGCAACCATCATCTACTTACCCTATCTACTTTATCTTATAATTTTCACTTCTTTATTAGGGTGAACTTATACTAGCAAACCCTTATCAAACTATTTTTTTTTCTTTTTTACATAGTGATGCCTATCTAAGTCTACAATTATTACATCCAAGGGCTCTGATTAAACTGTTGAGCTCCTTTTTCACTCTACCTATCTACTTATCTGCCAAGATTAAACTGTTTGGTCAGATCTTTATTCTCTATTTCTAAAACATGAAATAACCAAGTTTAAAATGTTTGGTTACCATGGATTGTGGCATAGGTAACAAGTTGCACACAATCATTATTGTACAAAGTAAAATAGTAGTGGCATTTGGTCTTGCACACTTTCTTGGTCTTTTATTTTTGTTGGGGTTCATTTTCTTTCATTTTTTGACCTCTTTTTTATTCTTTTCACCCTTTTATTATTTTTCTAGGGTATACCCTCTTTACATTTTTTTTTTAATTTTAATTTTTATTTTTTTACAAATGTGGAAAACCTTTGCAACAAGTAAAGGTATGAACATATTTCAAAGCTAAACCAAGTCAATCATGATATATGACACCTATTGGTATAGGGGCATAACAGTGGCTCCACTTGGGGATGGATTTTCCTGGTGGAAAGTCAAGAATAGTAGATTAGTGGCCTCTGAATGACTGTGACTATGCCCTGCAATCTTCCTCTTGCTTGCTGCTTTATGTATATGTATGACAGTAATACTTCTGAAGCTTAGGGCCTTCTCTTCGGGCTTCAACTCCAAAATCTTACTGTCCAATCAACACTATGACATTACAAAAGATATAATATGTACTGTGAAGAACATGGTAACATTAGTAACTAGGATCAAAGTAATGCTTCTGTTAGCACTTGAAATTTCACCTCAGGCTAAAAAGGCAAACCTCAAAGCTACATCAAACCATTCAGCCTCGTAGCTAGCCCTACGGGGCAGGAGAAGGCTCTCTCCAGTCAATCTCGGTAAATTTTTCAATAGGAAGAGATGACCAATCAAGGTAACACTCATATTAGGCTAGTAAACTGATTTGAAGGTTGATTTGGGGGTTTTTTGGGTTTTTGGTGGCAATTTGAGGAACTGCAATTTAGGGTGCGAGGATTAGACACAGTTTCTGCAGGGGGGTCTTTGGGGAAAGGTAGGAACCTGTATTGATGTCTTTAGCTGAAGTGGATGATTAGGAAGAAAGATAAGAAGGCTAAAGAGAGCAAACAATGGATTTGAATTCTCTTTAGACAGCAGAAAACATAGAAATTAAACAAATTTAAAAGTAGAGCATGGCAAGCATGAATTCTGACTTTATCACTTCATTTGTTTAATATGCAGCAGTATAGAAAGGAAATGAATCACATAACAAAGCTTACAATAACATGAAGAAACACACCATCAACACCTGAGTCCAAAAGAATCCCAAAGATGACTGCAAAACCCTGGTCTTCCTTAGCCAAAAATTGCAGAGATACAAGTGATAATACAATGATAGCTTTTCCCTCAAGAGTCCAACCATGAAAATGAGCATGAAAGTACATAATATAGATGATCTAACCTCTTTCCCTGCCTCCATGGGTCGAGCTCACTATCCTAGGAGCTGTTTGAACAACTTCTAAACTAAGCACTACAAAATAGGCAGTCAAAACAACTTGCCTCTAAAAACTTGGAAACCAGTTCATACAGTCAATTTTACCCTTTTACATGAGAGAAACATCTAGAAGAGTAAAACAAGGGTAAAAGTATCCAAAAAGTGCCACAAGTATAGTCAAAAGGACCACCATCGACCTCAGCAAGTCAAACTGGAGCTAAACTGCAAATTTTGGGCTGAACTGGTCAAATCTGGCACAAATTCCTCAACGGGTCGCGCACATCCTCCTCAACGGGTCGCACACTTTGGAACCCTGTTTGGAGGCCTTTCCGGTGTCAGAATCAGGTGCAGGATAGCTCGTTGGAAAGGTCTCTGAGTCTACTTTCCAACCCAATTGGAATGTTTGGATTTGGAGGTCATTTTCCCAGTCAAAAGTCAATTCTCCCAAGACTACTTCTGCAGCTCAAAAAAGGGGCAGAAAGTCAAAATTTGGTTGTATTTTGACCTTTTGGAGGCCCAAAACTCCATGAAAACTCAAGGTAATGCATGGGAATATGTAAATTTGCATGAAAAATCCATCAATGCTGAGTTTTCGCAAAACGAAGCTACGATGACAAAGGGTCTCACCGGGGGTGAGACCCGTTGAGAAGCCAAAACCTGTAAATTTCCCAAAAATACCAAAATTACCCAAAATTCTCCAAAAATTTTGGGATTTGTGCTGTAGATGATGCTAGTGAGTGCCATGAGCCTTGAGGGATGCCTCAGCCGAGATACGGAGTGGATTTTGCCTTTTTCTCCGTTTTTGTGCCTTGGCTAAACTCCTTGGATCCGGCGATTGTAATTTTGGAATTTCTCTAAAACCATGACACCTGTGCAAAACGTGAAAGAGGTTTTTCTTATTTTGCATGTTATGGACAAAAACCTCTCTCAGTTTTCCAAAATTCATCTTTTATTGCTCTGAAACATCATTTGAGTGCAACTTGTCCCGATGTGTGAAACAAGGGATTTTGTCGAAATGGAGCGAAATGAAGGGGATAGGGGCTTCTAAATTCTTGGGGAAATTTTTGGGAGTGGGGAGGGATGTTAGGAAGCAGGGGAAAGTGGAATCTCAGAGATTGAGTGAGGGAAAGGGGTCGAAAAGGGAAAAACACAGGCCAAACCTAGAAAATTGCCAGGTTGTAGCTAGAAACTAGGGTTTGTGCAAAAATGAGGAATTTGGCGGATCTAAGGGATGGGAAGTGTTTGATAAGGTACTTTAAGGATAGGGAAAGGTGTATGAACATCAGGAAACAAGTTTTTCCGGTGATTTGACCATCCAAGAGAAATTGGCTTCAAAACCCTAGGAGAGGGAAATGACCTTGCCTGGGCGCAACTGAAGCATGAACAAGGTGTAAAATGACTCATTAGACACTGACATGATAATGACAACCCAATGAATGATGATTGACTCAGCTGAATGATGACATGGACCGCCATTTGGGCAAACCCTAGGCCTAATGCCTAGTGACCAAATTTTGCTTGAAGACTCACTGAAATGACAAAATTTCACCTTGACACTCTGAGAACACTTTGTAAGAGCATATTTGATCACTGTAGGAAGGCTGGAAAGACTAACACTAACAGCTTCAACATCTGACCATTGACTGGTCCTTCTTCTACTTCTGTATTATCTAACTCTTTAAGAAAATATGCATTGTTTCCTCTGAAAGCATAGATGATGTATGGTCCTTTCCACAGGAAGTCAAACCTCCCATGTTTCCCCTTATCCTCTCGTCTTGAATCCCATCTTACACCTTTATCTCCAAGGTAGAAATCTTCTGCCTTGGTTCTTCTGTTAAATATCTTCCTAGGTTTCTCCTGCAACACTTGGGATCTTTGGTACACCTCCTCCCTGATTTGCTGCAAATTGATGGTCTAGTTTATCCTTCTTTGTATATCACTAGGTTTAACTTGAGCTTCTTGGAGTATTTTCATAACAGGAACCCCTAATGCTGAAGGAAAAACAACCTCCATGCCATATACTAACTCATAGGGATTGGTTCCAATGGATTTTTTTGGCTGTAAGCCTGTTTGCCCACAAAGCATTGATTAATTTTTTGTTCCAAGTTTTATATTCTTCCAACAGTTTTTTGATGATATTAATTAGACTCTTGTTGGAAGATTCAGCCAGTCCATTCCCTTGAGGGTAGTAGGCTGTGGAATGGCCCGGTGTAAATTGATACTTGTTACAAAAATTAATCATTTTCTTTGACTTGAAGGTTGTAGCATTATCAGTAATGATTTTAGTGCGACAACCAAATCTGGACATGTTAGAAAATTAATATTACAGAGCAATGGAACACATAAAATATTTCAAAAATATAAACACAGAAAACACATAAAACAAGAGAGACACAGATATACGTGGTTCACCCAGTTTGGGCTACATCCACGGAGAAACAACTAGTCCTTCTTTTATTATATTATCTAATAAACTGAAGAGATACAACCTACAACAGATCTATTCTAACACCCTCTTCGCTCTCAATCTCCTCTCTCTTCCTCACTCAAAATACAGATATACATAGACGCAATACAATTCCCTCATATATAGTGAGGGGTTGCCTTCTAGGGCAAAAAACCCTAAACTAAACATAACTTCTGCCATCTGATCATCTGCCTAATGAATGGTCCAGATTGACTAGAAATTACTAGACTTTTACAAGGCAATTTTACATCTATTTTTTGGCTTATGGGGCGCTGCCCCCGAACCCTCGCCGGGGGACCGCTGGCCCTTGGACCCCCTAGCCGGGGGGGATTAGCCCCCGCGGACCCCCGCAGGGGGGACAAGTCCCTCCTGCGTGGAGGGGTGTATAGTCTTCTTGGGGTATACATCCGGTTAAAACCTTTGAATACAGAAGATAATCAGTCTCCACACCCAACAAGACAAAATATTGGTCTCTAGGACACTTGTAATCACAGTGTCATTGGCTTGTCTAGAGGGAATGGCCTGTATCCATTTAGTAAAATAGTCAATGGCAGTGAGTATCCATTTGTGTTGGCCAAAAGAGGTTGGATGAATTTCTCCAATGAAGTCAAGACCCCATTGTTGAAAAGGTTTCTCGGTGGAAATGGGTTTTAAGGGTAAAGGTAACAGTTTTCCTTTGCCTTCAAAGATTTGACATTTATGGAAAGAAGTTACAAATGTCTTCACATTTGAAAACAAGGTTGGCCAATAGAATCCGACCTTTAGGATCTTTTCTGCAGTTGACTTCCAATAAATATGTCCACCACAGTCTCCTGCATGAAATTCTTGGAGAGCCTTGTTAGCTTCATCTTTTAATAAACAATTTAACAAAATTCCTTCATGATTTTTCCAAAACAGAGTATTATCTAAGATGCAAAACTTTGAAGCTTTCATTTTCAAAAACCTATTCTTGGTTCTGGATGACCCTGGAGGATCCTGCAGGTTTTGTAAAACATAAATTATATCAGCATACCAAGGTGAATCTGAAAAGGCCTGGTTGATTTGTGGAGTCGCCATCTCCTACTCATTATCCAGTTCATTTATGTCTAGGGCTTGACAATTAGTTTCTGCCATGAGTTTGGCCAATCTCTGACCTTTTATTAGCTTGGTAGGTTTTATCTCTATATCATACTCTAAGATGGTAGCTATCTCTTTCCCTCTTTTACCATCAACTCCATTCTGAGTTAGGATGTCTTTGACTACTGCATTAGGAACATAAGCTATTACATGAGAGTATAATATGTAGACTCTTAAATCTTTAATAGCTTTTACTAGTGCAAAAGCTTGTTTCTCCATTATTTTGTATTTTAATGATGCATCTCTGAGTGCTTTACTAAAAAAGGCTATAGGTTTTTCACATCCCTAATCATCCTTTTGTAATAAAACTGTAGCTATGGTGTGTTCTGATGCAAAAGAAAAAATGATGAAGTTTCTATCAAATTGTGGACTCATGAGGACTGGTGTTTTGGTTAAGGCCATTTTGATTTCTTCAAATGATTGCTTGGCCTCTACTGTCCATTTGATACTTGAATCCTTTTTTAGCATGTTATTTAGTAATCTAATGAGTTCAGCTAAGTTAGAAATAAATTGTCTTAAAAATTTTATCTTCCCTAGGAAAGCCTAAAGTTCTTTAATACTTCTTGGATGAGGTATATGTAAAATAGCTTCGATCCCGGAAGGGTCAATCCGAATGCCATCTTTGGAAATAATGTGACCTAAAAGTTTACCCTCCTCCAAACCGAACAAGAACTTCTTTGGATTCAAAGAAATGCCATATTTTCTGCATTTTAAAAAAACTTACTTGAGATGGCCCAACTGTTGTTGATCTGATTTAGAAAAAACAGTTAGATCATCTAGATATATAACAAGAAAATCATGAATTTCTTTGTCAAAGGCAATGTCCATTGCTCTTTGGAAGGTTGCTCCTGCGGTTTTTAGTCCAAATGGCATTTTGATGTATATGAAAGTACCCCATGGTTTTTTAAAAGTAGTTTTCTCTTGGTCATCAGGATGAACCAAGATTTGGTTATATCCTGAAAACCCATCTAAAAGTGAAATTCTAGAAAATCCCACTACCCTTTTCAAAATATGATCCTTTTTGGGTAAAGGATAGTTATCTTTAAGAGAGACCTTATTTACATTTCTCAGATCAACACATAACCTTATTTCCCCAATTTTCTTCCTAGTAGGTACCAAGTTAGACACCCACTCTGAAAATCTAATAAGGGCAATATTCCCTGCTTCATACATGCGTTTTATTTCCTTTTCAATTGATGGTAATAGCACAAGATTAATTCTTCTGAGTTTCTGTTTAAAGGGCTTTTAATTTTCTTTCAGAGGTATAGTGTGCTGAATAATAGAGGTGTCATAGGACTTCAAATCTTAATAACTCCAGGCAAACACATCCTGGAATTCCCTCATAAGTTCAACATACTTTAGCTTCTGATCAGGAGGTAAAGATTTTGACAATTTTATCGTTTTTGGATTATCCTGTGTTCCTAAGTTGTACTCTTCGATGTCTGCTTTTAATGGATCCATTTTAGGTTATTGGGAATGTCATTGGAGTCAAACAAAACTTCTAGTGGAGTCAATCCTTTGGGTAAATGATTGTCTTTTAGGTTGATAACCTTTGTTTCTTCTTCAATTATTTCATCTAGGTCCATTTGTTTCAGGTCTTGAATTTCTTTTTGTGTGAATTTTGTGGGATGAAGCATATTTATTGAATTTTCTTTTGAAATGTTAATGTATGCCTCATTTATTTGATTAGAACTAACAACTATATCAACATCTATGTTAATGTTAGAAAACTCTTCATCTAAAGTTAAAAAATTATTGATCTGCTTATCACTATCAAAAACCTACCAGTTCTTCAGATTATCAGGGATGGCTGGTCTATGCCTAATCTCAGCAGTATATTGATGATTAGGTTGAAAAGGTAATTTGCAGGTGCTAGCAAACATGGCCAGGCTGTGGGCTTTCATGTTGTGTTTTCTAGGGATAGTTGCAAGCTGGGTTTCCAAAAAGTGTTGAGAATTTCTATGTCTGTTCCTCTATAATATCCTAGTCTAGGATCCCTAGTTGAGTAAGTTCCTTTAATACGTTTAATTATTAATTCTGAATCTCCTATGACAGACACCCTGATTGCTCCTAATTTTTTAACAAGTTTAAGACCCAACAAGAGAGACTCATATTCTGTCATATTATTGGTGCATCTAAAATTTAATCTATAGGCATGGCCTTCAGCATGATCATTTTCTAAATTTTACACCCAAACTCATGCTCCTACTCGTAGTTTATTGACTGAGCCATCAAATCCTAAATTCCAAAGGATTTCATGCTCATAATATGTGTCTGGGGTAGTAGGAACTTGTTTTACCGTGGGATCTCAGTTTTCATTTTCATCTGACTTTTCTTTGTTATCTGATATTTCCTGAATATGAACACTTCATTTTCCTTTTTCAATTTCTTTTGGTTCTACTGCTAAAACCTCTAGAGTATTGGAAGGACTGGTTTCTACATTGTAAAGAATGAATGAATCCATGTCAGAGTGTACTGAGTAGATGGGGAAATTTTGGGGTCTTTCCTGACTACTTACTACGTATTTCATCAATGTTTCTCTATATAGTTTCTTTGGTTGTCCAAAAACCAATATAGTGTCATATGAAATATTCAATTGAAGAGATCCCTGAAGCCTAGCACCCCAGGCTCTGGACAATAACATGCTACATTTGGGTGGCATATATACTACCACTATGTCCATTAAAATTGGTTTTGCAGGGTATCGAACCAATGAAACACACAAGTCTTTTATCAGTCCTAAACATCTCACTTGACTAGAATCAAAAGAAAACAAATCTTTGTATGGTCTAGCGATGTCCGGGTCCAGCTTGTCCATTACAGACTTGGGCATGAGATTATGAGATGCACCAGAGTCAAACATGGCATTGTGAAGAATCTTATCATGTATGTTTAATCTCACATAGAAGGGAGGAATTCCTCCTTCCAATGGTTTTCCATTCACTTCTGGGCCAAAGATTAATTCGGGCTGGTCAACAAAAACATTAATTGAATCTTCAGTTCCAATAATTTTTAATGATCTATTGATTTGAGTTTAGTAGGCATCATGTTTAGCTAATTCAAATTGGACAAATTTTTTTAGCTTACCTACTTCTGTTTCCAGATTAAAGGTTTTTTTTTATTTGGGCCTTTGGATTTCAAGTAGTAGTATTCTCTCTGTTTTCTGTGTTTTCTATTTTTTTCTCCTTTTCAGGAGTATAATCATGATTTGCTAATTCTCCCAAATCAACCTTTGGAGGTTCTTCTACAGTTTCCTTGGAAGGAAGGGAAGTGGAGGGTTGTTTATTGTTTGGTTTATTATCAGAGACATCTTCAATTATGGGGTTAGAAGGATTAGTGTTTGATCTAGAAAGAATTTGTACAGGTTTGATTACTGTCTTACCTTTTTTGGGCTGATTTGGAACCGTTTGCTTGTTCGTTTCAGGGACATCAATTCTCCTACTTCTTAGATTGTATTGCTTGTGCACCTCAAAGATGGCTGAGTCATATCCTTCTCTAAAGTCGAACGATTCCCCTAATTGGGCTTGGAACTGTTTAAGTATGTGGGCCTCTTGATCATCTTGGGATAAGAAAACTTCTCCTTCATCATCTAGCCCCATCAAATTAATTTTAGTATCTTCTTCTGGGCCTTCAGAGTTGGAAGCTTCTACATAGTTCTCCTGGAAGAGGGGTCTAATGTTTTGGTCAGGACCATTCTTTCCAGTGTTCAGGTTTTGATTTTTCCTGAAATTAGGATTTATCCCTATATTGGCTTGCTGGCTATCCCAAGGAGATTTCCTTTCAATTGTCTCCACTTTGTCTCCTAGTCTATCCATTCCTTTAATTATGTCATGCAGCTTTTGTTCAAAGGGTGAGCTTTCTTCCTTTAACAGTATCCTCCTTTCACTCCTAGCCTTGGCTCTTTTAGATAGCAGGTTAGCTTCAACACTAACTGCTATGCTTTTCATATCTTCCAAAGTAGGGGGGTTTCGTTATCTCAGCTGGAAAGCCATATTAGAATCAAATCCATCTAGGAATTTGATTAAGGCTAAACTAGGTGGGGGTCTAAGATCTAGTGGGATGGCATTAGACACACTGTCGAATCTAGTGCAATAGTCCTACACAGTTTCTGTGGTCCTCTTCTTAGGTTTTTGTAGTCAGGTAGAATCTGAAGGGGGTCTTTCCTTTTCTCCCACCTGTTCAAGAATTGTTGATGGAGAGTTCTTAGGCTGTCTATACTATTTGGTGTTAAGTCTCTGAACCAGATTCTAACTTCCCCAGATAAACTTTGAATGAAAATTCTCATTTGCACATCAGCAGTATCTATTTCATGAATTTCAAAATAATCAGTCATCTTATTGGTGTGTTGCTTGGCTGTATAGGTTCCAGTGCCATCAAAAGTAGTGATCTTACTTTGGTAGTCCTGGGGCATGGCACTTAAGTTTGCTAGTAGTACCAGGGGGGCATATCTGTTGGCCATTGTTGTTGGTAATGGTCAAACAAAAGATGGGGTTGGAACAATAGTGGATGTTTGAGTTGTGGATGGAGAGCTGGAGGTGATGGTCAGATGTGGAGTGGTTTGAGGTTGAGAGATATGAGGGAATGATAATGAACTTGTAGAAACATAAGTGATTACAGAGGGAATAGGGCTTCCTTCAATGGTAAGATCAGATTGTGGTGAGTTCTACAAATGGCTATCAATTGCCAAATTGGCTACTTGGATTTCTAGTTCTCGAATGAACTCTGTGTCTTGGACTAGGTCTGCTAATTTAGAATCAAATGAAGTTCTAAACAAAGAGGTTTCAAAGTATTCATCAAAGGGTAGGTCTTCGAGGTATATCCACTTAACAGGACAAGATGAGGATCTAAATGTGGGTCAAGGACTAATATAACTTTATTGTCTTCTAAGAATTCTGGGAATCAAATTAGGGTTCTCAAACACTTGTGGTGGATTGGGATTAGGATTAGATCTAGTGTAACAAGTCCTTTATGAAGCCATATTTTTGGGTTCTGTTTTTGGTTTTCTTAACAGATATCAAAAACAACTTCTATGATTTCTTTAAGATGCTTTTAGATTTAAGGTTTAAATTTTCTTAAAGATTTGTTTTGACTAAGGAATTGTCCTTCCCTAGTATGGTTGCCAGTATGTTATCACTCAAATTTTCCTTGAAGTTGTCAGAAGAAGGAAAGGGGTCCGAGGTAACCACAAACCAATCTTTTAAGTAAAGAATCTAGCCAATCTATACTCAGAAAGGGCTCTCTCTTTATGATTAGCTTTGTTTATGGGATATTAATCTAGTTATGAAAACTTGGGGGGTTTTGATTTTGTTTTGTGGTGGAATTCAGGAGCAGATGGATAGAACAAGGTATTTCAGGCCATTGGGCTATGGAGTCAACTGAACATGGCTTAACTAGATCAGGTTGATTTAATAAAGGAGAGTTTCTCAGGGCAAGATAGCTAAACAAAAGACAAATGATAGCTTAAAAGGGTGAGATAGTCTTGAACAGTGAGGAAGAGCAATCAAGAATCCTTCAACAAAATCCAAGTTGAAAGAAAGAGGGTGCTCATTAACAAAAAGCAATTAAGTATTCTTTGTTAAATGGTCACAGTGATAAACTATGAAAGCAGGGAGCAGTTAAGAATTCCCTACCTATAATAGCTTGGAAGAAAACATTAAGAAAATAAACGATTTTAAAGACAAAATGCAGTAAAGCTCTTTCTGAAATATAACTTTTCGTTTATCATTCAGATATGAAACACATATGAATATTTATTAAACCAGAAAAACTGTAAAAACACAAGATATAGAATACTTATTTGTTTCTCGTTTGACACAGGTATCCTGTAAAAGTCCTTTGCTTTATTACTTTGTTCCAACCAGCCATACAAAAGTTGTTCAACAACACTTCAAATCCAAAAGTAAATTTTCTATAGAAATGTCTAAGAATCCACCCCCAATACTTCGAATAAGGAAGTACTTATACAAAATTTACATCAAAATATCTCCTAACTAAGATAGATACATTCTAGGAAAACTAAATATCTTTTACATGAATATAGAGACAGATGGTTTTGAAAGTAGAAACTGAATGTGAACTGCTTGTTGTTGTCCCTATTTTTGTTGAAGGAGATGGAGGCAGGTCCTATGAATATGCATCTTGTTGTCTTGCTCATAATTCTATGCTGGATGATTGATTTTAGCTTTTCATTGATACTATTTTTCAATCTCTTGAAGAGAAACTTTCAGTAAGTCAATTTGTTAAAAAATGATTTGAATTGATGACCAAATATCATTGATGGAGTCAATGATATTGGTCCATAATATATTTTTGATATTAGTCAAAGGATTTTCAAATGTAAGATCTTCTTCTAGTGTTTTAATCTATTGGGTCAAGCCTTTGTTTTTTCTCATCTCTTCGGCAAAATTGAATTTTGATACATCATATTTTTTCTCTAAAGTAATGAATTTCTCTTTTAGTTTTTGCAGTTCAGTGACTTGGAGCTTCATTTTCTCCATGGACTTGATCAATTATTCTGTGCTCTAATTTGAGGTTCCTGCTTGTGATGTACCTGTACCTGTTACTTCTATAGTTGCAGCTATTGCCAAAGGGACATTTGGTGCTAAAGCAGTTGCTAATGTAGAAGGGACTACTGTAGAAACCACTGGCACTACATTTTGAGGTTGTATGGTTGACTCACTCTGCCTATTTTGTAGTGTTTTCTCTAATTCTTGCTCTATCTCTTTTAGTTGCTCATTTAGCTTAAGGACCAAGTCCATAAGCTCTTCTTCATTTTTCTTCTCAATCACTTCAGCAGTCCGAGGGTGAATGAGTGGCGACAATTTCAACTGCTTTCTCAGTGCAGCTATATCTTCATTATTTTTCTTTATTAAGATTTCTGCAGCCTTGATATCCTTTGGGTTATGGCCCAACTCAATAATCAAATCCTCCAATGATTTGATTCTGTTTTCCTTTGCATGTGAGGAGGCCTTTTCTAGTTGCAATTGTGCAGTAGTGTTGTTCAGTGAATTTTGCAACCTATGTGCCATCATTGCCTTGCTTGTCAATGTATACTAAACCATCCCCCCTATTTGCTTATGCAGTTCTATCTATTCTATGGGGTGGATTTCTTTAGCTAAGACCTCAAAATTAATCTTACGGTAGTCTGCAAATGACTTGGACTGCTGTACTGTGGGTTTTATAAAACTCATCTGCATTTTGCCTTATTTGATGTCATAAGCTGATATCAATCTGGTTTGATTTGTAGGGGCCATCTTCAAGTATTGAGCATAGGCTTGGGCCTTCAGCTGCACATTCTTGGTCTTTATCTCCTTGAATTTTCCTTTTATGTCTATGATCTTCTCAGACGAAGATCTCAAAGATGAAACTTCTGCACTCTGTTGTCTTTCAAGCTCTTGTCTTTATGAACTAGAAGGTGTCCAACCTGTTGGGAATGTATGCAGAATATCTCCACCTTATTTCCTCAAACTCTCTATTGTTTCCTCAAATAATTCTTCCTCTGAATATGGATTTAGCCTGTGCCTCTTAGCACCAGGCTGGTCTGAAGGACAACTAGTAGGGGTAGCTACTTCCCTATCTCTTTTCAAGTTATTTTCCTCATTCAGAGGAGTGTGCACAACCAGGGGATTTCCCATGTTAAGCTGAGCTAGATGAGGCTATGTTGGACCTTGTTCTTCAGAGATTTCAGGTTGCTCTGACATCTCTTGCTGTTCTGATGTTTGGGGTTGTCCTGATACTGGAGTACTTATTCCCTGGTCTTGTTCTTGTGCTGGTTCTGCTGGGGGAGCAATAGTTTCCTGTGTATGCCTTTGAGAAGTCTCTGTTGTAGAGGCACTAGGCTCTGGTGTTGGCCTTTGAGTAGATTCCACTGGTACCTGTTCACAAGAGTCTAGGTCAAGTCTCTTTTCTAAGTCTTTCATCACATTCTCTACCTCAACTTGACCACTATCCATTTCAACTAGAGTTCCTTCCCTCCATTCATCCATATTTGCATACTGTTCTATCTCAGGGATTCTGTGATGGATATAGGGTGACAACTTATGTTTCATTCTTCTATCACAAATGAAACCTTGTGGGTCATATCTCCAAGCAAAGATTTTCTAAGTCTCATTGTTGTTTCTATGATTTCTTCTGCTCTTTTCCCTGCTTCTCTATTGTTGCACACAAATGGGCCTAAGTGGTCTTTAATCCTCAATTGGGCTTTCTTCTTTGCCTTAGTGAAATGAATTTGATTAGAGTTTAACATTTTCCTGTAATATTCCAGGGCAAACAATCTCATAGGAACATACTTAGGTAGCTTGAAAGGAGGGAGTTCACAACCATAGATTCAGATCTTAGTGTGATTCTGGTACAAGTACCAGTCACCTATCTTGTACTACTTTGACAATTGAAGGATTCTCTTGATTTCATCACTAATCCTAGGAGGATGACTTCCTGTCAGCATGGTGGTCACAGGGTGGAAAAACTGGTCAATGAATTCATTGTATGAATAGGGACAAGTATATGAATAGTGGAAGATGGAAGTCCAAAAAATGTCTGATCTAGGATTACCCTTTGTATCAAGTTTATTTATAGATAATGGGAACTTGTCAGACTAATAGTAAAGGAAAAGGTGACTGGTGAGCATGTACTTTGGGAGATTTGATTCCCAAAGTCCTGTGGTATCAGAGCCATTCATGTAATTGTCCCAGCATTGAAAAAATATTTTCAAGGCGATTTTCTCAGTTTCAAGGTCTTTTATTTGAAAATCTTTATCTGCTAGGGGCAGATAATCCAAATCTCTATGAGTAGTGATAGGAGGTACATTGAGGGCCACAGGGGTTTCCATTTCTGGTTGTTGTGGATTCAGATAGGAAAATGGGGTTTTCAAGTACAGTTGGTGAAAACAGAGGATCTTGGGAGTCTTCAATTCTAAATTCCGCAACTGAATTGTAATGAATTTTGGTTTTTTCAATGTAATCACAGAGGAAATCAAGTATTTACTGGGTTTCTGGAAGGAAACTAGTAAATACCTATATTTAAGTGATGGGCAATGAAGTGCAAGTTCACTGGGTGCAAATGATGGACTGGAGCAGTGTCGAACTGCAATTTATAAGGTGGCTGACTATTGGAGTACAAGCTGGTTGACTTCTACGTTCTGGTTGCATGCATGAGTTTTCATTTATGATTTTAAAATGTTTGGTTACCATGGATTGTGGCATAGGTAACAAGTTGCACACAATCATTATTGTACAAAGTAAAACAGTAGTGGCATTTGGCCTTGCACACTTTGCTGGTCTTTTATTTTTGTTTGGGTTCATTTTCTTTCATTTTTTGACTGCTTTTTATTATTTTCACCCTTTTATTCTTTTTCTAGGGTATGCCCTCTTTACATTTTTTAATTTTTATTTTTTATTTTTTTACAAATGTGGAAAACCTTTGCAACAAGTAAAGGTATGAACATATTTCAAAGCTAAACCAAGTCAATCATGATATATGACACCTATTGGTATAGGGACATAACACAGGTAACATGTTGTCTCCACCACCTTTGCCCAGAA
This sequence comes from Pinus tabuliformis, assembly GCA_031772625.1. NCBI lineage: Eukaryota > Viridiplantae > Streptophyta > Pinopsida > Pinales > Pinaceae > Pinus > Pinus tabuliformis. The sequence continues at coordinate 90,232,953 of CM062817.1, forward strand.
TTCTTGTCCTAACCTAGCACCACACAGCATGCTTCTTTCCCTATCCATCAATGTCTTGTTCATTCTTTCTGCAACTCCATTTTTCTTAGGTGTGTATGGAGTATTCTTTTGCCATTCTATACCACACTTCTTATAGAATTCTTCAAATTCCTTCTTGCAAAAATTTCCACTATTATCTATCCTCAACACCTTTATCTTCTTCTCTGTCTAGTTTTCCACCATAGTCTTAAATTCTTTAAACCTGTCAAAGATTTCAAATTTCTTCTTAAGGAAATATATCCATGTATTCCTTAAGAAGTCATCTATAAATGATACATAGTACACAGACTTACCCAATGATGGAACATTCGGAGGTCCAAACACATCACTATGAACAAGTTCTAATATTTGTTTCGCCCTCTTACCACCAGAGGGAAACTCACCCAATTCTGCTTCCCATATACACAATTTTCACATAAATCAAAATTCAGATAGCTATTAGTCATACATTCTACCATACCTTTACCATGAAGTATTTGAAGGCCCTTCTCTCCAATATGTCCAAGCCTTTGATACCATAGCATGGTCTTTCCTCCAGAGACCACTAGATTTTATGCTCCACTTTGAGGAACCACATAATTGTTGCACCCATCAACAACAGTGATACCTTGCAGATTGTACAGAGTTCCAATCCGAACTCCCTGCATCAATACCAGTGCTCCCCAAACCATCTTGCATGTATCCTTATCGCACACTATTTTTACACTTGCATCATCTAACTTGCTTACATAAATCAAATTTCTGGCTAGTGCAGGAATATGCAGAACACCTGGAAGTGTTCTAATCCTTCCACCTTGCAAATTCAACTTAACTTTTCTGCGACCAACGATTTTGGATTTTGGATTTTGGATTTTCTATGGGGAGTGAAGTGAAAGGATGCACCTAAGTCAATCAACCATGCCTCATGATCTACATGTGTACTTGAAGAAGCCAAGTACACATCCCCACTTTCATCTAAGGTGGTTTGCACCTTTGCAGAAGGGGCATCATCAGATCCCTTTTCTTTGTCAAGAGCTTTAGATTTACAGTCCTTTTTGTAGTTCCCTTCCTTTTTTCATTTCTAGCACACATTTACAGGCTTTCTTGGAGATTTAGATCTCCCTCTAGATTCAGATCTCCCACTCGATGACTTATTTTTGTTTCTATTTTGGGACCTTCCTTGTGTAGACAAGGCATCACCATTCTGGCTCTCCATATTTTTTCTGTCTCATCTCCTTCGTCAGCGAGGATGAGACTATTTCATCAAACTGCAAGGCAGTTGCATTGCTACCTATTGCAACAACCAGACTATCCCACGAATCTGGTAGAGAACACAACAAACTAATGCACTTATCTTCATCTGAATTTTTAATATCAACATAAAATAACTAGCTTACCACAGTATTAAATGTATTCAGATACTCTGTCACCCAGTCTCCATATTTCATCCTTAGGATATACATCTTTTTTCATAGGAATAGTTTATTCACCAGAGACTTAGATTGGTACAAAGTCCCTAACTTGTCCCACAAAGCCTTCATTGTAGCTTCCCCTAATACATTCAACAATATTGAATCTGAGACACACAATCGTATTGTGCTATTTGCCTTCCTATCCAACTTCTTCCATTCTTCATCGAACACTCTTGTTGGTTTAGTACCTGGATCTACCGCGATCCACTGATCTTTATCCACCAACAGATCCTCCATCTTGAGTTTCCACAACTCAAAAATCTGAGCATTAAATTTATCAATCTTTATCTTTCCACTAATCGCCATCTTCTTTCACCACCAGAGTCGATCCCATAGATTTCCCACTGAATAGGGTCTACCACACGCCCGAGCAAAACCCCTCAGAAACAAAGGAATCCCCTTGAAGCCAAAACAACTTCGATACCAAATGTAGGTTTTAAACCTGTATTGAAATTACCTGCATATGAATTCTAAAACACAAAAAATAAATAATGCGAGAGCATAACACATAAAACACATATACACAGAGATTTTCCCTTGGATCCCAAAACCAGGACTACTAGCTTGATTTTTCATTATGATCCTTTCAGTATTACAATACATATATATACATGCCGAAGCATCCAATACCATGGACTGAAAACCATCACTCCTAAAACCATGTGCAAAAACCATGCACAAAACCATAGGTAGGTTCGCTATGTAAATATCTATCACACTCACACATAGTGTTGTAAGCAATGTCACTCAAGTGTCATCATGGTCGTATGAAGGTCTATTCGAAGTGTCACACTTGTCACATTCACCATTAGGCAGTCCCGCAGTTAGTTGCACTAAGACATGTTGTCTTATTGGTTTGAGGTGTCTTTTCGTTGAGTCATGTTGAGTGTGTGTTCGCAAGGTCATGTATACATGAGCTCACTCACTCACACACTTAACTAGTTTGCCAAAGATCTATCAAACGAACCACCTTCCATTAGTCGGACCTTCAATGAGCTCCACTGTGCAGTCTCAGCCCTTAGTGATCAAGAAATGTTTCCCAAAATTTCACAGAGCTTGAGGCTGCCTCTAGGCAGTATGCACTTCGTGATCCTAGAATCAACCTGGATGACTGTCACCCAGAACAGCGCAAAATTTTTCCAAGAAGCTATCTCAATTTGTGCTTCCCTCAAGCCTATCCATGATGCCTTCCGTTGGTCAACCAAAGAATTTGACTAGGCAGTAACCCCGAGCTTCACTCCATAAAATTGGGCAAAAGCTGTCAGCATGACTGCCTCCGCTGATTGAAGAAATTGCACAAACAAGAGGGGCACACACCAATTTCCTCTCACTGCACTATCTCCGAGAATTGTAAAGTTATGTCAGTTAGTCCCCGTGCCAACCAGCCTACTACTTCTCCTTAAAAGTTACGCATTTTCTTGGACTGTCCACCAGCTTCCTAACACCCTGCCTAACCTAGAAACTGTGAAGACATGTCCTGGATGACTGCCTCCCAGTTCTATGTTGTTTTGGCTAGCAAGCACTCGTAGCCCGCTCTGAGCCTCCTCTAAAAATTGGTGCAGTTTTCACTGCCAGTCCTCCCTCCTGCTCGCACTGGCTTCCCAGGAAAAATTGCGAACCTCTGCCTCCCAGCTGAGCGAGATCCCATAAAATGTCACTACTGTTATGGACTGCTCAACCTAGCCTCCTAGTGACATCTACGCAATTTTTCTAGATAGTTCCCTGGAGCCCTGCATCCCGACATGAAATGTGCTTTTCATAGTTTTAGAGCCTAGTCCTTTCTCCCGGTCACCTGAACCTGAAAAAAAAGGATGATGCATCATGGAAGACTATGGGATTTTTGGATTTAATGTCATCTCATCATGAGTGATTACAAATATAGGTACATGAATGAGACATGGCGCGATGACGAACGGGATGAAAAAGGAGCACATGCTAGAATAATTGCTCACGGTTGGACAAACACATGAAGCATACCAAGTAGCAAGCGAAGGAGACGCATGCACATGCATGAACCATCAAGCGAACACCAAGAACATTAGAGACTCCATGCACTTTTCCATGTAGATTTGAAGCTATGGTACACCATGGGCACACTCGTCACTTAGCAACACAGCAGCTCGACATGAAAAACACAACCATCATGTGCATACCAACAGTGTCATGTTGAGTTGTGTCATGAGTCACGTCAGCCACATTACTACTTTGGGTCATAACTGTGTAATCAATGTAATGTAACGTGGAAGTACAAGATACCCACGGATGAATTCAAAGAGTCATGTAAGTCAAAGAGTCATGTAATTTGAATAGTCACGAAGGAAGTCAAACAGTCATAAGGGTCAGTTTCACACTTGACTGTATATACCCCTCATTTGTACATGTAAAGGAATTTTCATCTTGGCTCCTTTCACATAGCCTTGAGAGTCTGCAATATTTTCTTTAAGGAGTGAGCAGTGGCTCCAACACCTTGCTATTGGGGTTAGGGATGTATAGTGTACGGATGTGTCTTGGAAATTTCACTTAATTCAGAAGCCTGTTGATAGGACAACACGTTTTCACACATGTATTGTATTCGTTTGTAAGACTATTCTTTATATACTTGTAATGCATGTTTCTTTAACCTATACTAAGATAGTTGAACTATTTCGGTTGTTTTAGCTCATATGTTGTTGGAAATGTGTTGCATCAGTTGTTAGTGTTGTCTTGCCCTTGTTGACTATTCCGTTGGACACTCGACATATTCATTCTTGTAAACTTGTTATAACGCCCTTCACACTCGTGTGGACTATTCCACTGGGTGTTGTACGTTCTATCTGTTCACTTTGTGTTTGTGACTGAAGTATTCGTGTGGACTACTCTGCTAAAATTTGTGCATGCCCTGTTGTGTTATGTGTCTCTAACAGAGTTGGGACTATTCCCTTTTGACTTGAGACTCACTCTCGCCCTCTCCCTCTGTAGTGAAAGAAATTTGACACAAGCGACACTAAGAACTCACCAGGCACACAAACCTCATTGTTTGAAGACTAAGTATATCACTCTCATGTGCTGACAAGAAAGAGCTAAAGAATATCTTTAGATAATGGAAACTGGACCATCATACGGATGGGACTCCTACACCAAAAGATGTGAGGTCTAGTTGGGACTTCATATGGGGAATATCCCCTGAATGTTGGTAGGTCTAGCACTGTAAACACACTATTTATCTACTCATGCATTAAAGCACTCCATCTCGGGTCACATGCACCAAGTGAACACTC